>CM045557.1:23261107-23861107 GCA_024721245.1 Mitragyna speciosa
AGGTTAAAGAGATTTAATGATCTTGTACACAGTCGTCTTCGAGATATGATGTAATCAAGTGCATTTTAAATTTTAGATCTATAAATGAAGATGGTCTTCTTTTTCTGATTCAAAAGTACAGGTTGTAAACAGGCCCTACTTCGACGGTGTTTGCATCATGTTAGGCCTACCCTTGGCATAATAAGGGCACCCCCCTAAGACATGCATCCGAATCATTTATATACTTACTAATTTTAGTCTTTTTTCTTTCTTTGTGATAATAAATTGACAGAGATAATGACGATGGGCGACTAAACATTCCTTCTTTTGATGTATATTTCAGGTACTTGTAAAACATAGCTTCTTTTCACCGAAGCCCCATTCGTACACGGTCCCGTACTAGACAGCTACATATAAACATGAGTGCTCCCACTGAATCATTCGAGGGACCTGCCGGGAATCAGTCTTCAGAGTTAACAGCGTTGAGGGCTCAGATGGACGAAATGTTGGCCAAGATGAATAATATGACTCATGAAGTGTCTTCCCATAGTCAGATCATTGCCCACTTCATCAGTAACATGAACAACAACGGCTCTACTTCTGCTGCACCGGTCATTCGAGAACCTCCACAATCCCAATCTGATGTGAGCGGAAATGCCCCGGATGCAAATAACAATGTCTCAGCTATTCCAGTACAAACCCCACTCCTCAATACCCAAAATACTCAAATGCCTCCTCCACCCCCAAACACTCAAAACCCTCAAATGACCGTTCCAATCCCACCCAGTCCTAGACACACCCAAAACACTCTGAACCAACCACAATACCCACAACAAGCCAACCATTTCCCTCTGAACACTCAACCACTACCGAACCTCAACACACATCAGTTTGTGCTAGACCCGGGGTATCAAGTAGGAGTGGATGTGGAGCCGTATAACAGGGATGAGAATCCAGGCATGACAGAAAAGGCCCTTGTTGCGAAGATTGGAGAGATTCGATGATTTCATCAAAGAGAGCCAGGGATTGGATCGATACGGCGGTTTGAAGTTACGATGATTTCTGTATGTTCCCTGATACTCAACTGCCTCCAAAGTTCAAGGTGCCAGAATTTTCTAAATACAACGGTGCTGGCGACCCGTGGTGCACCTTAAGATGTTCTGCAACAAGTTGGGCAAAGCCGACCGGGGATGAGAAATTGCCGATGAGGCTATTTGGAGAGAGTTTGGAGAAGGATGCATTAGAATGGTATTTGAAGTTGGATTTTTCAAAGATCCGAAACTGGACCGACCTCTCCCGAGCATTTATCAAACAGTATGAGTTCAACTGTGATTTGGTGCCGATAGATTCTCACTGGTAGAATTGAAGAAAGAAGCCCTCAGAAAGTTATGTAGCCTTATGGGCAGCGTTGGCGGAGTGTGGCAGCTAAAGTAAATCCGCCAATTGATGAGAACGAAATGGTAAAATTATTTATCGATGCCCAAGACCCGCCTTACTACCAGGCCATCGTAGGCTCAATTGGAAAGACCTTCGCCCAGGTTATTGAGCAAGCAGAAGCTATTGAGAGAGGGGTGAAGAAGGGAAAGGTAGTAGACATGGCTGCTGTGAAGTTGCAAGTTGAATCGTTGCAAAATGGCAATAATCTGAAGAAAGCAGTTGGGAAAAAGCCTGAGAAAAGAGAAGAAGAAATATCTTTTGTGATAAACCAAGGCCCAAATTTCAACCCCAGGTTCCAAAACAAGCCAAATTACCATTCTCAATACCCACGATTCCCTCAGTTGGCACATCCCTCACCTGCTTATCCCCAGTACCCTCAACCTGTTTTCAATACCCAAGCCCAACCAGTAAATGCCCAACCATTTTATCCAAACACTCAACCCATGTTTCAAAACCCTCGACCCACACAAAATAACTTTCGCCCACCCATGCAAAACCGCCCGAGACCTATTTACCCTAACAACTATACTCCACCCAATCAGCCTCCAAATACAACCGGTCCAGCCAACCCTCCACAAAGACGGCCTAGGGCTTTCACTCCCCTTGGTCGTCCTTTAGACCAGATATATGACCAACTGAGAGCAGCGGGCAAAATTGGCACCATACCTCAGAAAACTTTTCCTAACGGGTTACCCCACTGACTATGATCATCAAGCCGTCTGTGCTTACCATTCGGGAGGTCGTGGGCACCCCACAGCTAACTGTTGGGCTTTGAAGCACAAAATTCAGGATATGATTGACGATGGAGAGATAGTATTGAGAAGAGGGAGAGGGCAGGCCCCAAATGTGGATAACAATCCTTTGCCTCAGCACGGGTCTACTGTTGGAATGATTACTTCAGATGAAATGCTTGGTGACCCTTCTGAAGATGATAGTTGCGATTGAAGAGACGGTGGGTGTTACTGATAGAGATGACAGGCGAGCTAGAATGACGATGTCAGGAAAAGACTTCATGAGTCAGTATATGGATGACATTTTGGCAGGAAAGTTGGCATCACCTGTAACCCAACCAAAAGAACCGGTTGTGTTAAAAGAAGTCCTGTCTGCCGCCAACTCATCAGCCCAGCCATTTGTCCTAGATGTTGTGCCGTTTGAGTTAGAGATTTCCAGAACCAGAAATCATTGATGTGCCTGAACAAATGCTCGTTGAAGATCTGCAGAGGGTTCCATGGAATTACGAAGATTCTGAATTGAATAATGATGTCTCCGCAATTTTGAGATCAGGGAAGAGTGATGGCCGAACCAGAGATTATTATTCCAGCAAAAGGAAAAGAGAGCACACTACCCCCTAAACAGCCAGTTGATGAGAAGGAAGCGGAAGAATTCTTGAAGATTTTGAAAAAGAGTGAGTACAAGGTGGTGGAACAGTTGAGCCGCATGCCAGCACAAATTTCAATTCTAAATCTTTTGTTGACATCTGAGCTGCATCGAGAGGCTCTTTTAAAAGTTTTGAATGAGTCTCATGTTCCCACGGACATTCCCACTGAGAAGCTAGCCGGGATAGTAGGGAATGTTTTGGCATCTAATCAGATCGCCTTTTCTGAAGATGAATTGACTCCTGAAGGGAAGGGGCATAACAAGGCTTTATACATTTCTGTGAGGTGCAATGGAAGATACTTGCCTAGAGTTTTGATTGACAACGGATCTGCACTGAACATCTGCCCATGGAACACTCTACAAAAGCTAGGATATTCACGGTCACAAGTTCGCCAATCACTGACCGTTGTTAGAGGGTTCGATGGCTCGAGGAAGGAGACTATAGGAGAGATTGATTTAGTGCTCGAGATGGGTCCAGCTCAATATCAGGTTACCTGCCAGGTCATGGATTTTTCCGGTATATACAATGTTTTGTTAGGGCGGCCGTGGATTCATTCTTCTGGATCAGTACCGTCATCTCTGCATCAAATGGTAAAATTCATTATGGACTGATAGACTGATTACTATTTTTGCTGAAGATGATTGCACTATGATGGTGAATCGGGGGCATGCTGAAAAGGCGAAGGACTAGCCTATCACTTGATCGGGGATTTCGTGCTTCAGATATTGTATCTGTCAATTGGATTCCGGAAGGAAAGCCACCTGTGGAGCCCTTATTGCCTAATGCGAGTATCATGATAGCTAAGGAACTGATCAGGGCAGACTATCAGGCCAGGAAAGGGTATTGGAAAGATGCTGCAGGGAATTACGGAACCTATTCAACTATAGGAACAGAAAAATACCTTTGGGCTTGGTTTTCACCCAACAGGTAAGGATTTGAAGGAGATGAAGGAGAGAAAAGAGGCTGAAAAGGAAGGAAGGCAGGTCTCACTCTATGTTCCTCCATTGTATCACAGTTTTTCAAGGGCATCCAAGGTTGTTATTTCTGAAATATGCAATGAGGACTTATGATGTTGAAGAAGGGATGAGCCGTCTTTTCATTGGAATGACTGGTACAGAAGAATCGTCTGATGCTACTGACTTTGAGGAAATCGAGAAAGAGTCATTGAACAATTGGACATCTGATTATCTCCCTGTTCGGAGGGAGTTTCGGTAAATTTGGGATTGTCTTTTGTTCAAAATTCATTTCTAGATGGAGCCCTGAAATGAATTACTTTCTCAAAGTTTGTTTTAGTGTTAGGCTCTGACTTTATCGCATTAGCTTTTGAAAGAAACTATTCTCAATTTCTTTTGTTATATCGAGAAAGTTTTTTTTGTCTAAATATTGAAATGCTTTTATCTTTTCTCAAAGGCTAATGCTAGCTTATGATTGTAAACTATCTTCTTTTGAAAATGCAAGTCTTTCATTCAAAAGTTGTCTATTTGTGTTTATTTATTTATGTTTGCATATTTTGTTTCATTTTCAGATGGCCGAAAATAACTGTCTATGATCCTTTGGATGTCACTTTGTTTGAAACTGACAAGTTCAACTTCGATATCTCTCTAAATTCTGAAATAATGCAAACCGTTAATGAGAGTGAGAGCGATATCGAAGAAGATTATGACTCTGTACTTAAGAATCTGGAACAATACGAAGAAAAACCCAAGCCTAACTTGGAAGAAACAGAAACTATCAATATTGGCACTGAGACAGAAGTTAAAGAAGTTAAAATCAGTGTTCATTTGAACAAGAGCCAAAGAAAAGAGATGATTGAATTTTTGACACTGTTCCAAGATGTGTTTCGCATGGTCCTATGATGATATGCCTGGAGTCTCCACAGATATAGTAGTTCATAGATTGCCCACAGATCCAAACTTTTCTCCAGTGAAACAGAAACCTCGCAAATTCAAACCTGAAATGAGCCTCAAAATCAAAGAGCAGATAGTCAAACAATTCAATGCCCAAATCATCATTGTGTCTCACTATCCCATTTGGCTATCAAATATGGTTCCGGTTCCCAAAAAGTCTGGCGAAGTGCGAGTATGTGTAGATTATCGAGATTTAAACAAAGCCAGTCCAAAGGATGACTTTCCTTTGCCTAACATTCACATCCTGTTGGACAATACTGCTGGGCATGAAATGGATTCATTTATTGATTGTTTCGCTGGATATCATCAACTTTTGGTCGCAGAGGAAGATCGAGAAAAGACGGCATTCATGACTCCGTGGGGAATATTTTGTTACAGAGTTATGCCCTTTGGATTGAAAAATGCTGGGGCCACCTATCAAAGGACTATGACTACACTGTTTCATGACATGATACACAAAGAGATAGAAGTTTACGTGGATGACATTATAGTCAAGTCCAAAAGAGCAGAGGACCATTTGGGAGATTTGAGAAAGCTGTTTGAAAGATTAAGAAGGTATAATCTGAAACTGAATCCTGCAAAATGTGCTTTCGGGTCTCCTGCTGGCAAGTTACTAGGTTTCATTGTTAGTAAGAAGGGTATTGAAGTAGATCCTGCCAAGATAAAGGCCATACGAGAAATGCCAGTACCAAAGACGCAGAAAGATGTGAAGAGTTTTTTGGGGAAGCTTAATTTCATTGGCAGATTTATTGCTCAGTTGACTCTTACTTGTGAACCTTTGTTCAAGTTGTTAAGAAAAAATACCCCAATGAAGTGGAATGGAGATTGTCAGCGGGCTTTTGACAAAATCAAAGATTATCTGTTGAATCCTCCTGTGTTAGTACCGCCGAAACCAGGTCGGCCACTTATCATGTACCTCTCAGTGTTGGATGGAGCCATGGGTTGTGTTCTCGGTCAACATGATGATTCAGGCAAAAAGGAACAGGCAATCTATTATCTAAGTAAGAAATTTACTGTCTATGAGGCGAATTATTCATTTTTGGAAAGATTATGTTGTGCATTGGCTTGGACTGTTCAAAAATTGAGACATTATCTCCTTGACCATACCACCTATCTCATATCTCGATCTGACCCGTTGAGGTATTTGCTTGAGAAACCGATGCCCACTGGACGTATGGCTAAGTGGCAAATGATTCTCAGTGAATTTGATATTGTGTTCACAACTCAAAAGGCAGTCAAGGGCCAAGTAATTGCCGATCACTTGGCAGAGAACCCTTTGCAAGATGATTATGAGCCATTGAATACTTATTTTCCTGATGAAGAAATTTTGTTTGTGGGGACAGCTGAGGATATTAATGAGGAATCTTCAGGATGGAGATTGTTCTTTGATGGTGCTTCAAACTCTTTTGGAGCTGGAATTGGGGCAGTCCTAGTGTCACCCGAAGGAAAACATTACCCTGCTACTGCCAAACTGAAATTTGCCTGCACTAATAACATGGCAGAGTATGAAGCTTGCATTCTTGGTTTGAAGATGGCGTTGGATATGGATATCAAGGATTTGACAGCATTTAGTGATTCTGATTTACTAGTTCATCAAACATTGGGAAAATGGATGACTCGGGATTCTAAAATAATTCCATATCATTGTTGTTTGCTCACTTTGGCTCGACAGTTCAGAACTTTGGAATTCATACATATCGCGCGTACTCGAAATGTCTTTGCAGATGCCTTGGCAACTTTGTCTTCCATGATCTCTCATCCCGATGGTACTATAATTGAACCCATTTTCGTTAAGATTCAAGAGGAACCAGCGCACTGTCTGCGCATTGAACAAGAAGCTGATGGCTTTCCTTGGTTTCATGATCTGAAAGAATATTTGAAAAATAGATTTTATCCTCCGGGTGCCAATACTGCGGCCAAGAATTTTCTTCGAAGGATGTCTATGAGATTTTTTCTGAACTGGAGAAGTCCTGTACAAAAGGTCAAGTGATTTGGGTTTATTGAGATGCGTTGACGAGAAGGAAGCTGAATATTTGATGAAGGAGATCCACAGTGGCGTATGTGGGCCGCATATGAACGGGCACTTATTGGCAAAGAAAATCATGAGGACGGGATATTTCTGGCTTACCATGGAGCATGACTGTGTTGAGTTCGTCAGAAAATGTGTTAAATGTCAATTACATGGCGATGTAATACACGCACCTCCTTCGGAGCTCCACAGTATGACTGCTCCTTGGCCTTGTTCAATGTGGGGAATGGATGTGATTGGAACTATCGATCCTCCTGCTTCGAATGGTCATCGATTTATCCTGGTGGCGATAGAGTACTTCACTAAATGGGTCGAAGCCGAGTCTTACAGGCACGTGACTAAGAAAGTGGTAGCTGATTTTCTGAGAAATCACATTATCTGTCGTTTTGGGATACCAGAGACATTGATTACGGATAACGCGAAGAATCTCAACAATGACGTGGTAGATGGGTTGTGTGAGCAGTTCAAGATCAAGCATCGAAACTCTGCCATTTATAGACCTCAGATGAATGGAGCTGTAGAGGCTGCCAATAAGAATTTGAAGAAGATCATCCGGAAGATGACGGATACGCATCGAGATTGGCATGAGAAGTTACCTTATGCATTGTTGGCATACAGAACTGCTATAAGAACTTCTACTGGGGTGACCCCATATTCCCTTATGTACGGGATGGAAGCAGTATTGCCAGCGGAAGTTGAGATTCCTTCTCTGCGTATATTGATGGAAGCTCAATTAGAGGAAGCTGAATGGGTCAAGGAACGTCATGAGCAGTTGGCATTGATTGATGAAAAGCGATTGAATGCTATTTGCCATGGGCAGTGTTACCAAAGGCGAATGGCCCGTGCCTATCAGAAGAAGGTCAAGCCCCGTCAATTTGAAATAGGAGACAAAGTTCTGAAGCGAATTCTTCCAATCCAGGAGGAGGCAAAAGGAAAATTCGCTCCAAATTGGCAAGGTCCATTCATTGTCAAGAAAGTGTTATCAGGAGGGGGCCTTGTCCTGGCCGAAATGGATGGTCAGGTCTTTCCCCAAATCATTAATTCAGACATGGTAAAAAGGTTTTATATCTGATTTCGTAAATTTTCTTTCAAATAATTTTTATTGCAAGAAGAAGATGGGCTAAAGGCGGGCCTTCTTTCTTTTCCATAAAACAATTCTTTACCCTCGTTCTCCCCTTTGAGCTTTCAGAATTTATAATTTCGTTTGGCAACCCACTTGAAAGTCGCATCCCACACCCAGATAACTTTTTGCACTAAATTTATCCCACATTTGAAGCAAATTCTTTGTCTTGATTTTTATCCCATACTGGGGCAAAAAAAAAAAAAAAAAAAAAAAAAGATGAAGCAAATCTTGTTTGGGAAAGGGAAGGAGAGCCCCAAAAGCAAATGACAATGTTAGAATAGATTTTCTTAAGGAAAAACGATTGGTCAATACTGGGATAAAACTTTTGCAAGTGCGACTTCAAGACAAATCAGCTCCCTCATAAAGTCTGCTTTCCAACCTTAACATTTTTGACACCTCACCTGACCTCATTACAAAAGCCGAGAATGTTACCGACCTCCATCTTTATCTTGCAATAATTTTTAGAACGGAAATTTGCAAATCAAAATGGCATATGATGTTAATATATCTATCCCGAATCATCAAGGGAAGATTGTCTTACTGATGCCAAATTTTTTGAATACTATTCTGTTTTAATGATAAGGGGAAGGATTGCCCAGAACTTGAATGTTGTTTGTTCTCATCCTACTCTACAAAGGCGAAAACCCGAAAGGGCGCCTCCAAAAAAAAAAAAAAAAAAAAAAAAAAAAAAAAAAAAAGAGAAAAAGGGTGGGGGACACCACAGTGAAAACCCGAAAGGGCGCTGTGGTTGGGAGTTGCAGTTAAAGGCTAGCAGGCGAAGAAGTCAGGATACAGGCATTGGATTTGAGTTTGTTGAAAGCCGGTAACTATAGTTACTTGAGATTTTTCTTCGGCATTGATCGTCTGGTGACTTTCAGAGTTCGAACAAGACGACATCTAAAGGATCATAATGGCAGTTGTTTCAGGGCTGTTCCCTGAAAATTCATTTCTCCAACCAAGAGTAACGGTTTCTATTTAGTATCTATTTATTTATTTTCTGTAGTTAAAAAATTTTTTGCATGTACTTTATTTATAAAATAAAAAAAAAAAAAAAAAGTTCGTACATTACTGCATTTGAAATATTTTAACAAATTCATGTTTTGAAATTTTGACGTTTGATTTATGGAATAAAAGACAATGGCAATCCTAAAGTTATCGAAAATCAGAAGTATACACCGATTGAGCAATTATTCGGGGCACTGGAGCTAAGCCGCGAATCAGAATTCATTGAATGCGGAGAACTCGCGGGACATGAAAGCAAGAAGTCGTATCAAAGATTCAAAAGGGCAATACTCATGTTTATATGTACCAGTTGTCTGAAGGGATTGTCAGGTGGTGGCATTGTTTTTTTTTGACAATTATATCTGCTTTCTCTGTTTTGCAGATGAAGTTACATCACCGTCATTGAGGGTCTTTATTGAAAATTTAAACTGGGGCAAATTTTTTTGAGAAAAAATTTGGTTTTTCATTGATTATGATGCTTTGAGTTTAAAGCAAAATGTTGCGAAAGATTGATTACACTGGGGCAAATTTTTTGAGAAAAATTTGATTTTCGAAATTGATTATGATGTTCGAGTTTAAGACAAAATTAATTTACATTGGGACAAGTTCAAAAGAAGACAATGAATTGATTTCATTTGATTTATATTGAGACAAATTTTTCTAAAAAAAAAAAAAAAAAAAAAAAAAAAAAAAAAAAAAAAAAGAGAAAGGATTGATTGCAAGTGGATTTTCACGTTGCACAAGTCTCAAGTTTGAAAGGCATGATTTTGAAATCATTTGATTCCATACACTGGGGCAAAAATTTTTAGAAAAATTTTTGACAATTTTATCAATTTGGACGTTACATTTAAGAATTGTTTTAAGTTTTATTATTGCATTCATCAACCTTGGCAGCCCAAGGTCATGCATCCGACCAGCAGCCTGGTCGGCATCTTTTATTTATGTTTCAAGTCTGGCAGCCCAGACATTGCATTTATGACTCCTGGCAGCCCAGGATCATTTATTTACTTTCTCAAGTTTGACAGCCCAAACTTTGCATTCATCAACCTTGGCAGCCCAAGGTCATGCATCCGTCCAGCAATCTGGTCGGCATCTTTTATTTATGTTTCAAGTCTGGCAGCCCAGACATTGCATTTATGACTCCTGGCAGCCCAGGATCATTTATTTACTTTCTCAAGTTTGGCAGCCCAAACTTTGCATTCATCAACCTTGGCAGCCCAAGGTCATGCATCCGCCCAGCAGCCTGGTCGGCATCTTTTATTTATGTTTCAAGTCTGGCAGCCCAGACCTTGCATTGATGACTCCTGGCAGCCCAGGATCATTTATTTACTTTCTCAAGTTGGCAGCCCAACTTTGCATTCATCGACCTTGGCAGCCCAAGGTCATGCATCCGACCAGCAGCCTGGTCGGCATCTTTTATTTATGTTTCAAGTCTGGCAGCCCAGACATTGCATTTATGACTCCTGGCAGCCCAGGATCATTTATTTACTTTCTCAAGTTGGCAGCCCAACTTTGCATTCATCAACCTTGGCAGCCCAAGGTCATGCATCCGTCCAGCAGCCTGGTCGGCATCTTTTATTTATGTTTCCAAGTCTGGCAGCCCAGACCTTGCATTGATGACTCCTGGCAGCCCAGGATCATTTATTTACTTTCTCAAGTTGGCAGCCCAACTTTGCATTCATCGACCTTGGCAGCCCAAGGTCATGCATCCGACCAGCAGCCTGGTCGGCATCTTTTATTTATGTTTCAAGTCTGGCAGCCCAGACCTTGCATTGATGACTCCTGGCAGCCCAGGATCATTTATTTACTTTCTCAAGTTGGCAGCCCAACTTTGCATTCATCGACCTTGGCAGCCCAAGGTCATGCATCCGTCCAGCAGCCTGGTCGGCATCTTTTATTTATATTTCAAGTCTGGCAGCCCAGACATTGCATTTATGACTCCTGGCAGCCCAGGATCATTTATTTACTTTCTCAAGTTTGGCAGCCCAACTTTGCATTCATCAACCTTGGCAACCCAAGGTCATGCATCCGTCCAGCAGCCTGGTCGGCATCTGTTTACATTTCAAGTCTGATAGTCCAAACATGGCATCTAACTCATCAATATTTATTTTGTCCAGCAGCCTGTACTCTTTGCTTATCTATTAGTTTAGGCATTTTATTACGTCTTGCAGTTTTTATGTTATCTTTGTTCAACAGTTCGAATGTTACGTTGTCTTCTCCATTTTAATAAAAAAAAAAAAGAAAAAAAAAAGAGTTTGAATGCTTGCGTTAACAATTGCAATTATGTTATCATTTGTGCGAATAGTTTACCTGCATTCGAACTACGTTTTGACCTGATTCCCTCATGTGGGATACGTAGGCAGCTCCTAGGGAGCCCGGTCATTCTTTCTGCATTTCTTACATTCATCTTTACCGGAGTCAATACATTTGTATTTTTATTTATAAGTGAGTCAAAATTTGGTTTTGTCTACGTCTTTGTCTGGAACCTCTTTGAGCTTCCGACAAAGAGGGGCAAGCTGTAGACACCAAATTTTGACACACATTTTATAAAAATATGCGTATTACTTTATTTAGGGGTTATTGTGATTTTCAGAGGCTAATTATAATTTTTGTGTATATTACGTCTAATTTGTCGTGTCAGGGGCAAAATGGTAATTTCACTATGTAAATATTAGTTTATTTTATTTTATTTCCTAAATACATGATTTTACTATTTTTATCATTATTTATAATTTTAATAATTTTTAGGAGTCATCTAATATTTATTTAAAATTTTAGCATTTTAAGTCTATTGGCACGTTTTCCAATGTGCTATTTTTATGAGAATTTTCAAGTGAAAAATTTTTATATATGCATTTTGAATACTCATAAATTTTCTGTAAAAATCTCATAATTTTTAGAGGTCGTTTAGTATTTATTTAATTTTTATCTTTTTGTTTATTAATGGCACGTTTCCCAATGCATTCCTTTTATGAGAATTTTTTCAAGTGAATTTATTTATGCATAGCTCATATATTCATGAATTTCCCGTATAAATTTCATGATTTTTAGAAATTTTTAATATTTATTTTAATACTTTGTTATTATTATTTGTTATTTTTATTTTTATTTTTATTTTTCTATTAATCGCACATTTTAATGATATGTTAATTTTTAAATTTTTGTAGTAAATTTTATTTATCCGTTTTATAACTATAAATTCCAGTATCTTTCTTGGTAATTTTAGAGACTCTAATATTTTTATTTTTATTTTTATTCTATTTCATTTTTTGTTTTCCTTCATTTTCCTCCTCAAAAAAAAAAAAAAGAGCAGGCTGCGTTTGCAGCCTGCTGCTACTGTAGCAGCATGGGGGCTGCCATCAGAGCAGCCCCATGCCATCATCACAATTCTCTCCAACTCCCCTGCATTTCAGCAGATTTGAGGGGATTTGGAGAGATTGATTTTCTTCCCAATTCCTACACCTGCATTTCTTTCCCCTCCCTCTCCCTGCAATCAGACAGACACACAACACTCACACACACCTGCATTTCTTTCCCCTCCCTCTCCCTGCAATCAGACAGACACACAACACTCACACACACCTGCATTTCTTTCCCCTCCCTCTCCCTGCAATCACAAGAAACACACACAACACACACTTGCACATACACACCATAAACATTCACAGAGAATTCACACACACAGCTGCACAAGCCTGCACACAACACAGACATCACAAACGCACACCTCACTTTCACTCTCTGCCTCCCTTCCCCCTCTCACGCCTCACATACAGGCACATAAACACTCACACACACCTGCATTTCTTTCCCCTCCCTCTCCCTGCAATCACCAGAAACACACACAACACACACTTGCACATACACACCATAAACATTCACAGAGAATTCACACACACAGCTGCACAAGCCTGCACACAACACAGACATCACAAACGCACACCTCACTTTCACTCTCTGCCTCCCTTCCCCCTCTCACGCCTCACATACAGGCACATAAACACTACACACACCTGCAATTCACTCCCCTGCAGACAAGCACACACAACACACACAGAACACACACACAGAACACACACACAGAACACACGCACAGGCATACTCACCTGCATTCACAAAAACACACACTCACACACCCCTGCACCCAAACACACACTCACAGACACACAAACATTCAAGCACACCTGCACAGAACACACGCACAACACATACACTTCATCAGTTCAAACACACACCCACACACAGAACTCACACACACAGAATTCACACACCTGCACACAACATACAATTCACAAACGCACACACACACACCTGCAAGAAGAGGGAACCGAAAAAAATCAATCAAGCAACAAACAACAACAACAGCAACAACAATAGCATCACTACCAGGTAAATCTCCTACTTTTACTTTCAAATTTCAGTATTTCGTTGTTTTTGTTTTCTGTTTTTTTGTTTTGTATATAAAAAAAAAAAAAAAAAAAAAAAAGAGAAAACTGAAAAACGTCCGGCCGAGAGAGAGAGAGAGAGAGAGAGAGAGAGAGAGAGAGAGAGAGAGACCTGTGAGAGAGAGAAACGACAGCGAGGAAAGAAAAGAAAAAAAAAAAAAAAAAGAAAAGAAAAAGGGGGAGAGCAGATCGGGGGGAGGGAAAAAGAAAAGGGAAGAAGAGAAGAAAGGAAGAAGAGAAGAAAGGAGAAGAAGAAGAGAAGAAGAAGAGAAGATCAGAAGGGAATCGGGGGGGGAAGCAGAAGGGGATCGGGGAAGAAGAAGAGAGAAAAAGAAAAGAGGGAAAAGAAAGAAAAGGAAAGAAGAAAAGAGAGAAAAGAAAAAGAGAGAAAAGAAAAAAGAGAGAGAAAAAGGAAAAAAAAAAAAATAAAAGGAAATCTGAAAAAAAAAAAAAAAAAAACCGGAGTCAGCCGAAAAAAAAAAAAAAAAAAAAAAATATTTTGGTGAAACTACGTCGTTTTGACGTAGTTTCACTCAAAACTACGTCGTTTTGATTAGTTTAGTTTTTTAATTTATTTTTAATTAATAATAGTTATTTATTTTATAGTCCTTGTACTTTCATTAATGCTACTGTGGCCCCGATAATTTTTGATTTGTGCATTTAAATTTCTGTTTATTGTAGATTGGCCCCCATAATTTAATTTTCTTTGCAATTAGGTCCCGATTAATTGCATTTAGGTCCCTCAACTTTTAGATAATTATAATTTAGCCCCCTACGTTTTTTAATTTTTCATTTTGACCCCTATATTTGTCGGTAATTACATTTTGACCCCTATAATTTTTCTGGAATTGCAATTTTACCCTCTGATATTTATGGAAATTGCAATTTTGCCTCCCAAACTTTCTTTTATTATATTTTAGGCTTTAAATGTTACTAAAAATTACATTTTGGCCCTTATACATTGCTGGAAATTCCATTTTTGTCATAAAATGTTGCTGGAATTCTATTATAGTCTTTGAATATGGCTGGAATTTGCAATTTGGTCCATCATGTTGCTGGAATTTTGCATTTTTGCCCCTAAACCTTGCTGGAATTTCATTTTGCCATTATATTTTTGTTGGAATTACTCTATTGTCCTCCAATGTTGCTGGAATTTATATTTTTGCTCTCCAAATAGCTAAAACTTGAAATTTTGCCTTTAAATGTTTGCTGAAAATTGTGTGTTATCTAATAAGCTTGCTGAAATTGTGTTCTTGGCTTTAAATATTGCTGGAATTTTTTGTTTTTGGGCATTATACTTGTTGAAAATTACATTTTAGCTTTTAAATTTGTTGTAAACTATGTCATTATCTTAATTAGGGTTTGAAATTATAATTTTACCTTTTTGTTCCTCATAAATTACATTTTTCACTTTAGAATATTGCTTAAATTTTCACTTTTAATCCAAATCTTATAATATTTTATTTTTGTAAAAAAAAAAAGGTATTAATTAAGATTAGTTAAGTCTTCAAAGCTTTAAATTACTTCTTTTTACATTTTCTTTATTTATTTTTATCAAACTTATAATTAATGTTCTAGAATGGGGTCTTGTTAGTCTAATTAATGTTCAAATTAGTCTCTCTATTTCCCTTTTAGTTATTTTAATAATTCTTATTTGAGGTGTTAAAATTTCAATGTATGTATTATTGTATTTTATCCTCTATTATTATTATTAGTATTATTATTAGTTTTATTTTATTTTATCTTTGTTGTTTTGCTTTATTTATTTATTTATTTACTAATTTATTTTTACTTAAACAATTTTCATTTTTCTCCTAAATGATTAATTATTGTTATCATTATTTTTCTTTCTCTTATTTTGTTTATTATTGCTATAATTGTTTGAATTATCATAGCATGTTCATAGTGATCGGTAGAAAATTATTCAATTAGTGATTGATTTATTAAATAGTGATAATTTTGACATGTTTGTTCATTTTAGTAGCCATTTATACCGGGTTTACGAATGAGAGGTACCTCGATTACCCTTCCAATATTTCTTTTTATGTGCTCCTACGTGCTCCTATGTGTTTTTCTACGTGTTTTTGTGCTTATAATTTTTATCCATGTGAGAGTTTTTATTTATTTATGTCATATTATTTATTCGAATTTAATTTTTGATTATTCAAAGAAATGTAATAGATAGGTAATATTCTATTTAGCAAAATTTTGTATTTAGATAGAAAATGTAATAGATAGGCTAGATAGGTTACCTTTTTATTTTTAGATTGTAATTAGGCTTCTTCGGTGTAATAGTTAGGGCTTTTGTGTGCTATGTGTGCTATGTGTTTATGTGTTTTATTCGCTTTCCTTAGGAACTTGCATCTAGAATACCATGCTTATGTGTCATGTCCTCTTATGTGCTATTATGTGTTTTTTATGTGATTATTATTTCAATCTATGCTTTATTTATTTATTTGCTTTATCATTATATATGTGTATCGTCGCCACACTAGTCCAACGCTAGTTGTGGTTAATCCCGGTTTCTTCGCTAGTCCAACGCTAGCGGAGAATTTTTAGAAAATAGGCTAGTCCAATGCTAGGCCTTTAGATCATTTTAGTATTAGGATCATTTCTCGCGTGTTCATGATATTTCACACACATTTTTATCTTTTAGGCCTTTTTCATTTTTGTATAATTTTTATATACTTTATCATTTATTATCTATTTTTAACATCTACCTAGTGCATAACATTTAGATTCCACTACACATAGAATTTTAGGTCATTTGTGTGATTTGACTAGAAATAGTCAATCTACTCACGTGGGAAGCGATGGCGTACATGTCGTTCCCCCCTCCGTGAGTAGAAACAGTTAGTCACGAGTTTATTAGTCCCCCGTACCCGTTATGTTGCATCCCTACTTTCTTTGTTCACTTACTATCTATACTACTATTTTCCTTTCCTTTTGCATTTCATTTTGCATCTATACTCGTGACTCCATCGGGGTCTAGACTCGGGTTTCGCAATTAATGCGATAATCCCGACCAAACCTCAATGGAATATTTCGTCCCTTATCGATATCCATTTTTAGGATTAGATTTGCATTCATATAGTTGCATCCAAATGTGATAAAATCTTAGGGTTATGTTAGGAAAATTTAGACTAAACCTCGCAACTAGTTTCGGCTAGGTTGAAAGGGTGCCTTAGGCGCGAGCCTTTGCCTTCCCTTTCTTCAACTGTGACTCCCGAACCCTTTTCTCTTGTTTTCAAAAGACCTGGAGTCGTCTAAAAGGGTTTTTCTTGTTTTTCTTATAGTTTTCCAAAAATCATTTCTTTAAATAAATAATTTCCAAATTTTTCCTTTCACAAAATATTTTCGGGTGACTTGGTACACCAAAACTCAATACCAAGTGGCGACTCCTTTTTCACCTAAAAACCCTTTTTAGACTACTATTTCCGGGCCCAAAAATCGTCGCATTTCAAAAGTCCCATTTTAGGCCCTTTTTCTTTTATTTTTTAAGTAAAGCATTTGTTTTGTCACATTTTTATCGAATCATCTTTTACAAAGCATTTTCAAAAAATTAGTTTTTTACAAAAAATTTATACGTTTTTTTTACCACAACATTACATTTAATACTTCCTCTTCCCTTTTCCCGACATCTTCTTTACACTTTCTATTTATTTTTCGAAAAATGGGGCGCGACAGTCAGCACAAAAGTACCAATTAATTACTTTATTAATGTGATGGTGTCGAATGAATTTAGGTAGTTAGTAATTTAACTAATGAAGCAATGAACATAAGTTTCATAGCTCAACTGCATACGGCATAATGCTTACAAGCACAATGCATCAAACAAAATACACTCAATTCTAAGTATGACTATAGTGCGAAGTTCCCTAGACATCTAACACATGTTTTGCAAACTAACTTGTGGAAACGAGCACTAGTCGATGGACACTCAATAAAAGATGAGCATCCATTACAGTCAGAGCACTGTTCATCACCATTTATAGAAAACACACAAACCAAACTCCATGGACAAACTACAACAAACTCAACATCAAACCCTATAAAAAAGAATTGAGGGATTGAGCATGCCTGTGAACAAAGCAATATACCATTAAAATAAGCAATATTTTCTTCAACCGGTGTGAAATCCTTCTTCTCCTTCTTCTTCTATACCATAACCATGAACTTCATTGGAGAAGACAACTCAACCACTACTCTTTAGCTTTAAATCGACCACCCACTTATAGCGCTGTGTCTGCCCAACCCTGTGACTGTTTCACCAAGCCTGATCTATGAGTGTTGCGGATAGATCTAGCTAATAAAGAAAGCAAACATTAAATATCAAATGAGAGATCGACTGAGGAAGAGGATTGCAAAGTGAAAAATGCAGACATTTTATCTCTTTCATCTTCTTTCTCTCTTGTAGTAGAATTTTTAGGCGTTTTGAGAATTGTACAAAAATTCTGTAGCCCATTTTTTGGTCAAAAGCTATAGTGATTATCCTTGTTATATGGGATAATTTTTAGTTTTATCCAAACACAACTTTGGATATTTTTTGCAAAAAATGTTGAACAACGATATCCAAACATGGTCATTCTCTTTGAAAGCTCACGCACATGAACTAAATTTTCTAGGCCACAACCACACCAAAAATCAAGATGTTGTAATTGTCACAAGAAAACAATTGAAGAATATGAAAGACTTCATTTGATTTTGCACATAAACTAGATTAATGGAAAATTGTGATATAGGGTTGAAGAGAGCGTTGGAAAGAATTTAGCTCGAAAATTTAATCTCAAAATTTTCATTAACAAACTCAAATAAGAGCTTTAGGAAATATAAAACCCTAGCCTTTAATTTGAAAAATCACAAGATGTCGGTTATTCAATACTTGGTCAATATACGTGTATACATTTTTTAAACCATAAGGAACATGTCTCAGAGTAATCAAAAATCAAAGAAGCATCAAGGATTGAAATGTTTTGCTTCTTAATCCTTTTTATTTCAATAGCTTTGAGGATAGGATTAAGGCAATAGGAGGAAAAAAGAGTCAAAGGCCATTTGGCCTTCGGCAACTGGTTGCTGGAGCCTAGGAATATAAATGAGTCAAATTGAGTTTGAATATATCATATTTGAGCTCGATCGGCACTTGAATTAGAGTTTGAACTCATCGAATATGCAATTTTACCTCTCAAACTCAACTTGAGACATATTCAAACGAGCTCGAGTTTGATTTGGGTTTGTTTTTATTTTTATTTTTAAAATTAATACTTAATATAATGGCTAATATTGACCATTCACAAATTTTGAGGGGTCGATATGTATATAATAAGAAACTTCATAGAGGGATTAAATACATATATCAAAAAGCTACACACCAAACAAAATTGCTTCACAGTCCCTAATTCATATTTAATTCACTGAATAAAAGCCCTCAGCTAAAATGGCTAGCACGACTAGCTTCCGCGGCTTATCATTGCCACTAGCAAATCGCTAGCGATGTCATCTCGTCATAAAATTACATCCCGGCTTATTTTTTCACATACAATATCGATCTAAAACCATACTTGCACAAAACGGCAAAAAATAAACAAATCTAGATAAAATTGTCATGGAACTATCGCACTGACCTATCTCAAAGTAATGTTAATACTCACTATTTTTACACCAATAGAACTGCCTTAATTTATGCATCATATGGCAATAAAAAAGCCAAAAAGAGGCCAAATAGTTGCTAATCAATAGAGCTAGATGGGAGAATATGATGGAGAGAAAGAGGAGATAAAAGGATATTGAGATTTCTTGAAATATACCTAAAAAAAAAAAGAGAAATAACAATTAAAAATAATAAGAAAATAAAAATAGAAGAATAGATGACAGAAGATGCAGATTTAGAAAAGATGTAGAGAGAAAATAAGATAAAGACATAAGAATAGAGGAGAGAAAATGCAAACATAGAGAATATGAGGATAAAATATACGATGGAGGCAGAACAACTTAAAAGATAAAGTAAAGAAAAAGAAGGGAAAAAGATGTGATTTAGACAAAAGAAGATGAAAGACACGGAGGTAAAGTAAAGAAGTTGGTTTAATGATCATATGCGTTGTTATTTATTTTTATATAAAAATGACTAAACTATTCTGTTTATTTAAGATTAGAAGAGATACAATGACGTAATATATTCTAATGTATAGGTATTTATCAATTTTGTATATACAAAGAAAATACATAGACACCTCCATATTCTTTCTTGAATAACCCAACGAGCACTCAAGTTGAGTACAAAAATAATCAGAATTGGCTTGTCAACTTAACGATTCACTCAAGTTGGACTCAAGTTTGGTCAACATAAAGCTCGAGTTGAGCAGTCAATCTAGCTACTTGTGAATTGGCACTTGTATTGAAGTCACAAGCTATTGAGTTATATTTGGTGAAAGTCGTTTTAATAGAACTATCTTTATAGTAGAAAAGAGGAGGAGGGGGAAGATGGGAGTGAAGGGGATGAAAGCCGAAAGATGAGGGTTTCAATGGGCTTTTTGTGACCTTCATTACATATTTGTTCTTCACATTCAACGAAAGTGAATAGTCATCGTGAGTTTATTATATGTTATGGGTGTAGTCATACTGCATTTATCCATTTGAAGAGGTTAATTGTAATTTGGTCAAACTTTGGAGATCGATTTATTATAATGTAGATAAACCTTATATAGGAGATAAATGTAATTAAATCCCCCGCCTCAAACACAAAAAAAAAAAAAAAAAGAGAGAAAAAAAAGCTGCAGATAGGCCGACCGAGTAAAGATACAAAAAGCCAGGAATATTCAAGATCGACACACTCGTTTTCAACCGGACAGGTGCCCAAAACCGTAATTACCAATAGCAGTCAATTCTTTTGATAATCCCATAGCACCTGTCTCCCATTTTTAAATTCGCCGGCCAAATTCTTCTCTTCTTCGCAATTCGCCGGTGCCGCAGATCACGTGACCGGTTAGCTCCTCATCTCTCCCTCCCCAAACTTTAAATTTTTTTATATACTATTACTACCATATCAAAATACATCCTTATTATTTTTTCACACACGTATTTTATTTGCTCGCATTACCAAATAAATAAATTTTAATTTTACTTTTTCTCATATTCGCAGTCGCACTCCAATTTTCTCTCTCTCTCTCTCTCTCTCTCTCTCTCTCTCTCTCTCTCCCTCCTCTCTCTTTTACTATCATAATTAAATTAGAAAATATTTACGCGCACTAGACACGCAGTAGCATAAAAAGGTACTCAAATCTCTTTTTGGTTTTAATTTTCATTATTATTTTTGGTTGATTGAATTCTTTGTGAATTTTGGATTTTTGGTGAATGCAGATCTCAATTGTTTGAAACGATCGACGGACTCACCGGCCGACCGGCGATCGTCTCACTGGAGAGTTCAGGGAGAATTATTCGCATTTTCTGATAGTTAATTCTCTAGTATTTTTCACTGAAGAGAGTCGAATTTTTTTTTTCTTTTTTTTAAAGGAGTTTTGAAGATCGGTTTTATTTTTGTGAATTTCGGACGGGACGAATATAGGATGATGATGATGATTGATCAAGTCACATGAGTTTTTGGTTGAGAATTATCGGAAGTGAAGTTTCTCTACTAGTAGCTTCCGGAAATTCTGTTATTATTATTTTTTTTTTGAAAAAAATTTTGGTGTTTGGGAGCTGAGGAGAAAATAGGTGATTGAATTGAAAAAGGAAGGAAATTAGCTGATTGAATTGACGGAGAAGAGATGTCGAAGGTGGTGTACGAGGGGTGGATGGTGCGATATGGGCGGAGGAAGATAGGGAGATCCTTTATACATATGCGGTATTTTGTCCTCGAGCACCGGTTGCTCGCTTATTACAAGAAGAAGCCACAGGACAATGTGGTAAAAGCGCTGAACTTCAAATTCACATTTACGAATTTGTGATTAATGATGATGCTATAGGATTCATTATTTTTGGATGCTTGAATTGTTTTTATAGCTGGTTGAATGGGAATAATTGTTGAACGTTTTTAGGTTGTTTTTTTGTAAAAGGATAAGTGTGTAAACTGATTACGTTTGTTTCTTGTGCTTTAGTAGATGATGTAGATTGCAGCCTTTCAAATTTCAGTTTGATTATTTTGATCATTGCTTATGTAATGCTGAAAGTGGAAAAAGTTGATACTTGAGTTCTGATGGCATGACTTTATTTATTGAATAGGTTCCGCTCAAGACTCTCCTTATAGACGGAAATTGTAGGGTAGAGGATCGGGGCTTGAAGACTCACCACGGACATGTAAGTGTACCTAATTCTCTTTATTCTGTTTGTAAGTAGTAGTTTTTGATGAAATTTAGACAATTGAATAAGCAAGGGTGCATCCATGTGGTGATGGCAAAATTGGAATAGATTTGTTTTAAGTTATACCATAGCATCTCTGCATCACTAGTGGCTGTTCCAACTGCTTTTAATGATTGAATACTGCAATACTGTTGTTTAATGAGGTCTGATAGATGCAAAGACAATTTTCTGAACTTTCTCTAAGCACTATGATTGAGATGCCAACCGTGAGCTGCTGTATTTTTTCTTATTTGAGGATGTTGTGATCAATATTTGGAATGAGTACCGTGATTAGGACAGAAAAATAACATGCAAATGTAGTTAATACAGGGATCTACAGATCCATGTTGAGAAAAAATAAAATGAAAAAAGAATGAATCATTCTATAAGTTGGTAAATTTAGTGTACATGAAAATAAAACAAGAAAATTTATTAAATGATTTGGGCTTTTGGCAAATGAAATAGATGCAATAGTTATGAACATTGATTTGGTTAAAGAATAGTATAAGATCTCCTGTTACTGGGTCAGGTAGGCATTGACGCAGACACAATGTGCTATCGTTTTGTATTGAGCACAATGTTGTCCAAGCCATAATCTGAATTTAGAGTTAGAGAGACGAAAGATTATGAGGAAATTTAAAGATAACATGGAAGAAACATAATTAAGATCTTATAGCTTTGTGCTTATTTGGATTATGGCCTGGAGAGAGTGGAATAGAAAGAGGGTTCATGTAGTTTACTATAATCCTTGGTAGGATGGGATATGTCATTTAATTTTGTTGATTTTATGTCGGAATTATTAATCTGTGTGGTCTGGTATCTGTTATCTTGGTTCAATGATTTGGAAATCTTGGACCACCTTGGTTCTATCAGTCAGAAGACTTAGGAATATGTGTTTGAAGTTTTCTGTAGATTCTGACCATGTCTTCGTTGTAATTACTCAAAGATAACAAGATGAATCATAATGTGACCCAAGTTCAGTGTAAATAGAATACTTGGACAAGTTGTGTCCATGATATCTTAATGTTTGGTAAGATATATTTTAGGTTCTTTGTAGATCTGGACCATATGTTACTGAAATAATGCAAAGATCACCATAGAAATGCACTCATATTCGAGGCTAATACTTTGGAGAGCTGAATGCACAAAGAAATTTTTCTCCTTCGTCAATCGACTAAATACGTACAATTTTCTTTGCATTTGGAGCTTCCAATTGGGGTTCTGTATTTAAAGTTGAAAACTTATTCCAGCTTTTGGACTAATCCAGGATATTTCTGTTCAATTGATTTTTCATATTCATTGATGTTTGATTGCTCACTGTTTAAATCAATACAGAAGCTTCTATTGTTCTATACTTCCATATAATCTAAGAATGATCCTCCATTCCTTATCCCTTTATACCAAAAGAAGAAAGGTGATAGATACTTCTGAACTGTTATTTTGTGTACCATACATGTAATTGATCACAGCTGAAGTGAAAACATTGCCAAACCATAGAACTTGTATGCTGTCCAAACTGAATAATTTAGTATGATGCTTTTTATTTTATTTATAGTATCTCTTTGGGCATAAAATATCAATTCATGTTCTTTTGATGATTGTATTTCTTATGTCTCCTTTGTCTTAGCAGATGGTTTACGTGTTGTGCGTTTACAACAAGAAAGACAAATACCATAGACTAACGGTGCGTATATTTGTAATTGTTTACATTTGTTACTCATTCTTTATTAGATTAGTTAAAATTCCTTATAACATGCGATGTTGACAGAATGAACTTAGAATTTAGAAGGCTGCCTCATCGGATGTGGGAAAAATTATGTTAAACGGTAGCAAAATAAGTTATGAAGTATGAGGAGGTAAGATTGATGGAATGTAAGTTGAAAATGCAGTTAAAAAAAATATTAATGCTTGCATCAATATCGCGGTAAGGTAGAAATCATGAAATCTATAGCATAAGTGAGCATGGAAAATGTAAAAATTTCTTATTTATGTATCTCAAGTTCTATTGACTGGAAGGATGATGATACATATGTCCTTATTTGTATAGGACGTGGATGTTGGTTTACATAAATCTCAAAGGGCAGTAGTAATGATTATGAGATGTGGATGTTCGGTTTATCTAAATCTCAAAGGGCAGTTGTAACGATTGAGGTAGGGTACCATGATTTGTCTTACATTGGCTATGTAGATATTGTTTGAACCACTTAGAAGAGTGCGGGTGATGTATTACTGACAACTTTGGCTCAAGGATTGTTAGTGGCTGGACACCAATTAGTTTTTGGGTTTGGTCTTTACTTTGTTGCTATAGTTCATATGGTTGGACTAATCTTAGAGTGAAAAATATTGAGAACTAGGGTTTATTATGTTTTATGGTAGTTATTTATGAAACCTGTTCAAATTTCTGTGGTTAAATTCATAATGTGGGCAGGAATGGTAACCAATAGCAGTCATTCCTGGCAAAGATACATGGGCTTAGGGGATGGGATACTCTAGCACGATTGTCTTATGTCAGCTACTGGGGAGCTGTTATTACACGTCAGACTTTTCAATCATCTAAATCTGACAACTTCGTTTCAGCATTTGGTTTACTAAATTTAGCTTTTTAAATGTTATTGCCTTTATAACTTCATTTGGTCTCTACATATTTGAATGTGATCTTTTGGTGAACGACTGAAAGTGGATTATAGCTACTACTCACATGCTCCAAAAGGTCAAGGTCATTGAACACGGATATGTAGATATAGAAAGAAGTTGAACGGAAAATTCTTGATGGAAAAGGCTTAGTGTAATATCGTGGGCAAGAGTTTTTGTCAAGGCTTTGTGGAATACTAGGTTTGCTAGCGGAGATGCTACTCTAAAAGCTGAAACGTTAAAGATGGGGTATTTGGTGTGTAACTTTAGTAAAAGCTTAAATTGAGGTGAAGACGGATTATGTGGTATTTTTTATTTGCTTCCTGGGTTTTCCAGAATGAAACTCTTGAAGCTCAAAGAGTAACATTTGTCAGGGTGGATAGCCATTCACCAACTAGAAGAAGAGGATAAATGCTGGGCTATTGTTGAAAGATGGGAATTGTTTCAGAAGGGAAAGAGAGATGTGAGTCATAGGTCCTTCTGGAGAGTTTAAAAATGTGGTTCACTAGGTACTTTCTGAATTGTGGTTAGTTTTGTAGCCTGAGCACTTTTTTAAGACAATATGGTCAAGGGATTCAGAAATGGATCTGGAGAGTTTAGAAATGTAAGTAAAGGGATTCAGAAATTATCTGGAGAGTTTAGAAATGTAAGTAAAGGGATTCAGAAATTGATCTGGAGAGTTTAGAAATGTGGTTGACTAGGTACTTTCTGAATTGTGGCTAGTTTTGGAGCCTGAGCACTTTTTAAAGCACTTAGAGATGGATTGGTAATGTTATTTAGAATGATAAAGGGATGACGAAAGGATAACATTTGATTGTAAGAATGAGGTTTGAGCTTCTATTGGCTCTACTTTTATTTTTTTATTTTTATTTTTCTTTTTGAAGGAGGGGGGAGGGGTGGGTTCTTTTCATTTTTCCATATTGCGCGAGAGATGTTTATTATCTGATGAAGAATGTTTGGATTTTGAAAAGGGATTGCCCTAATAAATGGTGGTTAAAAAAAAAAAAAAAGATGTTTCCCTTGACAGTGAGTCTTATCAAATAAGAATTTTAATGAGTAAAAACAATTTCAGAGACAAGGGCCTGTATCATAAGTTGGATCTGTGGAGAGAAAGTTTCAGTTTGGAATGGTCCACTGGCATTTAAGTCACTTCAGATAATGCAGTCTCTATAAGAGTTTCAGTATTGGGCTATTACTGCATTTGGCAATAGGGCGTGGAAAAGAGGTCTATATCTTCAAGGGATGAAAATTCCAGACCCTCAGCTGATTTGGCATTAAATTATGAAGGGCTATTTCCTGTTCAAAAGGAAAGTGATTGAATGTGGGTGAAACTTGGGAAGCCAGTAAAGAAAGAAGACGGAGGAGAATTCTGGGTGGGTCCACTAATATTGTTGAAATATATTGCATCTTGGACGCATTGGGTTTTAGGACATAGCATTAGCTTTCTTTCTTACTGCATACATAATTGTAGCATTGTAATGATATGATTTAAGAGTTTTCTCTTAGCGCTTCTTGCATCTTCTGCATCAGTACTCTTGCCTATATACGGGTTCATAACCACGTGTATTCTTCCAGATGGCAGCTTTCAACATTCAGGAAGCTCTTATTTGGAAAGAAAAGATTGAATCTGTTATTGATCAGGTTGATTTCTTATCTATTAATCTTTCCTTCCCATAAGTTCCTACTCTTGGATTTCTTTGGTGTTATGGATGTGAAATTCATGACTCTGTTGAATCTTGGCCTTTGCTTTCCTTTGTGAACTCAAACTATAGGGTTCTAGTGTTTATCTCTAAAATTCACTTATTTATTGTGCCTCTGTGTAGTGATCATCTTTGACTGTGACGATTCATTTTATACAATAGCATATTCTATGTTGGGCTTTTTGTTTGGATGTATATAGAACTGATTATGAGCTGATAAATTACAGCATCAAGAGTCTCAAGCTTCTAATGGTAACAAGTACCAGTCTTTTGAATACAAATCTGGAATGGATAATGGGAGGAAATCCTCGTCATCCGATCATGAAAGTCAGTAAGTATTACCTTCACTTTGTCTTGTACCCTCTTTGTGGAATGGCATAGTAGTTGTGGTGAAACTGTTCTTTCAAGGAATGACGTTATTTTATTCTCATTGCTCTACTTTGCATCTCTTCCTTGGTTGATTCTGTCTTCAGGCATATTCTCAATGGTTTAAATTCAGCTAATTAGAGTTAAGCTACTTTGAGGTGTTCTCCACTAAATTTGAGCTCCTGCTTTGAGCTTGTTTTAAACTGAAAAAAAATGAAATAAAAAACTGATTCTGTAAAGCAACCCTTAAGGTGCCCTTGGAAACAGCTTTTAGCACATGTTTCCAATTATGGATGGATCAACTTTAAATAAAGCAGTTCTTGTGAACAAGCTGATCAGAAAATTCTGGCTTGTCTGTTGCACTATGATTACTATTTGGAGTCTGTTTCAAGTTAGAGTTACTTTGGGTACATCCTCAGCCTAGAATGTGCCTTTATGGAATAAGAGGTCACAAGGTGGTAAAAAAAAGTTGAGGAAATAGACACACAATGCAATTTATAGAATCAGTGCTATGCGAATTTGGGGAGGCGTGATAAAGATCTTTTTTTTTTTTAAACAATTCATAGGTTTTATTATTCTTGTTCAAACATTGTTATGCTTCTGTTTGGCATACTTAGGTCTTTAATTTATACTGAACTTTCAATTTCAGGTTATTTTCTTGTTTTACATAATTTCTGCTTAATGCAGGTTCAGTGCTGCCGAGGATGATGATGTTTCCCATCATAGTTTGATGCGAAGAACAACCATTGGAAATGGTCTTTTTAGATTTCCTTTTTGTCTTTCCTTCATTTGATTCTTTTTACTGTCACGGAATTTTCACCTTCCATTTTGTGGCCAGGTCCTCCGGAATCTGTATTTGATTGGACAAAGGAATTAGATACAGAATTGGCAAACCAAAGCACGAACAATCAGGCATTTTCTAGAAAGAACTGGCGCCTGCTTCAGTGCCAAAATGGTGGGTTAGTTTGCTATGCTTGAATTGGTGTTTTTTATTTTTATTTTTAGTGGAAAAACACTAGTTTTATGTGAAGATTAGCTTAGAACATGAAAGAAGGAATTTGATGAGGTGTATAACCTGTTCCTTTCATGGATGACTGCAGGGCTTCGCATCTTTGAGGAGCTGATTGAAGTAGATTTTCTTGTATGTTTTTTTGCATACTGCCAAAAGGATTTAGCTTATGTGTTGGATGTGCAAGAAAATATTCTTAACACAAAGTCCTGTTTCTGTAGCCAAAGAGCTGTAGTAGAGCGATGAAGGCTGTTGGGGTTGTGGAAGCTACATGTGAAGAAATATTTGAGCTTGTAATGAGCATGGATGCAACGCGTTTTGAGTAAGTGCTATTTCTTGTGGACATGCATTAAATACTTATCATTCTGGTACTTTTTCTTTCTTGCAGTTTGATTCTTTTAATGTCTAGTATAGGTCTAATTTTCTAATCCACGCCCACAGCTACTAAATTCTTTTTTAGAGAGTATGAGTAAACAGTTTTAGTTCTGGATCACTGGGATTTGATTTTGTTTTCTTTCATTGATGATATTGCATGTATACAAGTGTCATCCTTGCACATCTATGCATGTAGCTTGCCTTTTCAGCTTTCAGTGTCTATGTAAGGGGTGTTTGATAACATGACTTAATGCTGAAAATTAATGGATTAAGTACTTTTTGAATTCAGTGTGTTTGATAACAAAATTACTTTATCACTTAACACATTAAGCACTTATTTAATTTGTACACAAAATTTTAAGTGAAAAATTTTCACTTAATTTGCTGAATTTTGATACTTTTCTCCTCCCCTCATTGCACACACACATACACACACTCACCCACGCACACACACATATGCACACTCTTTCTCACATACGTGCACAATCTCTCTCTCTCTCACACAGACACACAAACCTACTTTCACACAAATACACATATTCTCTCTCCCTCTCTCTCACACACACATACACGCTCTCTCTCTCTCTCTCTCTCTCTCTCTCTCTCTCTCTCTCGTCACACACACATTTACATACTTTCTTGCACATACACTTTTACACACACATACACATATTTTCACATATAATTGTTTATCTCTCATACACACGTGCACGTATTTTAATTTTTTTCCTCTTACATACGTTTTTCCATATATACACATACTTTCTCTCTCACACACTTTCACATACATAAATACACTTATTCTCTATCTCTCACAAACAAACAATATCTTTCTTTCTCATATACATTATTAATAAATTATTTTAAATTTTTAAGATAAAATAATTATATCTATGAGAGGATATATTTAAATTCAGTGCATATATTTAGTTAATTATCAAACTAGGTAAAACTTTTTAATTCAGCAACTTAATACTTTCAGCACTTAAATTTCATACTTTCAGGCTTCAGATTTCAGATTTCAGTTTTACCAAACGGCACCTAAGTATTTTTTTTTTCAGCTATCTAAATGGATCATGTTGCCTCCACAATTTGGAATTGCAATGTTTGGGTCATTGTGATCTTAGTTAACACACAATTATCTTTCTGCTTCAGCATTTTTGTCTTTCTTGAATGCACGTAGGAGGGTCATATCATGTGGGAATTTAGTGCTTTGGTAAAAAATCTGAAGATTTGTTCCTATTATCTTGAATATCTCTTTTGCTAATCTTAACATTGCTAAACTAAATATCTATGTTGGTCTAAAACCAAAAGAAAGATTCTTGCTTAGCATAATAAAATGGGATTACCTAATAACAGAAAAAAATAGGCCAAAAAAGAAACAGATTAAAAATATTAAAGAAATGGGAAATTGAAATTTTAATGCAAAGCTGAGCTTTCTTGAACTTCCATCGATTTTGATGGCATCATGACTACCAACAAGGAAGAAAATCTGTCAAAGATCAATCTCTATTAAGTAGAATGTCCTTTATTAGGCATTCGCACATTTAACTATCTTCATGTATCTTTGTTCGTAATGTTGATTAAAGGATCCTTATTATCCATGTTGGTTGTCATATTAATTTTCATTATTTATGTCAACTTAACTGATATCTTGGTTGCTTTTCCTTACATTATTGATTTAGCTGTGTTGACCAATCATTCACTTGGTTTATGAAGCATCTTGTTTGAGCCTTTGAGGCATTTTTAACTGGTTTGCCATCCATCTCTGCATGTGTTTGATGTTCTATCACTGGGCAAAAAAGCTTCAGGAATAAGGACAGAATTCAGATATTCCTCTCAACATTTAATCTTACGAAGCATGTAATTCTATTCTAGAGACCCAACAAATTTGCCTGATTGTTGAGAATTTACTTCGCCTAGTTTCTATGCACTACAAGTCATTAAGGGTTTTCACAGTTTTTTGACCAAGAATGAGTATTTATTAGTAAAAAGATGAGGATAGATCTGAAGTATTTATGGAACTAGTGTCTGGAAACTAAAGAGAGAAGGAAAAGAAATGGCGATGGGACATATCTCTGTTTACTTTATCAACTGTGCATAGCATTTGATGTCAGCCCATATTAACCTTGTAGATGACCTTAATTACAAAAGTAAGGTAGCAACAGACAGGGCCCTAGCAAAAGAAATTTTTTAGGGGTGAAAGAATGTGTTTGTATGTGCAAGTAAATGAGAATGAGATTTCAATATATTGAAACTGAGATTGTCTGTTTCTTCTTTTAATTTGTCATATTTCTTAATGAAAATGTTTCATGTATGGCTTATTTATTTATTTATTTTTACATTTTACATGTATATGTGTATTCTGTACAGGGCATTTTGGTCTGATTTTAGTGTTAATGCTTTGTCCTATTGTAGCGAGGCAATTTGGTTTTGACTTAATATTAATGCTTAGTCATATTGTAATGATTTTTGCAGATGGGATTGTACTTTTCAACGTGCTAGCTTAGTAGAGGAGGTAGATGGACATACAGCAATACTCTATCACAGCCTTCAGTTAGACTGGTTATCTATGTAATATCTTGTTCTAGATCATGAACTTTATTCTTTGATTTCCATTGTCTTGGGTGTTGTTTTATTTCTGTTAGATATGTTCTATCTTGATGTGAAAGTTGTTGAAATAGGTGCTTGATTGCATAATCAACTTAAATAGTTTTCGGCTTAAACTGTTTTTGCATGCAAAGATTGGCTATTTCTTGTATTGCGGATATGGCATTTTTGTTACCTGATCTTAATCTTTCTAATTAGGCAGTTGGCATGTGCACGAGCTTAAGCATGCTTGTGGTCTTTTATATGCCTCTTCAATTTGGACTGGTACTGGAAAGGATGCTATTTTTAAGTCCTAGAAACTTTAATATCGTATTTTTTGACTCTAATCCTGTTCCCCTCTTTGTTTGTCATTTTTAGCCAATAAACTATATTTTTCAGAATTAGAAACTGGAAATTAGAGTTGAGCTTAATAATGCTGACTGGTTAATGCACTCCTATTGAGCCCGCAGGTCGAAAATATATATGAGAGGTAGTAATGACGGAAATGTTTTTATGGTGTCTTTGATTCGAGTAAGTTCCACTGGGTTTGTCATAACTATATGAATTCCCCTTCTTGTTTCCAAATTAACATGGTATCCCCTGCTTGTCCGTGTTGTCGGCTAATAGAAAGTTCTTTAAATTAGATTTGCCATATATGCAATTCACCTATTTCGTTTTAGAATTATAACTCAGTTGTTACTGATATTGGCAACTTCTAGCAAGCATCACTATAGGTGGGGAGGTTTATGTACACTAACGAATGTCGGCATAATTTGCAAAATGGACTTCTATAACCCTTACTATACACTGCTAGAGCAAAATCTGGCGTATTACGCCTTTTAATCCATGATGACACTTTTTTTAAGACATACTAATTATGAACAGTAAAAATTTCAGAAAGAAATAACAGTTCTCCTTTATGGCGATTGAGTTCCGTGTTTACTCAGTAACTGACCCACTATCATTGACTGCTTATTACCTTCTCTCTTCCTAACATTGACTGCTTATTACCTTCTCTCTTCCTAACTCTTTCCAGTTTAACCTTTGGACTTGATGTGGTGATACGCTCCTACCAATCATGATCCTTTTTTTTTTCCCGAAAAGTATAAATATAATTTTGTCAATTGAGTATTCTGTACATATTATATATCTTGACATATCAATTTCTTTATAGCTACTCACCTGTAGAGTCTGCCTTTCTTTCAGCAGTTATGATAAATTGCAGGGGTGGTTAGTTTTCATTAGAATTCTCGATGTATGGGAAACAAGAGATTTTGTTTCCTTCACCGTCTAAAATACTTTACAAAGGCCCAAAAGACATAAAAAGTTACAAAGAGACCTATGATACTATATTATTAAGACTGCACAATGTCTCTTTTCTACCAGAATTTGTTATAGTAAGACACGACATATGTATTACAAAGAATATATTTTTATTGATGTTTGCAGAACGATAGCTCTTACAATTGCTGATTTTGTGCATAGAACAATACTGATTTTTGAAAATTTTACTCAGGATCAAAGATAAATAGCATTCAAAACATCATCATGAGAGTGTGGAATTTATTCTATTCCATTAATCACTGGGAAGGAAATATTCTTATGTATCCTTTTCTTTCACGAACATGATTATTAGAATTTTCTTGACATTATGTTTTGTGAACGGGAATTATATTGCTTTCTATTGCAGGTTAGTATGGCCTCGTGACCTTTGTTATGTGCGTTATTGGCGTCGAAATGATGATGGGAGCTATGGTAAAAACATACATGATGCTGTTTCTCTCTCTTTTTTTTTTTTTTTTTTGCCCCCCAATTGGGGCTAATTTTCCCACCCATCTGCTTTTGGGCTCTGTGCAGTTGTATTGTTTCGTTCAAGGGAGCACGAGAATTGTGGCCCAGAGCCAGGATTTGTTCGAGCTCATATAGAGAGTAAACTTTCTCTCCTGCTTTGGTTTTATATGGCATGACATAATGAAATCTTTAAGATTGATAGGTATATGGTACAGAATAACTTGTGCATTTTAAACGCCATTATTAATTTAATATGTATTGTAGAAGTGTTCAGTGTTATCTCATCTGCACAGGTGGAGGCTTCAACATTTCCCCTTTGAGACCTCGTCATGGAAGGCCCAGAACACAGGTCCAGCATCTCATGCAAATTGACCTGAAAGGCTGGGGAGTGAATTACATTTCATCTTTTCAGCAGCATTGTCTGCTTCAAATGTTAAATAGTGTTGCTGGTGAGCTTCAATGGTTGCTTATTTTTTATTTGCAAATGCCATTTGAGCTTTGTTTGGAGTGTCTGTGGTCACTATTTTGCGTGTTCTGAAGTTCTTTAAGCCTTGGTATCCCAGCCTTGTGCTTTTCTGTTTCTTTTCATGCTCGCACACTGCAGCCTGTTATTGGTCAAAGGGTCGCACAAATTTAGTTGTATGTCCACATATATATGGAACTGCATTTCAAGTGATATACAAATTGTGACATATATTTTTAGTGATACTTTTGTGATCACAGCTATTGTGGAATTCTATACTTAACAGTTTCTTGCGTGCCAAATGCAAGGTAGTGAACTAGCTTTACCATCATAAGTCTCTACCACTTAATTCTGCCTATTTGTTCACTGAACGCCTGTAGAGTATAAGTTAGTGAAGTAGCTTAGCTGACTCTATGTTGTCATTATCCTGGCTTGTCATATTTTTCCTTGCTTTTTTACCTTGATGTCATAATTTTCCTTCCCATCTCAAATGAATTGATGTGTGTACATCAAAGTGTTTGACTTGAAGGGACTTTTTCTACTTTTGCATAATTTACTGTTTCATCCAGTTGGTTTTTGGCCTACTGTGAAGTAATTTTTAGTAGTTGGGTCAATTCTTCTATCTGATAATGGATAGTTTCCTGTTTACTGCAGGTCTGCGTGAATATTTGTCTCAAAGTGATGAAAGGGCAGCTGCACCAAGGATCCCAGTAATGGTTAACATGACATCAGCTTCTGTTTCTTCAAAGAAGAGCAAAAAACTCTACAGCTCTTCTGTGCATCAACGAAGTATGTCTTTAGATCAAATAACTTCTTCGAATAAAAATGCCTCAATGATTGATGACTATTCTGATGAGGACGAAGATTTGCAAGTGCCTGATCAAGAGGTATACATTTATTGCTTTTACACACTTAATATCTCTGCTTTGCTTTTATTTTATCTTTCTCTAAGAATCATGTACGGACAATTTACAGGTTTTGCCATGCAGTCTTGACAATGAAACAAAAAAATCTGGTAATATAGTCTAGTGTTTATAGTATTAGTCTAGCCTTAGATCCTTTCAAGTTCCAAAAAATGGTTAACAAACACTATTAAATGGTTTTAATTATTTGAAGCTTCTGAAGAAGAACCTGTGGACAGTATTGATTTGTCCATTTTCTCGGGTAATCTTCGACGTGATGACCGTGATAAGGCTCGTAACTGCTGGAATATATCTGATGGAAACAATTTCAGGGTTCGTAGCAGGAGCTTTTGCTATGATAAGTCTAAGGTTTGTAATTTGTTGCTTTTTCCTCATACTTGTTTGTTTTTTCTGTCATGGGCTGCACTGAATTCTATCCTGGATATATTTTGAAGATTCCAGCTGGAAAACATCTTATGGATCTCGTTGCTGTTGACTGGTTCAAAGACTCAAAGCGAATTGACCATGTAGCCAGGCGGCCTGGATGCGCAGCACAAGTAAGAGTTCTGGAAACAGTTCTGCATCTTTGTGGACTTTTTCTTTCCTTAGTTGCAAATGCCATTTGTGGTATTCATGAATGTGATATAAATAGCTTGCATCAATATTGGTCCTTATACTTGAGATGCTTTTAGTCGAACTTCATCTCTTGGATCAACTCTTTTTCTAATAATTGGAAGTTGAGACAGTTCTTTACAAGTTTATGCTGGAGAGAATTCATCTCTTGGGTCAACTCTTTTCCTAATAATTGGAAGTTGAGACAGTTCTTTACAAGTTATGCTTGAGAGAGCTGTATTTTGGCATTTACTTGCTTGGTATGGTTTGGTCTAGTACATGTTCGAGCTGCCTATTAGTTTGTACACTATATGTTGCTTCGTTTAATGTAGTCTTATTGTTCTTCTTTGTCACTATTTATTCAGAGTTAAATACGTACATCAAAACCATACTAATAAGTAGATCTACATGTGATTTTATCTGCACTATCTTTTTGAATCAATGTCATGGTCATACTGACTATTTGTCGTCTTTTGAGCTCTGCATTGATGAGCATGTTTTTACTGGACTTACTATCGAGAAACAATTGCGGCAGAGAAAGGCGTACAAGATGATTTTGTTTCATCTTTTTCGTATGAAACTTATATTAGCAACAAAGATTGTCCAACATTCATCTCGTGCAAACCCAAGAGCTTTTATGAGACTGGCCAGCCTAAGATTCCTGAGGCTTCTATCTCTGCAATTTGGCTGGCCATTCTTGGGACCTTGGGTATGCGGTGTAGATTAACTTTATACTGATGCTACAGATGGTCAATGAAAACAATGGTGATGACTATGTTAAAAATGCTATGCTTGATAACATAATCTAACAGTTCTTGAACCATGATTGAAGTTTATAAGCTTATAGATAAATAAATATTTATATTTCCTGAAGTCTTATGCACAGTGCAATTCAATCACAACCATGCCACCGGAAATCTGATATGCTATTTGGTTATGTTGATATATACTGGCTGTGTTCTCATTTGCCTTAAATAATCTGATTTTAGTTTTTCCAAACTGAAAGTTATTTTGAGGTGTTCTAGTTACTTTGGACTTGTGCTTTTAGCTAATTTTGAGCTATAAAAGCTAAACTTCAGAAGCACCTCTTGAAGCTGCTCTGAAAACAGCTTTTGCTTTTCAGATTCTGAGCATGTAGTGCCCTTTCGTTTTTGCAATTTTTTTTTTTTGAAGAATCTTTTTGAAGTGAGCTAAGAGTTAGCCATTGTCTTATCAAACTGGTTATACAACATAAGGAGGAACCCACATGTTTATGATCACGGGAACGTTGTAGTGCTGATGAATAGTGGAGCATCACATCAGTTTTGACATCTTGGAAAAGGAAACATGATTAATTAGGATGTATATGTCTTAAGGGATTAAAAAACCTAAATCACGAAAATATTCTTGTATTGAGTGTCCTGTTTGCATATCTACCTTAATATTTGTGTCAACTGCAGTTCTTTGGTGATTCTACCATTCAGAGTTCCTAGATATTCATGTTTAATAGTAATATGCCTTTTACTTTATGAGTGCTTATGTATATCTTTCAGAGAAGCTTTAGTTGTTTAGCTTCTATGAGGTTATAACACTTGCACATGATCAGGGGTGTGTGAGATTTCTTTATGCGCGATTCCTTTATGAAGGACTGCACTTCTGGCTTGGTCATCTGAGTCTTCGCATAGTACCTTCCTAAGTCACCAAAGTATCTTGCATAGTAATTGGTTTCTGTATGAAAGAAAACTGTCTGTGGCCCTGAAAGCAACTTACGTGCTGCAAACATTCGTTGAGGCCTCTTGGTTGCCAAAACTTGTAAACTGGATAAGTTCATCATCAAAAAAATTGAATCTTTTCATTAAGACATGCATAGTAATATATCCTTATGGATTCAATGGGTTTTTTTGCTAATATCTTAGGGCATTGCTTCTTATACTTCTCTATTGTTCAGATCTTTTTGTTCTTATGGTAGGTTGCCTCTGAGAAAGGACTTTTCTCTTTGGTCGTAAATGTACAAGTAAGTTGGGAACTAAGCATTTTCAACTTTTCTCTTTGGTCATAAAATGTAAAAGTAAGTTGGCACTAGCCATTTTCAACTTCTTTGTTCGATATCTTGATGTTCTTTATGTGTGTAATTTCTGTCTCCTTAAAGGTACCTGGATCAACACACTATAGCATGATATTCTATTTTGTGACAAAGAAATTGATACCTGGATCTCTTCTTCAACGTTTTGTTGATGGGGATGATGAGTTCCGAAACAGCAGACTGAAGCTTATTCCTTCTGTGCCAAAGGTCTCTCTCTCTCTCTCTCTTCCTTCTCCCTTTTCCTTGCTGATATGGAACCTAATACAGTCAGTGGACGAATTTTATGTACATATTAAATTGGGGGAAAAGTTTCCACATACAATGGTTCATGTTTAGTTTGTTTGTATTTGATCTAAAAATGAGTGGTTGTTCGATGATCTTGTAATGGATGTTGTTATATAGAGGAGAAGATTTGCTTAAGGTAGTCAGTTTGTTTCCTATGTAATTTCAGACTATGGTAATGTAGTTTGTTGCTTTTGTTTTCTGTGTTCTCACTTTTAGAATGTGCAATTATGGGAATTAATAATAAATTCTAGTGTTCATACATTGGTTACTTGATGATGTACATGAGATTGTTTCGCAGAATGGAAATTGAAATGTTGAACATTAGCTGAACACATGCAGCGTCAACAAGATATTGCTTTTTGCGTAAATAGTTCTATTGCATGCCTTAGTGTTGTTTTAGCTGAATACTGCTGCTTATATTAATAATTAGTGTGTGGTAAAGATGATGAAGTTCATAAATTAAACCTTAATTAGGTCCTATAAATGAGAAAAAGAACTTTGAAGATTCTTTTTGGGAGAGGATGTTTGTACTTCCAATATCCTTTTTATCTTAGGTTTTGGAACATTGCAGTTTAGCCTGTGTATACATGGACTTGTTGCAGGAGTATTTAGATTTGAGATTATTAATTGGACATACCTAATTTCATGTTGAGATTGAGACCAACATGATTGGGCCTGAGTTCTGAATATGTATCTACTAAAAAAGGATTTTGAAATGAACTGCTGCCACTAAAATCAAAGATATGCACTTATGAATTGAACACATGTTGATTGGCATGGGGTCTGACACATTAGCTCATCGATACACATCTCTGTCATGCTGAATATATTCTTCTCAAGTGTTAGTTGCATGAATATACACCTTGCTTATAGGGTGTGGAATTTTGATGCCTTTTCTCAAGCAAAATGCTTTTTCTTTTTCTTCATTATTATTATTTTTTTATTATTTATTTTATTTTATTTTATTTTATTTTATTTTTTGCTTCTCTGCCTTTATTAAAATCTATACTACCTTGTCTTGGGGGAATCACTTGGTTGCTCTTTTCATCCCTTGCAAGTTTTTTTGCTTGCTGAAACTGCAATAAATGTGTTGCTAGGTTTTATTTCAAAAAGTTATGGGGATTAAGTTTATGATTAACATTTCCTGCACTAACAATGTAAAGATTTTTTTTACACCAGCGGGCATGGCATGCTTCCAAACCTGCTAATTTAAAAATTTTCTACATTGTCATTGTAGGAAATATTAATCTTCAAGCTTAAAGCAAAATGAAAGAGAATAGAATATCTATTTCGACTATGAATTTTGAGACAATAGGTTTTCATTTTCTCTTTATGGTTCTTCACCCATAAAAAAAAAAAAAGAAAAGAAAAGAAAAAGAAAGTGGCAACCTCAAGCATACATGCATCCCTTGTTTCTGTACTTGTAAAGATGACAATTTAAAAGCTCTCTCAATGTTCTCACACTGGTGCTTATTTGGGTTGATTGATGCCTTTTGGAAGATGGGAGAAAAATTTTATGTCTATTTTGCATCTGATAGAAACTTTTTTTATTTTTTATTTTATTTTATTTTTTTAAAGTTGCAATACATCAGTATATTTGCTAGCACTCATGGTGGGGTGTGTGGCATCATAACCTGCATTTTCTGAGCATTATTTACGTTACCACCGCAATAGCTTCTCATGCCACTAGGAATGCATAACTTCTTCATGTTGTGACATAATGATGTTTGTCTTCAACGAGCTCGCTTCTTTATACATAGCAATGCCTTTTGATCTTTGGGGAAATGTCAATCTTACCTTTTCTTTGTAATTTAAATTGGCAAAATGCGAATTCTGGGGCATGAAAGCCTGAAGTATGACATGCAAATGTTTTAACTTGCTTTGACAGGGTGGGAACTGCTTTTGCTTGATATTTTAGTTTAGTTATATTGTTGTTCTCCATGTGTAGGGCTCATGGATTGTGCGTCAAAGTGTTGGAAGCACCCCATGTTTACTAGGGAAGGCAGTCGATTGCAATTATATTCGTGGCAACAACTACTTAGAAGTAAGGATCACTCTTCCCCCCCCCCCCCCCCTCTCTCTTCCCACGCTCTCGTATATTTGTGCGCGCGCACATTATTGTATATGACATCGGGATCTCGTGGAATTCTAGACGACTTAATAAAGTTTATGGGCCTCCCTACTCATTGTCAATTAGTTTTGAGATGGAAACCCAAGTTCCTTACCAATATATATACAAGGACACTTAATTCTGTTCATTTTCTATCTTAGCAGACAGGATATGTTCATTACGCTGTCACTTACATTTTTGCAGATTGATGTTGATATTGGTTCATCAACTGTTGCAAATGGAGTTTTGGGGCTTGTGGTTGGCGTAATCACATCATTAGTGGTTGATATGGCTTTTCTTGTACAGGTATCTACGTCCTAATTCATGAGAGAGAGCTCTCTTTATTTCTGCTTAGGTTGAAGTTTTATGTGCATGTTTGGTTATAAAACTGGATCGCCACTTGAATGTGTATTCCTTCTCTATTATGATTTTTAATATTGAATACAGTTGGTCAGCCTCTAAATTCCCCTAAAAATATCATAGTATTTAGCTGAAACAAATTTTACTGTAATAACGTTTCTCGTGTTTAGTTGTTTAGGATAAGATTAAAATGGAGGCTGGTGGTCTTTAGGCTAATAGTATTAATAGGTATTGTGTTAGGAGTTCAGCTGGTGGTTTGATAAGCAGTTCAATTGTTTTCCATGGCATTTACATGTAAAGAAGTCACAATTACTTGTCTTTCTATCCTATCTATGTTTAAAGAATACTGAGAGAGGCACAAAGCTGAGGCTGCCAGTGAAACGGTGTTAAGACTCCATAATTGAATTGTGTCAAAAGAACCTGAGCCATTACATTATCCATTTAGTTTTTGATTTTGTCGCATCATTACCTATTTGCAATTGTGTTTACCCATATGATTTACTTGTAGAACCATAATATTCATTCAAACAACCATAATATTCATTCAAACAATCTATCCAATTACTATATTTTGATAAATTACTATTTCGAAGTCAACTCGTTGTATAATAGGACTCAGTTACCGCTTGTGATCTTGTATAGAGATGCTTCTCACCGATGATACATCGTCTCAACTGTATCCTAGAACATGGTATAGCTAGAATGAGGAGATTAAATCAATATCAGCATAATCTTATATTGTATTGTATCCTAGAACGTCTGTATCTGTAGAAAGGGGAGATTAAATCAATATCAGTGTAATCTTATATTAATATGCGAAGCCTAAAAGGATGTTTGATGTAATATCATTTTTAATATTCCCCCCACCACCCCCAAAAAAAAAAAACCCCGAAAAAAAAATTTATTAAAGATTTTTGTTATGACATTAAAAAATAAAAAGAATACTATAAATTGTAATTTCAAGAATTAAGTACCATCCTACACTCCTTTTTAAGCGCACTTATAGGATGTGCCTCAATCACTATGACCTATAATACTCTAGTTATTATATAATAATTTTTAGTATTATATGAGAAGAGCTGCATATCTTACTATGTTTAGATTAACTGAAGTAATAGATATTTAACAAAATAATTTGTCTCCTGGGACTTTAAGTTGCATAATCAAGTGGTGAGAGAGAGCGAGAGGTGTATATAAGAAAAGCCACATATGTACTGTATATAGAATAGCCTGAATACTAGATATTTAACAAAATAATTGGTCTCCTAGGATTTAAGTTGCATAATTGAGTGGAGATATATCTTTTGTTGAAAGTTTGGAAGGTTTTTATTCTAATTATTGTTTCCAAAAAGTTAGTAGTGGAAAAAATGAAAAGGTGGTTTACAATTTTTGTATACTTGTAGATCACCAAATTTGTGATTTAGTGGAATTTTTAGTAGTTGTAACTGGCAGGTATGACTTGAATTTCTTTCACAAGGGTCTGTGCTGCGCTTTCAGTAATATGAAATTGAAATTATACTTTTGCTTTTAAACTAATGAAATGGATTTTGTGTAATGGTACTCAGGCGAATACTCCGGACGAGTTACCAGAGCGGCTTATAGGTGCTGTTCGTGTTTCACATATAGAATTGTCGTCTGCTGTCGAACCAAAGCTGGATCTCAGTCCATCAGATTCACCTAAATCATGACCTTTGCTAAGTTTTACAAAGCCATTGATCAGATATACATTGTATGCCAGCTATTTTTATTGATCAATTTCTTTATGCCTCATAAATCTAGAATTTACAATTTTTCAACATTTTCATCTATATCTTTCTTCCCAACAAATTTGTCCGTGCTGTCAATATCCTTTTTCTTGTCTTTAATTAAACAATTCTTTAGGTAGTATAATTATGTCAATATTATTTTTGGCTCTGATGTAAGCTGTCCATCATCTGTAACTTCTTGTCAAATGAGGAGGACTCATACATCATTTTTTTTTTTTTTTGGGATCTTTGCATGTGATCGTTCATTGGATGGGTATTATTTTACCAGATTATTCAAAGTACATTGTTGGAAATTTGAAATAATGTCAACATTATCATGTGAATGGCCTTAGAACTTTTGTGCAGGTATGCTAGTAGTTACACGTGTATGAATCTACAATTTTTTTTTTTTTTTGAGGATAATATGAATCTACAAATTAAGGGCGAAGAGTTCTCAACCCGGTAAAATCAGATCGGGGAATGGTATTATTTCAGTAGTACGCGTAGCCCTTTCTACCAAACCCAGAAAAACAAGATAGCTGCGTCGGTGGACGCTATTCCACAAGACAAATTTGGCGCACTTGTTACTTCGTAAAGTAGTGACCCACCATTCTCTTTAGCTACCAGTATGACTTTGTAAAAGCAATAGATTTCAGAAGTGCTCTTATGATCACCTTCATATCAACAACCTGGATAATTCGCATGCGGTAGAACTTCAACGTATAAGCTTAAAGCGGCTACCGAAGTTGTTGCAAGTTTCCTTCTCATCTCCTTCTAAAAATCAACAGTCTGTTTAATTCTTGTGGACTATAGCTTCAACAAATGACTTCAAAGCAGCCACTGAAGTAGCCGGAAAACCATCCTTGAATTTACTTCTTAATGCGGCTGCTTGCTTGTGAACCTCTTTATTGTCCAGCAGATGGTCAATTCCTCGAATAATACTATCCTTATTGACCATTTGTGTTGGATCATCGCCTGTTAACAGCATATGCCCCACCTTCAAATGGATTGCTACCAATTTTGCATTATGAAATTGGTCACCCCTGATTGGCCAAGCCAAAATTGGGACTCCCCGGCCAATGGATTCCACTGTAGAATTCCATCCACAATGAGACAAAAATCCACCAAGAGCAGGGTGACTCAAAATTAGTAGCTGTGGTGCCCATCCTGTTATTATCAATCCTCTGTCACCAACCTTTTCTTCCAAGCCATGTGGATAGTAACCTTCCTCTGTAGTTTGTGAACCGGATTCTTCACCCATAAGACCTGGTGGTGGACCAGGTCTTCCTGAACCAGGTCGAATAACCCATATAAATGGTCGGTTCGACTCCATTAATGCATTGGCTAATTCGTAGTATTCCTCCAAAGAAGGCCCGACTTCACTGCCGAATGACACATAAATTACGGATTGACCAGGTTTTGAATCCAACCACTGAACAACTTGGTCTTCTGTATAATTTGACTTCCGGTTTGATCTCACTTCACCATCATGAAGAATAGAGCCGGATAATTTCCAGTACTGTTCGGGCAAGAGTGGGCCTATACCATAGACCGGTTTATCAATTTTACGGGCTATGTACTTAATAAATAAATGTTCTAGGTCGTCACAAGTGTTGAACAACATTGCCGTTGAACCCTCCACTTCATCTAACCATTTTGGTCTATTCCCTTGTCCAGGAGGGCCGAATCTCAGCCCACCATGTGACCCATTTCCTCCATTTAGTCTGCCAAATTCGGACCCACTTGATGGTCCATTCGGTCCATCCATTGGTGGAGCAGTTGAGTGGCCACCGTGCCTATCTGGCCTATGACGCTCCTGCCTTTTAAGATCCGAATAATTTATCTCCATTTCTTCCGGTAACCCATCAAATTTTCGGATCTCACCCGGTTTCATATCACCCACATTAGCTTTCCAACTCGCATACCCCATAGCAGAAGAACAAGCACCAGAGGTAAAGAAAGAAACAGTTGGCATGTCAAACTTCACAAAGAACTCTTGGCTCCAACTCATCATCACATCTAGCACAGCACAAACGGGTCGTGTCTGACCCGAATCGTTACACTTTCTCTTAAGGAAAGCCTCAAGTCCACTTCCCATTTTCTTATGGATCTGGTGTCCTGGTCCAAATCCCGGTCCGGGTTTTGATCCATCTAGCATGTCAGGCAGTAAAGGTGGTGGTGGTGGTGGTGAGTTGGGAATTTCCACCACTTCAACCAAAGAAAGCCCGCGAAAAGTGGAGGGAACAGATGAAGATAGGTGAGAAGGAATGATAAGGATCGCCTTGTAGTTATAATATAATAAGTGCTTGCATAACTCCATGCATGGGAAGAGATGGCCTTGTCCAAAAAATGGTAGAACCAAAATTTCACCTATTGCTTCCATTTTCGTGGTTTCTGTTAGATTTGCAGACTTGCATGGATTGGAAGCGTTGTGGGGGTATTTATAAGACAAAAGAGCGGCAAGAAAACTTGAGGCCAAAGCAAAGGGCTACAGAATTTAATGATCCGCGCTTTTTCCCGCTGTTGGTCTCCTTAAAGTAGCATAGAATAATGATTTAGATGAGTTTCCGTTACGTTGTTTAAGTGTGAATGGACAGTGACAAGCATACAAACCCGAGTGTGAACTGCGAATTAGTAATAGTAAATTTATAGAGTTTCCGAAAAGAACTACTTTTTTAGGTAATGCGGGAGATTTTTATTCTTTATTGTGGCAATATAGCACCCCTCCCTCTGGTTGATAATTTGTTAAACTCCAAAAAGGAAAACAAGAACGAATACATCTCTGTTTAGGGCTTGTCGATATTTCTCCTTTTCTTTTGAAATTTGTGGATGTTTTTACTGTTTTTGACAATTAAAAACTTATTTGAAATAAAAATTTGTTCTATTATGAAATGTAGAAATATTTAGGCACGTGATACAAGTCCACACAAAAGCCATGTTCTTTGCTAGCAATTTTGTATCTGATAGTAATATTTTTTATATAAAGACGTTTTTGTAGTAGTGAAAATAATTTTAAATTTTAAATTTTAAAATTTTCTTTTTCTCAAAAATATTTCACTTGAAGTTTCATAAAATGTGTTGGGATAGTTTTAAAACTTTCTAAGGTTTATTACTGATAAGTTATAAGATTTTGGTAAGATAATTGTACTATTCTATCACTGGTAATAAGCAGGATGATAGAATTTTAAAAGATGACAAAAATGATTACGATAAATGCGTGCATTCCCTTTGTATATAATATGATATTTTAGCCGATGTTTTACCATAATTTCAGGAAATTTGCGCGTGCACGCACAAATTTCAAACTAATTGTTCCGTTTTCTCAGTGAATTTATGGATTTGTGGCTAACTTTTTGATGTAGTCTTGTGTATATTCACACTTCCTTTGTTGAAACACGGAAGAGAAGCATCGAAGAGAAGACTTTTGTCTTTGCCATTTCTTGAATCCAAAGACAAAAAGGGAGTCTTTCTTGCGAAGCAGAGCGGAGAAAGAGAGATCCAAATTGAAATTGACATTAATTGTCGGTTTCGTGTATCCATTTAAGGGTGTCCACTTAAGTCACGGCTCAGGATGGGAAATTTGGGTAAGCACACACGTCATGACATAAGGAGTGAGGGCCAGGGAACTGACTGTCTATTCAACACTATAGATACGACATGCATGTGCTATATTCAAGGAGACAATTATGTGCAGTTCTTCAAATACAATTTTATAAAAGGAGTAAAAATTTTCCTTTGCTGATGAGTCATAATGGTTTTGGGTGACAAATTGACATTTTCATGTCAACTATGGTTTATATAGATTGATTAACCACCAATAGGAAATTCATGGTCACAAGATTTGATAATTGATAGAAAGAGAAAATTATAATTTTAGTAACAAATGTTTGGGGTATCGGTAGTTTCGTTCTCTAAAATTTGGACAAAAGCAAATCTAGTGCCAAATATTTTAATTTTTTAGTATATTTAGTCCTATTGACCAATTTTACAAAAATCTTAATGGAATTTAATCACGCGATATTCACGTGCCAGTTACAAAAATTTTAAAAAAGAATTAGATTAAAGAAAAAAATTTTAATTGCTATAATTTGTAATTAAAGGCACACATGTGAATGCACTATCCAGGGAGATTTTTTCAGTTTTGTTTGTTTATTTATCATATATGAACTCAAATTAGTGTTTTTAATTATAAATTATGACAATTAATTTTTTTTGTTTTTTATTTATTTTTAAAAAATTTTGTAACCGTCACGTAAATTTCACGTGATTAGATTTTGAGAGGACTGGTCAATAAGACTAAATGTGTTGAAAAATTAAAATATTTGGTACCAAAATTATAATTTTCTCTTAATAGAAATAACATCTGATAATTAGACTTGTTCATGTATGAGTTGTAGTACTAGACCTGACCCGACCCCTTTGTAGTGAACTTGTTCATGTATTATTTGCTGCGTTTAATCGAAGAGATAATACCAACAGTAATTTAAAAAGTAAGTGTACAATAAGTTAAATAACTGAAATAAGTTTTTTTTCATTTGAAAGCAAATTGCCTATTAAAAAACTACGTATCCACTGAATCGCAATTTGGCTCATGAAATCTTTCCAGGCTTGAAAAGGAGCCAGATAACTACCAGGGAACCATGCTTTCAAACTTGGTTGCGTTGTGCTTTTGCTGTCTCCTGCATTTTTTCATCAACATTCGCGTAAAATGTCATGCCCCGCATTTTGTTCCCCGCATTTTTGTACACTCAGCTTGGAGGCTATTTCCAAAAACTCTCTAGAATGTAACTTCTAAACCTCCTCAGTAGGACTTGGTAGATTTGTGTCGAGGATCTTGGAATTTACTCTTACTTTGTAAATGTGTTCGAATTGTGTAGAATTCTGCAGAGGGCAAATGTACACCATCTGATGCAATAGATCTCCACCGTCCACTGAGAAAATGGAAAGTCTATATAAGAAAGCCTTGGCAATTTGTCATGGCATCCAACACATGTACACAGCATTTTCCAAGTTATAAAAGAATTCCATTCAAGCTTCCAACTTAGTACACAACATTTTCCAAGTTATAAAAGAATTCCATCCAAGCTTCCAACTTAGTTTAAGCGTACTGTACGGGTATTGGAAAGGATAGATCTGTGACAAAACGAAAGGCATTGGATGGGGAGACTTTGGTAAGCACACACGTCGGCAAAAGGATGAGAAAACTTCGCTAAGTACACAAGTTGTCTAAAGAGTGAGGAACAAGAGAACTGACCGTGTAGTCAACACGATCAATACAACATGCATTTGCTAAATTCAATGGACAATTATGTCCGTAACATTAATTAAAAATTGTGTCAAAGTATGTACATGGGTCAAATCTTCAACCCTCAATAAATACTTTTGATCCGACGTGCTAAATTCGAATGAAGAGGCATGTGGAGATATCCACATTTCGGATATTGGCATGATCTGGATATCAGATTTCCAATCTGTATTCAATTTCTTTTCTTTTTTTTTTTGTAATTTTTTTCCCTTCAGGCAAATAATGCAATATTGGTGCTCAAAAGATGATTTTTTTGTAGGTTTCTTGTTTCAATTTTTGTCATTGCCCTGAAGTTGGAGTCATGCGGGATGTGTGTGAATATGAGATATTCATTGATACCTTTATGCAGTTTGATTCAAAAGCGAGATTTTGGAATTTGGTGGCCATCATTTCTTATTTTCAATGGGTAATACTACAAGTCTTGTTATCAATATCACTAATGAGTATATCACAATAAAGGAGTGAGAGAAGAACTATGGTAAGGAGTTAAAAGAAACAATGGAGTATTCAGCTGATGAAGGGAAAAATCTTGAGCCAGGGAAATATGCCTGCTTCAGTCTACCAAGAGTTAAGGAGGGCTGTATAAAAGATGCAACGCTTGATGGGTATTAGTTTAGAAATTCTAGTTTCATTCAAAGGCAAAAATAGCAATGAAGGAGTGGCATTGTGAGTCATTGGGTTTGAAGGTAATGCAGGCATTGTTTTGAACATAGGCAAAAATAATCAGCTAATCAAAAAGCCTGTACCAAAGGGAAAAGCAAAAATGATAATTTACATGATTATTCCTACATTTAGATACGGTTGGATAGACACAAGTTTTCAAATTTCTGACCTGTATCTACTTCACTTAACATAGAAATTCGAGAATGATCTGTATATGAAAAAACCAACAGACCTGATATCCACATTTTTTGGACTAGATCCGAATTAGATCAATGAGTTTTCGGGTTTTTAGATCAACTTGCGCATGGCTAAAGATCATTTTTTTTTTCATATAAGTGATTACTGTTTGGGGTTACAAATTTACATTTTAATGTGGAGTAGTTGTGGTTTAAGTAGAATAATTTGTTGGAGTGTTTTAAAAAAAAACACAAATATTTCAAAATTACTTTATGATTAAGTTACAATTTTCACTACCTAAAATATTCATAAATGTTATAATGTTCTACACATTGGTGGAGAATTTATAAAAATTGTACTATATTTATATCAACTTGACCTTATATAATAAGCGTGTAACCGAAAATTTTACTTAATGTATATCTTTTACCTCACATTTGGTACGCGGAGATGGGCTGGAATGGAAAGACTTTTTCAACTTATCCATTCCATTCTCATGTTTGGTATAGACATTTTAAGTTGGAAAGACCTTTTCTACTAGAATGCCCATTCTAGCTCTTTCTTGGAATCCTATTCCTCAAATCTAGGGAAATGCCATTCCAACTTCATCTCGGAAAAGCCTGAAAGATAGGAGTCAATTTTATCCCCACACATGTTTTTCTGCTAATTCTTTTTAAACCAAAATACATTCACTAATTTTTTATTTTAAAATTTTTAAAAAATATTAGGCTTTTTTATAATTTTAATTAATATTTTTAAATCACAATTAGTTTAATATATGCTTAAATTTTTTTCTATAAAAATTTTTAAAATATTATTTCTAACTTTTATGCAAATGTGTAAAAACTGAACTTCCTATTTTTATTATTAATTTTTTACATTCTTAATTCTAATGCTAATAATTATTAAAATTTTAAATTAATTAAAGTGTGTAATTAATTTAATTTTAACAAGAATATTAAGCATTTTAAAATTAAAAATATTAAAGTCTTTTGTAGGCTTAAAATCACATACAAACAAAATAAAAATATGATATATTCTAGCACAAATAATTAAGGGATATATTCTAGTACAAATAACCCAAGTCAAATTAATATATATTGTATTCCATTATGACATCTACATATGATTATGCCAAACACTAGAAAAGGAATGACATTTCATTCTAACTTGGGTTACCAAACAAATAGATTGATAAATTTTTTTCAATCCATTTAGGGTAAAAAGGCAATTTGGATGGAAAATACTTTCCATTATGTCCCATCCCTATGTACTAGATGTGGGGTTACATTCTTATAGCTCCTATACTTTTAACCTGTAATTGAAAAATCCTTTGAACAATAATTTTTCCTAGAATTCCTATAAACTATATTTTGGGTAAAATAAGGTGTATGGTAAAACTTCCGCTTCCCTTGATTGTGTAGATATAAGAGAAGCAACAATCGTGAGATAGACTATTATATCTAGAGGTGACATGACATGCGTTTGCATCAAAGTAAAATTTGTAAGGTGCAAATCACTTAAAGAGAGCATACTATTGTATTTTTTAGTAGCTGTTAAGCTTGAGATCATCAACCTTGAATGGTACTAAATTTTTTATAATTTTAATATAATATTGAGGTCACCTCATTTTGGTTTACATTTGAATTAATCATAATTTGAGAAGTCAATTTTTATTTATTTAATTATTTTATGGTTTAGGACCATCAATTTTAAGATTTTAGCTTAATATTAAAAGGATTTTGATATCCACATATTTATCCTTTTTGTTTTGCTTGAACCACTCTAAATGAGAGTGCGAGCATTTTCTCCTATACTATTCGAATACAAAAGTGAACGAAATGGCATTTGGGGCAGGACTAATTAAGAGATACATCTCTCTTCCCCATCGTTATTATATGCATCTTCGTGCGACTAATTTCTTGCAAAGGAAACACTAGTTTTGAAGCGTACTCGAAGTTTTTGTGTGAAATGACATAAATTTTCTTTCTCTGGAAAGAGGTAAATGATTTCAAATCAGCCTGCTTATATTTGTATGATCTAGAGCCTGAGTTTAGCTCTTGTCATTCGTTAAATTAGTTACTAAGCTAACAATGCCATTAAAATTCTTCTACTACATCGCCAATTAAATTCTATGATTCATATCATAATTATAGTGAGCTTGCTTGAATCATGACTATGAAGAGCTCGCCTGTATGTATGTCATCTGAAACTGTAGATAGAGTATCTATAGCAAAATTCCTCTTAAAATGGATTACTAAGTTACCTGCTTAGTTCTCTGTAGCTAAATTACTCACTAAAGTGAAAATCAAGCAAGTGGCTCAAACAAATATGGAGCTGAATTTTGCAAGTCAATCTACACTGTTCTGGCCTTGAGAGAATACTTTCAAAATATATTTATATCTACTAAATTACGAGAATCAAAAGATTTCGAGAATTGGTGGGGGGTTAACATTCCTTGTCTTATGGTTTGTTGGAATGAGAATTTTTGCCCTAAATGCTATGATAAAAATTGAAAGGTGTTCTGTCCATTTAAGAGTTGAGAATTTGTTTTGACGTTGTGAATCATGGAGTGCAAAGCTTAATATATATACCAATGTAATTCTCAAATTATTGAACTTTATTATTCTAGGTTGTTATCCCACTCGAGTATGACATCACATTACATTGAGTATTATTATATATTTTCTTAATTCATATTGTGTGGTGTAGATTAATACTCATTAACGAGTGTAACAAGTATGTTGAAACTTAAAATCAAGAATGAGAAGGGGAGAAAACACATAGATGATATGTTGATACTTGCGGTTAAATGCAGAATTGTTGAAAGACCAAGTAAGAACTTCGAATCTTTCCCCTTGGATGAACTAGACTTTAGAATCAGCACCAAAGCCTTGAACACACAATATGAACAACTCGAAAATTCAAGGAAGCTTTGAACTTCCTTATGAAACGAACAAGAACTCAAGGAATCAGCACATAGAAAACTTGATCAAACCAATAAGGTAACTCTAAGCTAGGGTTTTGAACTTGAATCACTCTACAAGTTCGGGGTTGTTCTTATTCAACAAAAAACGAAAGATAGTACTCAATTTGAAAACTCGCAATATTATTAATCACAAAATCACTTGAAAAATCATATGAACAGTAGCATAAACTTTATAGGCTTACAAAGATGATTCTAGAACTTAGAATTGTAAGTAACTACTAAAACTAGTTGTAACCTATCACAATTAAGCAACTAACTAAAGTTACAACTTGTAAAGACTTAGGAAACTATTAAAAACGAATTTAACCGTAAAAATAAATAAGAAATTCTTGTAAGAGTTCTTTATGGGCTGGACGTCCTCTTTAAGCTCACTTGGGCCTTCATCTTGCAACTTAAAAAGGCTTTTCAACTAAGTCCTATCAAACCAGCACCTTGGAAGCATGCTCTGGACCACTTAGACGCTTCAATTGGATCTTCTTTGAATGTAGATTTAATCCATAACTAATACATAAACTCTTGGTCCAATGAACACACTTGAATAGCTTGATCACCAAGTCAATTGAATGCCCCAAAGTCACGATTCACTCCTAGGCAGTTACAAAGCTTGAACGTTCCCCTGATGATCAACCATGATTTGATCTCATCTTGATCCAAACTAGTTGCACCATGAGAATGTCCAAGCAACAAGATTGTAAGCACTCCTAGGATCACATCATATGTGGTATTTTATTGCAAAGAAAATTTACTTAGATTTATTTAAAAAAGGCTTCTAGTAGGTTATATAGGCTATTGGCTATTGAAGAAAGATTGTGATATGTTAAAAAATAAGTAGTTTCTACCATTTCCTAGTAGTAAATTATTGGTCATCCAAGAAGACGATTTTTAATCATAAGGCTACCAGTGAAGAATGTTGGAAAAATATGGCACCAATTGATGGGAGTTTTTATTTGTCTACTTATTATTTGGCAATTATATAAGAATTTTCTCACTATGGAATGAATATTTATTATTTGATGGTTATAATTATACAAGAGCTTTTCTCTATTTGATGCAATGTGATTTTTTCTTTACAAAGATTATTGAAATATTTTGACTTGAATGACAACATATCATATATTTATTATTAATTGTGTGATAATATAAAAGCTCAAACTTGTAGCAAAGATGTGAGATACATTGAATGGGATAAACCTTGAGCCTAAATTTATTAAATTGGAATTGTTTACGAGGATGCAACTATCTAGGCTAGAAATCCCATGAAGTAGGTTATAAACAAATAAATCATAGTACGGTTTGGGAGTAAAGCATGCTTTTTGTGATTAAACCAATAGTACACTTTCCTATGGTTTAAAAAGTGCACGTGATCATATGATCAAAAGGGTTGAGATTAAACAAAAAATCTCTGAATGAATTCTGTAGCCCTTATATGTGGGATGTCCAAGTCATAGGAGTTCTCTATACAAGTGTGGAAATAGGGCGTCTTCATATAAAAATTTATCTAGTTTTTTATAGTACTCATTAGACTGGAAAAAAGCACAATGTCATAATGTGGTGGCTGAAGAAATTTTTATAACACCTTAAATATCATGTGTGTGACATAATTGTACACACCTTAAATTAGTCTTAATTTCAATTTTTAGTCTACTTTGATTCTTGCATGGGGATTTCGAGAACACTGGGATCCATTTGGCTCATGGATGGGATGACTTATTCTCAGACAATTAGTCTTGGGATGAGTCATTCTCGGATTAGTAGACCTTACTATCCAGTATTTGGTTAATACTAGATTTGATGGAATATCTTAAGAAATAAGTCATTGTGTGTTTTGTTGAAAACTGAATTTCAATTTTATTGACTAAAATATCTAAAATTTACATTATTATTTTTATTTGGTAATAGTAGTGGTGAAGAGTGATGGATGGTCATGATGGCACATAGTAATAGATGGTGGTAGTGGTACTGCATGGTGATGGTGGCACTTGATGGTGATAATATACAGTAGTAAATAATGATGGCGCATCATGGTAGATGGTAGCGTTGTACAATTGTGATGAGGGTGATGTTGTAATATAATAGTGGTAATGCGAGTGCTAGGCGGTGGCAGTGGTATTGCGTAGCGGCAGATAGTGGTGGTTTTGCAAGGTAATAGTTGGTGATATTGTACAATAGTATTGATTATAGTAGTGGTATCGCCTGGCATTGATAGTGTGCTTAGTAGTGTTAGTGATGTGTGGTGATTATGGTTGGTGGTGATGGTGGTGATGTTGCGTAGTGTTGGTGGAATTGGTGGTACATAGTGGTGGTGATGGTGGTGCACGTGCCACTTTATTTTATCTTATGTACAAGGAATTAATTCAAGTCAAATAGGATGAATAATATCATGCTTAAAATGCAACTAAACATAGGATAACATAAGAATAATAATCTAATCCTGTGTCATCCCATGAACTAAATGCAAAAGAGTAAGTTTAGCACATTGATCTAATATGGGAATCATAGTCTGAATTTCACTTTGTGTTCTTTTTTTGTTTTCTTTCCTTTTTTAGGCCCTTTATACATACTAACTTATGCTTCCGAGCTCGTTGGGCAAGCCAAAGTACGAGTTCATGAAGCTATTTATCAGCGATAAAATATTATACAGGTGGTTAAACCTGAAGAAGAAGCATTCCATTTCATTGAAAAGTCCACAGAATTTAACGAAGGTCCATACTCAGCTTATGTCGGAATCTAACTGAAATAAGTTTTTGTCATTTTGAAGCAAATTGTCTATTAATTTTTATTTCTGTCAAAAAGCTACCTATCTACTCAATCGCAATTTGGCTCATGGAATCTTTCAAAGCTTGAAAAGAAGCCACAAAACTAGCGTGGAAACTTAACTTTGTTGCATAGTGCTTTTGCTGTCTCGTGCACTTCTTTGTCATCATCATTCCCATAAAGGAACGGCTAGGGACGGGAAAACTTTGGTAAGCACACACGTCACGACTAGAGGAGTGAGGGCCAAGGAAATCGACTGTTTTGTCAATACGATCGATACAACATGCATTTGTTACATTCCAACGAGGACAAAAATGTTCCCGACACCGAATAAAAAATTGTAACAACAACACATTATTTTCTTGTCAGAGAAGTGATTATCATTTGAGGTGGCAAATTTACAATTTCATATCAAGTGAATGTGGTTTAGATAGAACAATTAAGCACCAGTAGGCAATTATTTGTCACAAGTTTTGGTCTTGGCTTGATAATTGATAGGATTAAATGTATGAGTAGTTGTCATAGACCCAAAAAGTGGTAACCAGATCCTTTGAGCCACAGTTAATTTGAATTAGGCTTTCTGCTGTCGGTGAACACTTTTTTTTTTTTAAATATTGTGATCTCACAACATACATTAACAGGGACACAGTTCTTGTTCTTCTTTGTGGTCTTAATTGATTCAAAAAGGAAGTCATTTAACTAAATTCACTGTTTATGCTTGTGCAAATGAAGCAATTAGTTTGGTGATGAGTGGCCTTGTAGATCATGGAAAAGCTAATGAATGTGACAGTCCACATTTTAAAACGACGTTAGAAAGAAGTGCTTAGGGAGGAAATTTGCCCAGTAGTATGGTAATTACTAAACTATTTACTGAACCATATTAGATAGTTTTAGACGTCAACCATTGTAGAGGAACTTATTATACTGACATAGCTCAAATGAAACAGTCCACAAATCAACCATTTTGGATGCAAAAAGAGTGGGTTCAGCCAAATGATTTAATATGGGACCCAAACTCTAAAACTTGCTTTGTGGTTTTTTTTTCTTCTATTTTTTTGGGCCCTTTATTATAAAATAGAGAGTGTGGCCTAGGCAGTATGACTTATTGAAGCAATTGATCAGTAGCAAAACTATATAAAATAATTAAACCTGAAGAGGAAGAATCAAAACAGAACTTGAACCAAGGTCTCCATACTGAGCATATTTCGATAGCCAACTGAAATAACTTTTTGCATTTCAAAGTAAACTGACTGTTTAATATTTTTTTTCTTTGCTGAAAAGCTACATATTTAATTAATTTGCAATTTGGCCAATGAAATCTTTCAAAGCATTAAAAGAAGCCAACGAACTAGCTGGGAAACCATGCTTAAAAACTTTGTTGTATAGTGCTTTTGCTCTCTCGTGCACTTCTTCATCACCCATTAGTCTCTCAACGCCTTCAATTATATCATCTTTTGTAATAATTTCAGAGGCATCATCTTTCTTTGATATCGTGTACCCAACCTTGAGATGATGCTCAATTGACTTGGCATTATAGAACTGATCACCTCTCCTAGGCCATGCTAAAGTTGGTATACCACGTCCAATTGCTTCCATTGTAGAGCTCCAACCACAATGCGTCATGAATCCTCCAATTGAGGGATGATTTAGTATAAGCAATTGAGGAGCCCACCCTTGTACTATTAGACCTCGGTTACCAACTTTTTCACCCAACCCGGTTGGGTAATAATATTCGGTAACTACTTCCGAACCGGTTTGAAAAACCCATATAAAGGGCCGGTTCATTTCTACCAATGCACGTGCAATTCCATCCAGCTCTTCCAATTTTGGCGCAGCTTGAGTGCCAAAAGAAATGTAAATCACGGACCGATGTGGTTTAGTATCCAACCATTCGATAAGTTGTTCTTCCGAGTAATTAGATTGCCGGTTTGGTCTGATTCCACGTTCGGTGAAAGTCGTAGTATTGACATTCCAATATTCCTGGGGCAGTAGCGGACCAACACCCCAAACCGGTACCCCAATTTGACCAGAAACGTACTCAATAAAGGTTCGTTCAAGTTCATCACATGTGTTAATAAGAAAAGCGACAGCCCCCTTTGTGTCATCTACCCAAGATGGTTCATCACCAGGCTTGGTTGGAAAAGATTTTTTCTTAGGTTGTGGTCCAACCGGATCTGATTGAACCGGCTGAACAGGTCCAATTCCTTTGTCGGGTTTTGCATAGTTATTTCGTCTCAGATCCGAATAATTAAATGCCATATATTCGGGCAAACCCGGAAGAGTTCGGGTCTCACCGGGTTGTAAATTCTCAACATCAGCTTTCCATGTTGCATGCTCCATGGCTATTCCAGCTGCACCAAAGGTGAAAAGAGCAACAACTGGGATGCCAAATTTCATGAAAACTCCTTTGCTCCAACACATTAAACTGTCGGCGACAGCAAATATGGGTCGGGCAGGATCCGGGTTAACGGGTCTGGATTCTAGTAGGGACTCAATGTAGTCGCCCATTTGTTGGAAGTGGATCAGCAATGGGTTGGTTCCGGGTTCCGGTTTGAAGCCCTTTGGTGGAGGTGGGGGTACTGGGGTGGTGAATTCAGCAACATTGAAAAGTTGATGGTTGAGAAGAGCAGTGGGGACTGCAGAGGTGAGATCCGAAGAGATGATTAGGGTGGTTTTGTATTGCATGGAGCAGAATAATCTGCAAAGCTCCATGCATGGCAAGAGATGGCTCTGACCAAAAAATGGAACTGCAAAAATCTCACCATTGATTTCCATATTTTCACCTCTTGGTGAAACCTCACAGGTTTTGCGTAATTCAGTGTCATAAATAGAGTTACCAAAGTGTACCCACCCATGCACATTTGTACATTAATTACAGGACACCTAGAACGTGGATATCCTTAAATAACTTGACAATTAAAGTAGCAATTGCACAAAAAAGTGTGCAAGCGTGCTGTCATGGCTTAGATCCAGATCAATTGATGCAAGCCTGACCAATCTGAAACACAAACCATACAATCAATTGTTGAAGTACCTGATTTTTATAGAAAATTTGTATGTACAAATCTGATATAGAGATGTACTCCCTCCTTCCACAATATAGGGTTTTTTTTTTATATAGATTAAGAAATTTACTTATTGTAGTTACAACAATTATTTTTTATTTATATTTTTCTTAAATGTCTTTTATTAACATTAGATCATTCATTCAAAATAAAAAATTATGTTTAATATTATAAGTATAATAATTAACGTGCATTTAATAATCACTATGTACATTAAACATGTATATATTTATAAAATAGCAAATCAACTATTTTTTAAAAAGAGAAATAAATTTATAATTTGAGACGGATACAATATAAAAGTGAACTTATATTTATGTATGAGAAGGAGGAGGTACAAAACAAGACGTACATATGTTTACCCCTCCATTCATCCATCGCACAATTAATTTAGCCATAAATTTGTTGGACCAGTATTTCGTCTTGAATCGAATCCGTTGTGTTTCTCGATAGAGAAGTAAATCGCATTAAAGGACATTTTTGGTGGGTTTGGATCATCTTGGGATGGGAAAAAAGGGTCGACGGTAGATAGAGCGCAGTGTCTGGTACGTTGTGTGGTTGCAACTTGAGCAGTAAATTGTTTGGTATGTTGTGTGGCTGCAACTTGAGCAGTAGGATCACGCTACTATGTTTGACGTCATGGATGGGAGAAATTAGCAAAGGGTTTATATTTTTTAATTTTTTAATTTTTTGTTGCTCATTCTTTTATTTTGTCATAGTCGGTTTATTTGTTAATTTTCAGTATTAATGATTATATTGTTAACCAACCCAATTTGGTTAGGTTGGTCATCACCAAATTTTTAAAGGCTAAGTGGGGTGAGAGATCAGGTTTTAAACTCTGTCTCCCATAAAAAATATAAATGAGTGCGTAGTATATTCATTTAGTTTGATAATTCTTTAGTCTCATTGTTTTGACCAATTGAACCTCCCCATAAAATTATATTGTTGACGATTAACAAAAAAAAAAAAAGATAATATTGTTAATATTGGCACTTATACATATGTGTGTGTCTATATATATATATATATTTGTTATTGGCACTACGTGTTTTGTTACTGGTACTCTGCTTTCCCTTGCCTGAAGATAAAACTATCCCTCTCATGAATGTAAAGCAAATTAAGTGCCACTAATAAAAAGGTGGAGCGTTAGTATAAGTATCCTAATAATTAATAAGAAACTTACAATTACATAAAATCCATATTACTTGGGTAACAAAACGTATTCAATATAGAATATTAAATATTATATATATGTATATGTGTGTGTGTGGCTATATATATATATATATATATATATATATAGCCACACACACACATATACACTATAATTGCTTAGCAGTGACTAGAGAGAATGGGCAAAAGGAAGTACAATAAAAGAAAAAAATAGATAGAAAAGAAATAAGAGGAAAAAAGATAAACAAAAATAATTAAAATAGTAAGGTTAATTTTGTCCCAAAACATGACGGAGAGATACACTGCTCATAAAATTCTCAGGGAAGACAAAATGTACAATTGTGATCACAGTTCAAGTGGGTAATTTGTAATAAAACCTATTAAAATACAATGGGATCACAGTTTATGAGAGCAAACTGTAATGAAACTTCCCTAAAGTATAACGAAAATAGATATGAGATATAAGAGGGATAATACGAATTTCCAAACTAAATCACTTACATGAAAATGCTACTTCATTTACTACGAATTTAAAATATTATACTATATATATTAATGTTTTTGGTTTTAACTTTTATTCCACTTTCCAGACATTAATCAATAAAATACTACGTATTAGCTAGCTCTATATCCCCAAAAAAAATGCTAGCTCTATATTCACGAGGTATATGTTTTTCATGATAGATGTTTTAGAATTTTTTGTTAATATGATAAAATTACTAGGATGAAGTAATTAAAGATGTACAATAAGATGAAATCATATATTTAAACAAATATATAAGAGAAAGAGAATGAAAAACTCGTCTCAATGAAGCATGTGGCAGTGGAGATTAATTCAATCACATCAAACAGCTTTTAGCAGCAGGTGTAATTGTAGCCATCCAGAGCCAATCGGAACAGTGATAAGGCTTACAAAGAAGAAACGCTTAACAACGCTTAAATATTATATAAGAGACCGAAAACTGAAAAAAAGAAACGCTTCTAGTGCAAAAGAAAGATTTACTCCCAAGATTCAAAAGAAAAATTTATTACATCAAACCTCAAACTCTTTTTTTTTTTTTTTTTTTTTGGCGAGTGCATTTCTTTTATTATCTACCACAAATGAAGTCCTCTCAAGTATCGTAGATTACTTCAATAGCAGAGAGTAGTAGAACACTACCTACTTTATTTAGCTGCACTTTGGCTGATGAAATCCTTAAAAGCACTCAAGGAAGCTATAGAACTAGCTGGAAGACCATGCTTAAAAACCTTGTTCCTTAGTGCTTCTACTCTTTCATGAACCCCTTCATCATCCATCAATCGACAAATCCCTTGTATTATGGTATTTTTTGTAACTATTTCCGAGTCATCATCTCTCTTTGATATTATGTACCCAACCTTGAGATGACTCTCAATAGACTTTGCATTATAGAATTGATCACCTCGTATAGGCCATGCCAAAGTCGGTATGCCACGTCCAATTGCTTCCATTGCTGAGTTCCATCCGCTATGGGTTAAGCATCCTCCAACTGAGGGGTGATTTAGTATTAGCAGCTGAGGTGCCCACCCTTGTATTATTAGACCTCGGTTACCAACTTTTCTCTCCAACTCGCTAGGGTAACGATATTCGATAACCACGTCGGGACCGGTTTGAAGAACCCATATAAAGGGCCGGTTTGATTCTTGCAATGCATTTGCTAATTCATCATGCTCCTCTAATTTAGGTGCAATTTGACTGCCGAATGAAACGTAGATCACGGACCGACGTGGCTTCTTATCTAGCCATTGGATCACTTGCTGTTCTGAGTAATTTGATGGCCGGTTTGGTCTAATTCCACTATCACTAAAAATGGTTGAGCTGTTGCATTTCCAGTATTCTTCGGGTAATAACGGACCAACAGCCCAAACCGGGACCCCGATTTGACTAGAAATGTAGTCAAGAAAGGGACGTTCAAGTTCATCACACGAGTTGATTAGAAAGGCAACTACTCCCCTTGTGTCATCCACCCAAGGTGGCTCATCACCCGGCTCGGTTGGAAAAGATTTTCTCTTGTGCTTTGGTCCAACCGGTGTTGGTTGAACCGATCCATTAGACTTGGACCCTTCATCAATGTTGGTGGGATTAGGTTGGCTATTTTTTCTAATAGTCAGATCCGAATAATTAAAGGCCATGTATTCGGGTAACCCTGGAACAGGACGGGTTTCACCTGGCCGTAAATTCTCAACATCAACCTTCCATGCTGCGTACTCCATGGCCACATCAACAGCAGCAAAGGCAAAAAATGCCACAACGGGTAGGTGGAATTTCATGAAAATTCCTTTGCTCCAGCACATCAAGTTATCGACCACGGCAAAAATGGGTCGGGTCGGATCCGGGTTTCTCCGTCCGGGTTTAAGTACGGACTCGATGAAGTCACCCATTTCTTGAAAATGAATTTGCATGGGATTAGGTCCGGATCCGGTTTTGGGCCATTTTGTTGGAAGCGGGGGCAATGGGGTGGGAAATTCAACAAGATTAAAAAGTACGTGGCCAAGGAGGGATTTGGGGACTGAAGAAGTGAGGTCAGAAGAGATTATGAGATTAGTTTTGTATTGCATGTTGCAGAATTGTCTACAAAGCTCCATGAAAGGAAGGAAATGGCCTTGTCCAAAAAATGGAACTGCAAAAATCTCTCCAATTCCTTCCATTTTTTTTCCCCCTTCAGCTCTCTAATATTTTGATCTCTCAAGTTATTGCAGAGGTATAAATAGATCGCGAAGCCAACTACTTCAAAGCAAGGACAAGGACTTGACGCTTGATTGATGCTTAGGGCCTCAATAATTAACTAGTACGAATTCAAGTGGTACATTCACTCTTGCAAAAAAAAAAAAAAAAAAAAAAATCTATACCATGTTTTTAGCTGCGTACTTAACTAAATTTAAGTTGTACGTGGCAAGATGTGCAATCAATAATAAAAGCATGAAAATCAGGAATTAATCCATTTTCTACTTCCTCTTTTCTGTTTCCGTAAGTCTCGTGGGCTAATGAAAAATTTAATACAAGTCATCCTGCATCTAGGTTGGCTCTTAACATGACAGCAAGTGCCAATTGGTGTTGGCTCAGCTAACAATGTTCATTATATTGCTTAAGAGAAGCATGAGTTCGAGTTCTAATTTTACTGTCAATACTCATTTATTAGTAGTATAAAATTTTAAACCGTGAATCGGTCTACATATAGCGGATATCTGACCTTTCGATAACCCGCAAAATCGTTTCGAATAGGCCGGGTACCCAATCAAGTCCATCATAATTCATCAATATTTTTAAAATAAAAAATAAAACAAGAAAAGTTTGTGAACAATCATTAAATCATTAATAACACAAGCATCAATGATCTTAAAGTTAAATTACGTCATAAAACTGTAACTTTCAAATCAACCAAAAAACAAAAAAACTAAATAAACACATAGTCAAAGTTTTTCAAATTTCATTATCACATTTCAACTAGCCATAAAAATTAAAATTACTTAATAAATAGTCAAATGAATATCCAAATAATAAAATAAATAGTCAAATGCTCATCAATCAAGGATAAAATATAAGTACAAATAGGTAGTAACAATAAAATAAATCAAAAAAATGAAATGAATTTGTAAAATAATACCACATACAAAAATGACAAAATTACTCCTTACTATGAACCGAGTCGGGTACCCACCGGTTCACAAAAATGTGAATCGCTACTCGACCCGCTTAATTTATAAACCGACCAACTACTTGACCCGGTGTCAATAATCGGTTCGATTATCCTATTTTTTTTGGTTCAAAGCGGGTCGGTTTTTCAAATTTTTTTAACAACCCTAATTAGTAGACCAAAAGAAGCTTGAGTTCCAGTTCAAATCTCATTTTCAACAGTCACTTATTTGTATGTAAGTAGTGAAAAATAGATAAAATTACAGTTTTGATACCAAATGTTCAGAGCATTGGCAGTATTAGTTCCTAAAGTTTAGATGAACGTAAATCTTGTACCAAACGTTTTAATTTTTCAACATATTTAATCCTATTAACCGATTTTGTCAAAATCTTATCAGAATCTAATTAGCAATATTCACATGTCCATGACCAAATATTCAAAAAAATTAGCAAAAGGAAAAAATTTTAATTGCTATAATCTATAATTAAAGGCACTAATTTGAATTAGCACATGATAAATAAGCACATACAATTGAAAAAATCCACCTCAACAATATATTCATGTGTGCCTTTAATTACAAATTATGACAATTACAATTTTTTTTCTTTTTTTTTTTTGAAAAATTTGGTCACCAGCACATGAGTATCTCGTGATCAGGTTTTGGTAAGATTTTAGGAAAACTGGTCAATAGTACTAAATATGTAAAAAAAAGTTTAAAATATTTGGTATTATATTTGCTTTTATTCAAACTTTAAGAATTGAAACTATCGATATCCCAAATATTTGATACTAAAACTACAATTTTCTCTTTAAAATATACAAATGGTCTACCCATAAAGTGGATTAACTTTTTTTTTCTCTTTTTAAACTCTTTTTCAACCCCCAAAAGAGAGAGACGAAAAAAGAAAAAAAAAATAGCCAACAACACGAGAACAAGTAGTTAACTAAATAGGGTCGCTAATTAGATTTTGGTTGTTTACAAATTTGTACAACCTAGACTGAGATTTGAGCATACTTTTCAGTTTTTAAATCAATCGACTTTGGTACTCTAGCATTGAGTGACTAATGACAAAGCCACGAAGAGGCAATTTTTTTTCCCCCCATATGGCATGAAAATTTGTTTAATGATCTTAAAGGTAATTTTCGAAAGACCAGATAGGTGCGTGGTTATTGATGTTTGTTGATTACACGCATAGTAGGCGGTGCTGTTTTCTTGAGACAAATTGAGAGTGGGACGTTCTTGTATGACGCTTCTAATGTCTTATTTAGGCCTGTATAGATGGCATTTTTAAAAGGTTTGATAGAAAAATGTTATTATAGCATCTTTTTATTGTGTATTTTCGAGATGAAAAAGTAATTAAAAAATGCATTTAGAAAATAATTTTTTTTGAAAATATGATATCGAAACACACCCTTGATTAATATCTTTACCAACTCTTAAAAAAAAAAAAAAGGTTAGACCGGTTAATACTGTTGCTAAGGGATAATTAATGTTCATTCCTGCTTTGGACTAATGAAAGTTACATGTAATGGTGATCCCTCTCTCATTGGATGTGCGTTGGAATCTCTTAATCCAAAATTTCAGTTCCAAACTTCCAATTTCTTTGTAAGGAATTTAGTGCAACAAACCTTATGGGGTAAATTTGTACTTGTGACAAAATCTATGACACATAAAATGAGGGTTGGGTACCCATAAATTTTAGATTAGATACAGATCAGGAAAACAAAAACCCGCGGATACTCCACCCGACCTGAGGTATATTATGTAAATATTAAAAATATAGGGGCCTTCTTGTAATTTATCAATAGTATATTCTTGTAATTTATCAATAGTATTAAAATTAAATGGTGAATCCTTAATTCATTTATTTCCTCTCTCGTAGCCATGACACGAGATGTGTAAAAGAAATTAATTTTATGTTTATACACATTATTTTAAGTGTATGATAAAAAATGATTAACAGACAAAATCCAATTATAGCATTGTTGGCTCATTTTTTTAACTTTATTTATAATTTATTAAAGAGCTTCGATACTATTACTAACATAAGCAGTTTTACCATTTAGTTACCATATAATATTATGGCCATTTTATATAACTAAAATTTAAGTGATTCAAAAATAAGATATCAAATGTATTTTACTTATATGTTGTATTATATGTAGACTAAAAAGTTTTTTAGTTTGCACCCATCAGATCCATGTTTTACTTAGGGTACAACGCAGTATTTACTCATGGTCTAAACTTTTAGACAAATTACAACCTTAAACATTGCTAAGAACACTTGCTTATGCATTTTATTTTAAAACCTATGTTAATTTTAAAAATTTTTAATTTATTAGAGAACTAAAAATTAGCAAATGCAAAGACTCGTGTTGTTAAATTTTATTTTTAAAGCATGTCCTTCATCTTTTGCTTCGATCTATTTAGTTTTCAATAAAATTTACTTTTAATTTTTCTTAAATATAGAGTTTGTAATTAGTTGCCCTTAAATTTATAATGTTATATTTTTTTTGAAATTCCAAGAAAAGCAACAAAGGATGGTGTGGGTTGGGTACCTTGCGACTCGCCTTTATTTTTTCGGGTACCTCAAAAAATATTAGGGGTAAGTTAGGGTTAAAAAATTATTGACTCAACATATTCAGGTTGGGTCAGCAAAATTTTTTTGGGGGTGGGCAAGGTATAAAGCACCTGAGATTTTGAGGGGATAACAAGCCACAAACAATAAGAGTTTTAATTGGAAAATTCGTATATAAACTGGGTTCACGACCTTATTCGTAAAATCTTGTGATTTAAAAGAGCACATTTAAACATAATGATACATGTTAATGTAAAAAAATAATATTAAAATATTTATGTAGCTCTTTTTTAAACTATAAGGTTTATAACGGTAAACCAGGTCCATAAAAATTTTTTTCCATTTAACCCTTCGTTGTAATATCTATTCTATGAATGGGATCAGATTATACCCCACAAGTACGGCACTACCTAACTATTTCCTCTCAATTCCAAGCGACAGATGCCACGTTAGCTTCAGAGTTTTTTCAAGCAGACAATTCACACAAACTAAATAATTGCTACCTAAGGTCACTGAAACACTCACCTAAGCACACCCCACGAGTGAATCCCAAAAGTCAATTGCTGACTTTTGGAACCACCCATGGAACTTAAGTGCAGGGACACTACCTCACATTGTTTCGATGTGGGACAAGAACTAACTCTCATCTTTTACCTCAGGTTTCACTCACCTCGCAATGCGATTTGTTTGTTTTTTCAAGCAGACAATTCACACAAACTAAATAATTGCTACCTAAGGTCACTGAAACACTCACCTAAGCACACTCAGAGTGGTTGGTTTAATATGCGGCTTCCCTCGTGGTTCAGTTCAGACTTCAGAGGTTGCATAATGGACCATTAATGTGTACCTACCACTGCACCACATGCCAGCATACAACAAACAAATTTACAGAACGGATAAAGAATTGAGTGGTTAGAGTTATATTACTCTATTTTAGAGGTCGAGATTCGAATCTTATCAAGTACTATTCTTTTTTCACAATTGTAATAGTATAAATTTGATAAAAAAAAAAATTCACAGGCAAAGTGACATGCCATAAAATTTTCATTTTTTGATGTCCTAAAGAGTAGGGGACCCGCCAAAACTTTATTCTCAATTTCCACTCTACTTGCCAATAAAAAGCAAAAAAATTCAAAGGAAAAATGACATAACATAGAAGATACTAATAAATTCCTAACAACCAGTTAGACATAACATATGAAATAAAGGGTGCTCGTAAATTAATTTCAAGTACCTTTTTGTTCAATAAAATACGTAAAAGCATCGAAAGCGGCATTGGAACTGCTTGGAAAACCAGACCAAAACTTAGAACAAAGAATTGCTGCATTTTTGTGGACCTCTTCATCACTCATAATCTTCACTATGCCCTTCAAGAGCTCCTCTTTAACAATTTTAGGTGAGTCATTGCCTAATGCCACGTGCCCAACTTGTAGATGGTTCACTACTAGCTTGGCATTATAAAGATGATCCCCCCCTAATGGGCCAAGGCAATATGGGCACCCCTCTGCAGATGGCCTCAATTGTTGAATGCCATCCGCAATGAGATACAAATCCACCAACTGATTTGTGGCTTAATATCAACAGCTGGGGTGCCCAACCCCTTACGATCAAGCCCCTCCCTCCAATTTAACTTTCCAAGTTTGGGAAGTTTGAGCCCGGTCCAGATTGAATGGCCCAAATGAATGGGTGGGTCCATTCTTCCAAAGTACTTGCCAATTGGGTAAGTTCCTCTGTTGAAGGACTCACCTCACTACCGAAGGCTACGTATAGGACAGACTTGCTAGATTTTGAATTCAACCATTGGATCACTTGCTCTTCACTATAGTTACTTTGATGCCTTGGCTGTCTAATTTGAGTGTCACTAATTAATGACTTGGATAGCTCCCAAAATTTTTCATGCAAGAGCGGGCGCACCCCAAATACTGGCATGGTCATCTCATTGGCCACTTAATTGATAAACAGATGCTCTAGATCATCACACGTGTTGAACACCAAAGCAATTGAACCTTCTATTAATGCCCCGGACGGTGGCTGATCTCCTGGTCTAGGTGGACCACCTGTACTCGAAGCGCGTTTTGGAAGGCGCGTGATATCCGAGAAAGTGATTTGCATTTGCTTTGGTATGCCAGGGATGGAATGCACCTAGGGGTGGCAACGGGTCGGGTTGGCGGGTTGGCGGGTCGGGTTGAGACCCAAATATAAGAGCTGACTTGCCAACCCGAACCCGACCCGCCAACCCGAAAATAGTCAACCCGAACACGACCCGAATTGGGTTGGCGGGTTGACCCGCCGACCAGGAAAAAAAAAAAAAAAGAGGAAGAAGAATAAGAAGAAAAGAGCAAAGAAAAAAGATTAAAACACATACAAAAAATATGATCAAACACATTTTTTGCACACATTAATATTAAAGATACTTATTAACATACACTTAACTTCTCTTACAATTTACTTTTCATAAATCTAGGTAAAATTCTTACTTTTTCTTACAATTTATTTGATTAATTATCCAATGAGTGAAATTTGTTATGTTTGAATGTGAATGGATAAAACAAAGCTACAAAATGTTAGATTTTTTTTTTTCTGGTTCGCGGGTCGACCAGAACCTGACCTGTTTTTTTATCAGGTCAGTCGGGTCCGACCCGCCAACCCGCAAACCCGCGAACCCCCAACCCAAACCTGTTATTTTCGTGTTAGGTTCGTGTCGAGTTTTTGGATCGTGTCAAAAATTACAACCCCTAAATGTACCTCACCCAGCTTAGTACCTATGGCCTGGGACTACCACGCGCCCCACTCCATGGCAGCTGCACACGCACCAAAGGTAAAGAAGCTGACCACAGGGATATTGTGCTTCCAAAAGATGTGTTTCGTCCAGCATATTGGGAAATCAATAATTGCACATACTAGTTGGGCCGATGCTGGTCCAGTGGACCTATTACACAAGTGGGCCTCAAGGTCCGAGCCCACTTGTTCTTGGGCCATGTTGTGCCTGGAGAAGGGTGCTGCCTCGGCGGTGCCGAGGAGTGGGTGGTGGTTAAAAGGAGGAGGGGACGGAGGAGGAAAGGTCAGAGGGAAGTATAAGGGTGGCTTTGAAGTTTCTAGAGGAGAGGTGTTTGCATAGCTCTATGCATGGGAAGAGGTGACCGGAACCAGAAGATGTAACAACAAAAACCTCTCTAATTGTTGTCATGGCTCAAATTGGTTCTGAATTCTGAGAGCTGTGAGAACCTCAGAAATATGAGAGGAAAGATTTTTTGGGAAGTGTTGCGAAACAATACCACAAAGTGTGAACTATCAAGAATATCAGAATTGGAGATAAGATATGTAGGCCAACATGGGGTCAAAAGAGTTGGAAACTAGTCTAACTTTTCCGCTAGTTCTTCTTCGTGTCCAAATGTACAATAGCTAAGTAGTTAACTCACGCATCGCGTGACCAAAAACTCACCATGCTTGCAATAGCCAAAAAGAAACTCTGGATAAACTATTTCACACGAAAGAGGTAAAGAAATGAAAGTAATTTCCCTGATACAAAAGATAATCAACACAATTTAGAAAATAATTACCAATCATTACCTTCGGCTTTTGAATGAAAAGCAAATTAGAATGCAAACTACATGGGAGATGAGAGGCTGACGCCTAGTAAATAAATATATACTAGTCCTTTCGGTTGACGTTCAAGTTGCTAAAATTTGTTAGTAGGCTGATTGTCTTTTGTGGTAATAGGCTTGTACAACACTAAATGTCTCTTTTCACCAAATTGCGCCATGTAATTACCTTCTAGACTTTCAAGAATGTTTTCTTCCTAGACTTCCCCTCAAATTAAACTATAATTGGTCTGCACTTAAATTACTCTTCTACCAGTAAATATGCCCGTATCACAGAGAGAGAGAGAGAGAGAGAGAGTGCGTGTGTGTGTGTGTGTGGTTGAAGCATAAGTTAATTAAGAACCTATGGTGTGGACAGTTCAAACTATAAAGGGGTATATTAACAGTATAAGAATGAAATTGAAACGCTACATCTCCAATTTTAACTCCTTTTGAGTGATTTGACTCCAGAATAGCTCAACTGGTACCAACGATTTCATAGCTATCTCCAATTTTAACTCCTTTTGAGTGATTTGACTCCAAAATAGCTCAACTGGTACCAATGATGTCATAGCTACTTCTTATATTTAAGTCAAAATTTATGGAAGCTCCTTCTAGCTTAAGTTTGGCATCATCTGTAGCTTCATGATCCACCCCCAAGTAATTAGACTCAGACATTTTTCGGTTCATATTTTTCCTTTCCTGGTCATTCACATTCTCAATGACGCTTGACAGAGCTAGATTGATTTCAGAAAGTTGAGCTTTTGTTGCGTTAATATTGCTGGGATTATTGACTTATGAAATGCGCTTTGCCTTTTCTCTTATATTGAAATGCGCTTTTGCCTTTTCTCTTATATTGATTGTAGGACTTCGCTTGGGCCTCTATTCTCCTCGGTAATTTCTTCTGCACCTGTTGTGACTGAGAATCAGTTAAGCCGGCAAAATGTGTTAGCAACAATGAAAGAATTGTTAAGGATGAAGTTAACCATTTAGTAAATTAATACAAACCTTAAGCTGCTCCTGTTCTGACTTTTTAGTGCATCTGAAATTGGCATTTCACTGCTTGGTGTATCATTATTCATTAGTGAAAAATGTACAACATCTTGATGATGATGCAAGGCTCAGTCGTAGATATTGATTGAGTGCTATGTGCATAAACAGTTCAGACCTACAAAGGCTTCATATCTATTCTAAATAAGAAAACGTTTCATTGAAATTAAAAAGCAAGAAAACATTAGTATTATTGTTGAAGCACCTACCTTTGTTCTGTATTCATTCTCGAGGAAATGGAACTGAAGCCTGAGGCGCTCAAGTTGTAATGCCCAAAAGAATCACCTAAAACACATGAAGCTCAGTGAAATTCGGGAGCCAAGAATATGCATTTCAAATAAAAGTGTGTACATTGTTTCAGACATAAACATGCCTACTTATTCCTGTCTCAAACGATTTCATACGATCAATTTGCAATTCTACAGTCAGCCTGTTCAATATCTTGTATACACTCATATTTGCTTGTATCTTTGTTGTACTATGCATACCCTACTAAGTGTAGTTTTTCATTGATCACTGATTCCTCATGAACTTACCACTATTTTCTTTGCTTTGTTCAGCTGCAATATTCTGCTTCTTAGCCTGCTGTCCAAGTCTGTACTTCTACATATAAAACAGTCTAGAAGCATTACCTTCATCTCCAATTATCAGAAGAATAATACATAATGCAGAAATGAAGTTATACCTGTAAATGAATCTTTAGATGGTATAATGTCAATCCTTTTATGCCCATTACCCTTAAAACTGACTTGGGAATCGCTTCTGCAAATTTAGATCCACTTTTAAGACTGAGATTACTTGAAGGTGTAATAGAAACTTTAAACGTCTCTGTGGAATGTATTATGTTGTTTATCCTGTATGCACTCCTCATCGCCTTCTCCCCTCCCACAACGGATAACCAAAACAAAGGAAAAACAGAATAAAAGAAATTTAATAAAACCAGAAATTTGATACTGCTGCTAACGCTTAGAGTCTGAAACCCGCTGACAAGCAGAATAACATAACATATGCTTTGCTTTCACAACCAACAAACTAATAATTGGTAAAAAGGAAAAACATCTTAAGAGTAATGGTCTTAAGTTAACTGATATTGCAGTGGTGATTCTTACATATGTTGGAATGAAGAAAAAGAGGGATTATGGCCATGATAAACTGAAGCCTTAACCTTAGGATTAGATTTAGTCATACAAAGCTAGGTGTATAAAAGAATGTGGACAATTTGAAGCAAAAAATATGAGTGATTTTCTAATATCCAGATACCTTCAGCAGCTATTATGAGTTATGACTCAATGATCAGACACTGAGACAAGGAACAGGCAAGTTCATTTAAATAACAGAAGCAGAGAAGACAATATACAGGTTTAGATGATTCTTTTCCCAAGGTTTCATAAACCTGGGGTCAAATTTTGATACCCTTTATGATCTTTGTCTCAAAAGATGGGGAAAGGACGGATAGACTGAGAACTTGAGACCTTGAGAACTTCCAAGTTTAAAACGTTCCTGTGGAGTCTTGGATGACCTTCTGCGGTTGATTAGACTGTTTTTAACTAAGCCATCATGCAATTATTAGACTGGGGAAACACTAATCAATATATAAGGTGGGAAAGGACCTAACTACAATCTGTGATATTCAACTTGGCAATAGTATGCCCTTAAAGTAGAAGCTATCGTTTCATTGACCGCAATCCAATAAAATTCACTAATCGGGAAAGGATCTCTTCTAATTCTTAGCTAAACAAATTTAAATTTCTAGTTTTGATCTGCAAAAGTCAGACCAAATACTTGCTGTTAAACACTACATGGCCCAAAATAAAACCACAGATTAATTACCAGTATTGCAAAATAGTAGCCATATGTATAATTTTTTTTTAAGGTTCTGAACTTCGCTAAATACTTCCAAAATAGTCAGACCAAATACTTCCAATACCCCTTTTGTCTTCTTTTAAGAAGACCTACATCACTAAGAGCTGTAATACGCTACACTATCTGATCAATGACCAAATGCTCACTCACTTTTTCTGAAGAAAAAGGGATTCAAGTTAGTTATGTTATTCAGCTAAGCCAATCAATCATAATCAAGAAACAAAAACAATAGCGACCTTATGCCAATAATTAACAAGGAGTGCAAGGCAAATGTAAAGGAATTGGTAATGATAATAAAAACTCACTTTCAGGGCCACCAAGCTTTGTGACGGCATTAACAAAACGTGGATGAAGATCAGTGTCCATCTCAGCCTTGGCTTTGGATCTATTGTCAGCACCCACCCATCACCACCACCCCCACCTCCACTTCTCTCATCAGGATCTCTTGTCAGCCCACCGTACATTATTAGTCTTTGTCAAATATAGAGAACAATGTGGCTAGAGAATGAATGAACTTACAGAAACTAAAAGGCAAAATGCAGCAAAAAGAAAAATGAACTCAACTGAGTGTATAACCAGTCATTGTAGCTTTATTTATCAATCCCTGTAAAGCTTATGATCCTCAATTTTGATGGGCTATATGCAACGATAAAAGAAAAGGAGAGATTCAAGTTGATCAGACAAGAGAGAGTGCTTACAACTTTACTAGGATGTGGGATGTACTTGTGACAGTGATTTCCATTGCTCATTACAAGAGAGTGTAAATCTAATATTGCGCGAACATACTGATGTGTCCAATAATGAATGTTGCGTATGTGTTTGCATGTATCCAAGCTAAATCATTATTTGCCCCCTATTATGCATTTTGTTATATTACCCCTTGATTTGCTAATTACATAAACTCCTCCAAGTATTTCATTTTCTTGTATAAGGAGGAATCCTGCTTTGTGAATGCAGTTATGAGAGTCGAATTGTACCTCTGTTAGAAATTGATTTACCACTTAGCCAACTCTTACGCTTCTAAACTGCTTATAGTACCTAAATTGAGCATATTTAACTTTTGTAAACAAATTTAAACATTAAAAATGTCCAAAATCTTACTTCCTATCTGCTATACTCATTTCCTACTTTCATGTATTGTTCCTAAAAATTACACGTTTTATTTGATTCAATTAAATATAGCTGGAGAGAGTTACTAGGTAAAATTTATTTTGGGGGGTTAGGGGTGCAAAATTCGATAATATAATAATTTGAGGGTGTAAATTGTATTTTACCCTATATTATATTTTAAGGTGCATTTGTAAAGAAATTAAAAAACAAAAGTGAGGAAAAATCGGCCACGAATCTGAAGAAACATGATAGCTGAAAAGGCATGTCTTATGTTTCTGTAAAGTAAGGAGCAGAAAGGTGTGATGTAGGAGCCGTTGGATTAACTGAAAGACTGGGTAAATGTCAAAATCGGTTGGTTTGTAAGGTTTAGAAATGCTGTGTTTAGATTGCAGCGTGGACTAAGGTGTAAGCGATAAAGAATAAGATGACACGTGGAAATCGTCGAGGAATCAGCAGAGAGGAATATTCGCGTACTCACGTGCCACGTGGTCCAAAGCAAAGGGGCCCGGATTTCTGGCATTTCACTGTCTCTCTCTGACAATGGACGTGAGATGAGTTGGACTAAAAACAATGAGCCACCAAGTCAACAGCTCGATGCCTAAGGAGCATTTGGAAATACTGTAGGTTGAGAGTTCTAACTCTACTTACAGCAATTAATTGGTTTAAAAAAATTTAAAGGAGTACTATGTGCTCCTTTGATCTAATGGTAATTTAGTTCACGTTGACTCTCTCAGGTCTAGTTGGTGCTCCATTAATCTAATGGTGGTTTAGTTAATATTGACCCCCTCAGGTCTAGTTAGACCATTCTTTAAAGTAAGTTAAGAATAGGTTAGTATATTAAAACTTTGAAAAAAAAAAAAAAACAATGGAGTTACGGCTTAAAAATAATAATTTTTGAATAAAAGTAGTATACTTTTGAAGAAGTTTATTTTTTTTTGACGAAATTTATTATTTTTTACTGAGAGTTTTGGCAACGAAAAATTATTATATCATTCTTCAGGATTGAAGCCTCAATTGGATATTGTTGTAAAAAATTTACATCTAATACATTTTTTAGAATATTATGTAATATGAAAAAGTAATTAAACACATGTTTGAAAATATTTCAAAATAATTTTTTAAAAATAGGTTCTACAAAGGGAGCTTGTTTTTATTCATTTTTCAATCAAATAGTCGAATCCTTATCTAACACTTTTTATGTAGTCTTTTTGATGATATCACTATTTTGAAACAATTTTCAAGCATAAATGTCCTCCAAAATTAAACCACCATTGCACTTCATTTTAAACTTTTAATTTTTAAGATCCTGTTTCTAAAATACATTAAGTTAATTGAGTGCAAAATATTGTTTAAATTAATGTAAAGACATGCACGAGGCATTTCCTAACCGAGCTTACTTTGTTGATATTTAAATACCATAAGCTACCTAAGGGGTGTTTCATTTAGTAGAATTAAGGAGGGAAATGGGTATCAGTAATAATGACATCTATTGTTAATATTTAAAAAACAATTATTATAATCATCATTCAATCAAAATGAAAGTGATTAATTAGGGTGTTTATGTTTTCTCCCAAAATATGATTCTATGAAACTGATTAACCTCTTTAGAGAGAATGATACTTATTTCGTTACTAAACCAAACATGTGTTTGGAAAAATCGTCAAAACCATACTCATAATAGAGTTAACAATATTCATAGTTTTGGTGATTGAATAATTTGAACCAAATAACTACTTACTACTGGAGTTTCAAGCTCTTTTCCTTTTTTTTTTCCCTCTCCTTTTCTGCAGCCTGGAGTTCCCTTGTATCAACCAAATCATGCTGACATGATACAAAGACAGACCATACAAACAAACTTTCTAAGGGACAAACCTTTACTTCGGGAAAATCTCAATTTCACAACACAATTTCTTCTTCTTTTCCCTTTATTCCCCCTCCCTTCCCTCTCTTGGAAAATCCAAATCTTAGTCAAGCAACTCCCCATTTTTCACCCCTTTAGTTGCTACCATCTTAGGTATTCAATTCTCAACTGAAAATTAAACTTACAAGCATTAAGAGCAATCTTTGTAATAACAAATTTATCTTCTTTAAACATGCAGACTCGATCCTCATTTCCATCTTTCCTTGATATAATTAAACGAGATATGACAAGTACTAACAAATTTCTTCAAGATTAAAAAATGCAGTAGAAAACTAAAAATATTCATAGCATTTGCCAAAGGAATCTCGACAAATAAAACAAGGTAAAGCAAATAGGTGATAACTGGTTAAGTATGTCTTCTCTTTAAGAATAGCTATAAATAAAAATTCAGAATACACTGCCACTGCACCTTTTATCCCTCCACCATTTTTAACTTGAAAAATCAGAGCCCCTAATTTAAAAAAAAAGTGTTTCCTAGTTTGTTGGCAATTCTTTACGCTAGAAATTCAGTTTTTTGAGATTATTTCGATGAACAATTCCTTGGAATTGATGATTTAGATGTTAATTTTTGTAAAAGTGGCTATATAGATGAAGTAGCAGGGGAAATATGCATTTGGTCTATGATTTTTTAAAATCTTCACTAAGATCTTGAAAATTATTACTAATAGCATTTAAAACTGTTGAAAGTTTTGAATACAATGGAGTAGGCGTAATTATTGGAATTTTGTTTGATAAGATTGTAGTTAGCTGATCTTTATCCTACTAGCAAGGGTCTTAGAACGGAGGTATGGGGATGTTGGCAGAGAGCATACATTTGTGTTAGAATAATGGTAATACGCTGTGATACTCTGCGTGACAAATGCCTAATGTAATCTGTTAGCTCTCGATTAATACTAACTTAACCTAATTATAAAAGAGTTTTATATTATCCCAACTTACAATAAAAGTATTTCTCTGAATTAATCCTAATTTGACTTATTTTTGGAAGAGTTCTATATTATTCTAACTTACTAAAAAAATAAAAATCTAAAATAGTTCTTAACAAATAAAAAGTTAACTGTAATTTTCCTTAACAAACAAAAAGCCAGAATTGTCACTATTTTCTTAATCTAATTAAGACCCTAAATCCTAAAATCACAAACCCCACATCATGAGCCCTAAATATTGAACCCCCAAACCTTAAACCCAAATTCAAAAGGAAATATAAAATCTAGTAATGGAGATGTTAGCAAAAGTTTTTTCCCTAGGGTCTATGCTGTGACCAAAAAAAAAAAAAAAACTAAGTGCGAACATATGGATACTTACGTAACAAACTATTAGTATAAGTTACAAGTTGGATAAAAGTTCGTAGTTGATAATGACTTTTATATGGTCAAAATTTGTTTGTAATCGTAAATCTAGTTACAGTATTTGATAATGTTATTTTCCTTTGTGTTATCTTTGGTCATTAAGATGCAATATATATTCCAAACCGATTTTCTTGTCCAAGAAAAATAGTTGACAAAATTTGTACTAAATAGCATATAAGAATATTATGTGTAAGCTAGTACTACTGCTAATACAAATAGAACTTTCCACTCTCATTTCCTCTCATTACCTCTTTCTGCTTATATGTAGACTGTTATACTTTTGATTTTAAATATGCACTTATATCAGTTGGTTAAATGGAATTTCCTATCCATGGTTCATCATTTTCCTCATCAATTAACTTGCATTTTTTAGTTGGTTGTTACTAGGCTATTATCTGGAAGAGACTACAATGCCCACGATATCTAAAAGTGAAGGTACGCAACTTCGGACTGAAGTGTATCATATCTCATCATCATCAGTCTACCCACCTTGGTGGCAGGGCTTTGAAAGTACTTGTCTGCCTTCTCCAGGGAAAAGTGTGAATAGTTCTATCGGTGAAAGGTGTCACCAAAGAAAGGGATACAAGTGTGGCTTCACATTCTGATACTAGTTGTCCACCCTTTAAAACTGATGCGAATTGTTTGTAATACAACTGCTACTTCATCTTGTTCTAATTTCTTTGTAGTATGAGACATTATATTATAGATACTATGTTGCTCAGTTTGATTGTTTGAATGGAAGATTGATAACTATTTGACTCACATATTACTCCAATATGGATGTTTATTTCATCTGCCTCCTTAACTTTGATATTTGCTATTGTTTTATTTTTTGTGGTTGTTACCAAGAATAAACATTTATTCACTATGTTTATCATATGAAATATGCATTTGCAATAGGGCAAAATGAAGAATTCTAGACATTTACTAATCTTGAAATAGATAATATAGGACACAGGGCCTCACAATTTTCCCCTTCTCCATTTACCGCAAGTTAAACATAGTTGTAACTGCTTAGTATTTTCATGTAATTGTCTAGTATTTTTGTGTAACTTTCTAATATCACGGTATAACTAATTTTCATGTGAAACATCGTCGTTTTTAGACCTAATTTTGGCCTTGTTGGTTTAATCTGATCTGTCCATTTTTCAACTTTTTGATGTGGGTTGTGAACTTGTGCCAAATGGCACTTGTGAGGGTCCATTTCTAGATAATAAAATAGTATTAGTTTTGGACAGGAGTAGGTAGTTTAGGTCATTATGATCTGATTGGCATTTCTTCCTAGGATGAGAGTTACTTAATTCTAGTATAGCACCTGTAGATACTAAATTTTGACATACCATTTATTTTTCTAACATTGGGGTGACTTTTTTCTAGTTTTCAAGATCAAATTCCAGTTTTCGAATAAAAATGGCAAAATCAGTAATTTTAGGGGCAAAACATTAATTTTTAGTATGTAAATATTTTTTCATTGCTTTTTGTGTTCTAAATGCATATTTTGTACTTTCATACATGTTTTTGAATTTTTCTAATTTTTTTGGGGTTAACTGCTATTGTTCTATCTATTTCGGCAGTGTAGGGGTGTAGGGGCAAAATAGTCATTTTGCCCTGCAAACACGTTTTTCATCTATTTTTGGGTTCCAAGTTTATTTTAGATTTTTGAGCATGTTTCTAAATTTTTTGGGATCAATTACTATTTTTTCTATAAATAATGCGTTCCCGAAAGCTGTTTTCGCCAATTTTTGGATTCTAAATCTATTTTTTAGGTTTTTAAGCCTATTTTTAATTTTTGGCAATTTTTTGAGATCAATTATTATTTTTTTATAAATACTGCTTCAAAGACAAAATGGTCATTCTACTCACAAATGTGTTTTCTACTCAAATTTTATTAACAAAATTTATTATTTGTATTTGATTTTTTCACTTTTTGGTGTTTTTAGAAAAAACCATGATGTTATTTTTAAATTTCGTGTGTCAAAAATTATTTTTTAAGGACAAAATTGTAAATTTATTTTCAAATGGCATCTTAGTCTTTTCTCGATTACTAGGAGGATAAGCCTATCTCGTGTACTATAAATACCCCATTTGTAATAATAAAAAAGGGGGAGAAAAAAAGGAAATCTAAAGTATTCTTTTTTAGTTCGTCCACACACACACTAACACACCTAAAACACATACATTAGAATCGAAAGCACACACTAACACACCCTTTTTGACACACATCAAGATCAAAACAAGAAAAACACAAGGACGCACCCTTTTCTCACCCACACAATTTTCCAAAAACAAAACTTTTTCAATAGATTTTCGATCTTTCGGGGTAGGACAGCACCACAACACTTTGGTTTTCTCCGAATGGCTCAAAACTTGCATTATGATTTAAGAAGAATGGTTGCCTATTGTAGATATGAAAATCTGCCAACCTTCACGTCAACTCCGGTCAAATGACACGTTGGCATACCTTGATTTCGTATGGACCAAGTTGTTCCCCAACTAGGTCAATAAAATAGCTTTCGAGCTTCTAGGACAAGGTATATTAAATATTTTAATGTGACAATAGTGACAACTAACACACAGAATATACACTCTGACACACTTGACCTATATCATCTAGGTTGTCAGTCTACTGCACGCTTTTCCATGGCACTCACTCCTCTCTATCGTTATAAAAAACCTCCACTATGTCATTCAAAAGGTACACTCACTTATATCTAAAGCCTCTCGATTTACTCTCCATAACCGAGTGACTGACTTAAGTATTGGAAGCACTTGGGTAGACAAACCCCCACGTGTTTATGACATTTTTGCGTTGCAAGTCTATTTGTTTGTCCAGCTCAGCACATCTAGGGAAAACGACAAGTTTGGACAGATCACCTACATTTTTCCTTCTGAAATTGATATAATCTTATTGGCTTTGCTTTCTAAGACGTGAGTTATATTATTCTACTATCTATTGTATCACCCTGTCCAAGGCTCTAGTTTTTCTTAATGAATCAAAACATGGAAGTTGATGATTTAAGTATGAAAATCTAAGGTGTACATAATTCCCAATACCATTAGCAGTGATATAATTGGTGCATTGCTTTCTCTCAAATTTGCTAAGAAATGAAAGTGATAGTGGAAGAAAGATACTTCTAATATCATATAGACTTCGTGTTATTATGATGTCACATGTTTGTAAATTTGTTGATATTTAAACTATAGATGCGTTACTATTGCTGAGGGGCCTGCTATATTTTCAAGCTGATTACCTCTAACTTCGGCCTTTATTGTTTGGAAGCTTCCACAGTTTGGTTCTGGAAATGGACTAGTAATTTCAAGATAGCATGATTTAAACTATAATTAATTTCATGATACATGTTCTTTGCATCATCAGTCTTTTTCTCTACATTTCTAAGTAAGTCCTAAACTGGGAAAAATATCCAACTTTGCACGCATCACAACCCTATAGTCTCACCATTAACATTTTGAGGTCTATAATGAAAAGATCTAAAGTCAACCTCTGATGGACTACCAAATCACTAGTGATTGAGGCACAATCCATGGATAGGGGCATAGACCTTAATATCTAAAAAGTACTACCATCGTCTAAGTTTATTCTACAAGAAAAAAACCATCTATGGAGAAGCAAAGTGTCAAAGAGAATACTACACCCAAATTTAGCCATTTTATTAACAAGTAATTACAATAACACAAGGATAATATTATGGACGGAGAGCTCAAAGATATATATATTTATATATGTTATGTAGTTTGCAAAATTTCTCATTGAATCAATCTGATCATAGTCGTGACACTAGTAGCACCACAGCTACAGGCGTGGTTATGGTCATAAATTCTACTTGATCACTATTGACCTCTTTGATGATAGGTGCACCAGTAGCTGTGGTGCTGGTCATAAAGGGTTTTTGACGGTAGTTGCGATGGTAGCCGTGGCATGGCGAAGGCCGTGGCTATCTTTCTGCAGTTTATGGGATTTTTTGTTTTTTTGAAGAGTTATAATGTTTAGACTTTTCATTTTGAAGAGTCGTGAAGTTTGATACGTTTAACTACCATTCTTGACCATTGGAGCATGAAATAACTCTTCAAAACACATTCAAAACATAAAAAAGAGGATTAAAAGGAGAATTAAACATATAAAAACGCTTTGTTTTGAGAGAAATAAGTGAGAAATTTTGTTGTATCATGCAGAAGATTGTCTTTATAATGGGGCAAATACTTCTTAAAGATAGTGAACTTTCATGCCTCAAAGCAGTCAAAATACCATTTCCCTAACAATCTTAAGAAAAATTTTGCAATTGAGAATGAAGGAAGTAGTCATCGTGTAAATGTGCAATGCCAAATTTATGTTGAAGCAATTAAGTTGGATCATTTCAATGGCACCAACTTCACAAGATAGAAGGATAAGATAGTGTTTCTTCTTACTGCAGCCAAGGTATTTTACATAATTGATCCATGTTTGCCAAGGATTTCCGGATCCTAAGTCTGATGATTCATATGAAGTGATTGAAACAAGAAATGAGAGAATAGAGGATGAGACTGTATTTAAAGCACACATCTTATCATCTCTCACATACTGCCTATATGATCTCTATAGTGCAATGAAGTCCCTGCTTGAAATTTGGATAATATTGGAGACCATGTACAAGCATGAGAAGAGAGGTACGGATAAATTTTTAGTATTAAAGTATTTAGAGTTTAAAATGCTTGATAATTTGCCTATTATGGATCAAGTACATGAGTTACAAGTGTTGGTTACTAAATTATAAAAGTTTCAAATTCTCTTCAAGTGGCCATGATTTTGTCCAAACTTCCTTAATCTTAGAATGATTATAGAAAGAAAATACTATATGATCCTAACATGCAAATGGTTAGACAATTTCAAACTCACTTACGAATTGAAGTAGAAAATCGCAATAGAGATGCAATGTTAGTCATGCCTAATGTTAATGTCAACTATGTAAAAGAGGCAATGACTAACGTTAGACAGGGTGATAATCAAACTTCTAGTAAAAAGAGGCTTAGGGCTAAAAAGAAAAAAAAATGCCTTCAAAAAGTCAAGCTATGACAATAAAGTGAAGCATTGCTATCATTGTGGAAAGCCCGGGCATCTTATACGCAATTGTAGGCATAGGAATGCAAAGAAGTTTGAATCTGAAAATTCCAACAAGGCCAACATTGCTAAAGATCAAGTTAAGGATCTTGTGGCAATAGTGAGTGATATGCACAATGGGATGATAACTGAATTGAGCATGGCTGCTGCAACTAAGTCTATGGATTGGTGGCTTAATTCCGATGCATCGATTCATGTGTGCAATGATAAGGAACAACAAGAAGAACCTTGCGTGACAAGAACTTCTCTACATATGAAGAACTAAAGGAACAAGAGGAAGAGTTGATGGGAAATCATGTAACAACAAAGGTCTTGGGCAACGGAATAGTTGACTTGAAATTTACATCTAGAAAGAATTTTCTATCAATTTGCTATGTAAAAAGGGCTTTAAAGTAGTCCTTGATTCTGATAGGGTTATTGTAACTACGAATAATGTATTTGTAGGCAAAGGATACTCATGTGATAGTGTGTTCAAACTAAGTCTTATCAATACAATAAATAAAGTATTTGTCTATGTTGTTGAGTGTTCTTCTTTATTATAGCATGCTAGACTAGGGCACTTAAGTTTTAAATCTTTAAAGTTCATGTCTAAGTATGGTTACATTTCTTGTCTTAATGATAAAATTAGTGATAAATGTCAGACTTATGTGAAAGTAAAAATGACAAGAAAACCTTTTCCAAAAGTAGGAAGAAACACACATTTACTTGAATTTATACATTATGATATTTGTGAATTAAATGGTGTTTTAACTAGAGTTGGGAAAAGGTATCTTATAACCTTTATTGATGATCACTCAAGATATATGTATGTTTACTTAATAAGAACAAAAGATGAGGGCTTTTATAAATTCAAAGAGTTTAAGTCAGTAGTTGAAAATCAAAAGAAAAGGAGGATCAAAATTTTATATAGTGATAGAGGAGGATAATACTTTGGTGGATTATTCTCTCAATTTTGTGAAGAAAATGGTATAATCCATCAACGATTAGCTTCGTATTCTCCTCAACAAAATGGATTGGCTGAAAGGAAAAATCAAACACTTATTGATGTGATTAATATCATGTTAATAAGTTCTGGACTAGCATATAATTTTTGCGGAGAAGCTCTTTTGACAACATGTCACATTCATAACAGAACTTCCTCAAGAAGCTTTAAATTTCTCCATATGAAAAATGAAATGGTAGAAAGCCAAGATTAGACTATTTTAGAGTGTGGGGATGCATTGCTTATTACAAAGTACCTGATCCACAAAGAACTAGGTCCAAGAGGAATCAAAAGCATATTTGTAGGATATGTACAAAATTCTAAAGCATATCGATTATTAGATTTGCTATCTAATATAATTGTTGAATCAATACATGTTGAGTTCTTTGAGAACAAATTTTTATGTGATGCCATTACTCCAAAACACATTTTAGATAATGAACATGGTGCTTCTACTAGCCAAATTACTAGTGAGAAACAAAAAGAAAGAGATGTGACACTTGAAAATATGGAACCACATAAGAGTCAACGATTGAGAAAAGAAAAATCATTTGGCTAGGATATATCATCTATTTAATAGATGGTAATAGAACAAGTGTTCTCAATAAGGTTCCATTTCTCTTTCATGTGGAAGATGATCCTAAAACAATCAAAGAGGCTATCTCCTCTAAGATGCAACCTTGTGGAAAGAAGCTATAAATGACGAAATGGACTCTATCATTATCAATGGAACTTGGGTATTGATAGATTTAGCTCTTGGTTCAAAACTTATTGGGTGTAAATGGGTATTTAGAAGGAAATACAATACCAATGGCTCTATTCAAACCTTTAGGGCTCGGTTGGTAAATAAAGGTTGTACCCAAAAGGAAGGTGTTGACTACTTTGATACCTATGCTCTACGTGCTAGAATAACTTCTATACAAGTCTTGTTTGCATTAGCATCCATATACAATTTACACGTGCACCAAATGGATGTTAAAACTGTGTTTTTAAATGGTGATCCAAGGGAAGACGTATATATGGAACAACCTGAAGGTTTTATTCTTCTGGAAATGAAAATAAAATTTGCAAGTTAATTAAGTTGTTATATGGTCTAAAACAAGCCTACATGTAATGCCATGAGAAGTTTGATACTATGATCCTATCAAAGGATTAAAGCATAATAATGCTGATAAATGCTTCTATTCAAAATTTACTAAGGACTATAGAGTAATAATAAGTCTCTATGTAAATGATTTATTGATTTTTAGTACTAACTCCTATGGAATTAAAGAGACCAAAAAGTATTTAACTTCAGTATTTCAAATGAAAAACTTAAATGAAGTTGATACAATTTTGGGAATAAAGGTAGAAAGGAAATCGTTGGGATTTGTATTGAATCAATCTCATTACATAGAAAAGATATTGAACAAATCCAATTACCTAAATATAAAAGAAGCAAATTACTTCATATGATCCTAGTATCAAGTTGATTAAAAATAGTGGTCAAGTGATTGCACAATTAGAATATGCAATTGTCATTGGAAGTATAATGTATCTTATGCATTATACAAGACCTGACATAGCATTGTCTGTGTGTAAACTCTCAAGATATACTAGTAATCCTAGTATTGAACATTGGAAAGGGATTACTAGAATTCTAGGATATCTTAAGAAAACCATTGGTTTGGTTTTACATTATACTTCATATCCATATGTTTTAGAGTAATACACTGATGCTAGTTGGATAGTTAATATAAGTGATAACAAATCCACATTTGGTTGGATGTTTTCACTTGAAGGAGGTGCAATAAGTTGGGCTTCAAAGAAACAAACTTATATATCACATTCAATCGTGGAATCTAAATTCATTGCTTTAGCTGCGGTTGGAAAGGAAGTGAATGGCTTAGAGACTGGATAGGAGAAATATAGTTATGGCCACAATCAATGCTAGCCATTTCCTTGCATTGTGACAGTGAAGCTATTATGGCTCGAGCTTATAGAAATGTATATAATGGAAAGTCTAGACATATTAGTCTATGACACGCATATATACAAGAATTGATATCAAATGGTACTACAAGAATTGTATTTGTGAAATCTGGAGATAACTTAGCTGGCCCATTGACAAAAGCACTACCAAAATATGTAGTTCAAAGAACATCAACTACAATGGGGCTAAGAAGCAAAATTAAAGATACCAATAATGGTATCCCAACTTTGACTTAGTTTAACTACTAAATTAAAGTTTAATAGATAATAACAAGTTATTGCTAGTATATAAATGAAACTTTAGTTATTGAAAAACTAATGTAGCCATTACATTTGGAGGTTGAGAAATAACTATTAATAAAATTGTGAATGTTTATAGTAATAGGGACAATTGCAATATCACCTATATAACCATAGAGGTGATGTCTCTTCAACAATATTTAGAGTAATATTTTGTAAATGCTTATAAAGTTAGGATTATACATGCCTATAAAAGTGCTAGCGCTAATATTAATCTTTTAAGCAAAGAAGATGATTATTAAGTGTGTTGTGATTTTGCTTCTGACAAAAGAGATTTATGGTTTAATCTAAGGTCACTAATAACTCTATTAGAAGTTTAAATCATATATACTAATTGGAAGTTTAAGTCGAGAGACTAGTTATGCTTGATAATTATTGAGTTGTTATACTTTGAAGGTTGTATCTATGACATGAAATTTTGCAAACTAGTGGGGGATTGTTATGTAGTTTGCAAAACTTCTCATTGAATCAATTTGATCATAGCCACGGCTACGGTCAGAAAGTCTCCTTGATTATTACTGGCCTCTCTGATGATAGCTGTGCCGGTAGCCATGGTGCGGCTAAGGTTGCGGCTAGGGTCAGAAAGGGTCTCTGACCATAGCTGCAGTGCGGCTAAGGCCACGACTACTTTCTGTTGTTTACAGGATATTTTGTTTTTTGAAGAGTTATATGGTTTGAACTTTTCATTTTGAAGAGTTCTGAAGTTTGGAACTTTAACTATCATTCTTGATCGTTTGAAAATTGAAATAACTCTTCAAAACACCTCCAAAACATGTATAAAAGAGGATTAAAAGGAGAATTAAACATATAACAACACTTTTTTTTGCGAGAAATATAGTAAAATGCTTTGTTGTTTTCTGAAGAAGCTTAATGAAGAACTTCGAAAATTGGATGGATTGTCAGATTATGAGCGTCACACATTTGGAATGAAACTTGTGTGCAATCTAGATTTATTAGATTATTATTTCACTATCATGGACTCTGAAAAAAGAATAATTTCTGAGGACAACTTTAAATTAGCGGTTAGTAATGAAAGAGTTGTCGTATTTATTCATTTAAATAATTTTAATATAAATAATGTTTGACATTTTGTTTTAATGATTTAGTTTCAATAAATATTTATTATATTTTATATCTTGTATGATTAATGGTGGTTATATGTGATTAGCAGCTGAATATGCTTTAAAAATACTAATATTTTATAAGTTAACTCTAGATAAAAGTTGATTGTCATTGAATAAAATGGAACAAGCAGTCTCTAATTGAATTTATTAATTACAATAGCAATAAGTATTTTAATTAAATAATAATACTAATTTATTACTTAGATAATTTAATTTCGGGTGGAACTCAGTTGTGATTGTATCAAATAGAACAAGATTTATAAAAATGATTTTGATTGTTTTGTGTAATATGTTGATAAGATTAATTTATTAATTAAAATCCTCACCAGAGAAAAAAATAAAGGAAAAAATAATATTTATTAACTTATAATTAATAGTTTGCATTCTAAAATAACATTTTTCAATCAAACATCTCACATATTATAATTGTAGGGGCATATTTGACAACACAGTGCACATATACATTGCATTACTTGTTACATTATAATGAACTAAACACTGTAATAGGAATCTATAGACTTGTCCTACCAACATTCCTAAGAGTATCCAAATATGTTAAAGGAATCATTTTTCATGGATTTAGATTCCTAGGAATCAAATTCCTCTGTCACTTTACTTTCCTAAAAACCAAACGAAGCTCTTAGGGAAAGTGAATCCTCACGCCTCAAAGCAATTGAACTACAATTGTCTAACAATATCATTATGGCCTCGTTTGGTTGACGGGAAAGTAAGGAAAAGTAATCTATATAGGAAAGTAATCTGTATGGGAAGGTAATCTGATTACTTAACTGTGTTTGGATACTCACAGGAATGTTGGCAGAAAATTTGTTTAGATTCATGTTACAATGTTTGGTTTACAATAACGCAACACGTAAAGTATCGTATATTTGCAACTATGTTATAAAAAATGCCAGTACAATTATAATATATGCAATAATTTTTGGTTGAATAATCTTATTCTAGAATGCAAATTATTAATAAATTATAAGTTGTTAAATATTATTTTTTCTTGTAGTGTTTCTTTTCTCAATTATAAATGTAACCTTATTTTGTATGTAGTTGAGTAATTCTTAGTACCAAAAAATTCATATTATATTTGATTCAATCACATTGAGTTTTGTTATTATTGAATAAAATAATAAATTATGTTTTATTATTGAATAAAATAACTAATTGTCATTGTAATTAATAAAGGCAATTAGAGACTGTTTGTTCCACAAATATGAGATTATTCTATATAAAATTTTTCACATTAAAAATAGATACTTTTGAGCCCTAAACCCCTAAAAATACACAAGTAATTAAATATTAAAAAATCAATGAAAAAACAATTTAATAAAATCAAAACTTAAAATATGGAGCTTGTTCCTAACCTGATGATGAGAGAAGATATCAGAGAGGGGATGAGGATTTGGATTTAATTTGGAGGAAGGACAATCTACATTCTTGGAGGAGAGAGAGAGATGGGTACTTCTGTTTTGGGTGAGGAGAGAGAAAGGGATGCATTAAAACATATGAGCGTATTTTTTAATTAAATTCTCAAGGAAAGTAATCAGAATACCAACAAGAAGTGAGGATTAAGAATCCTTGGTATTCTAGTACTACTTTCCTTGGTTTTAGGAAAGTTTTTACTTTCCATGCAAGCCTAAAAATGAACCAAACACAGGAATTTAAAATTTTGGATTTAGATTACTTTCCCAACTTACATTCCTAGCCAACCAAACGAGGCCTATATTTAAAGATTAGAAAGAACTAAAGCATTATTTGACTACCAGTACTATGCAAGGTAGCGTGACAGGAAAATGTACTTTACCTGAGATTCGACTCTAGTAACTCTTATAAATTAAAAAAAAAAAACACATTTCACATAGAAATTGAGGCATAATTAACACCATTTAGTCACATTCCAAATTAATAATTATTATTTTCAAAAATCAAACTAAAGATCCTAATATCACTTTCTTGAACTTTCTGGTTAACGCAATTGAAACATCAATTAAAAAAGCAAAGCAACCAGAAAGGTGTGCAATGAAAATTCACTAATTCAGAGAATTAGTTAAACAACGAAAATGCTAGACAACTTCGTTTCGTATAAGCCATAATGTTTTGTCTTGAGATTATGCTGTACAAACTGTTAAAAATTCCAACTGTCTCTTTCTTCTTAGAGTGTACAATTAAATTTGCAGAATTGGAGTGTGCTTAATATTGTGGACATTTCTCAAAACGCCATGAACATCACGCGAGAATTGACCTCTATATTTCAGCCATCTTCTCATTGAGTACTCCAAATAAATTTGAACTTTCAAATAAGCCAACAGAATCAGTTCAAGACATTGTACTATACATAAATCCTAAAGGGAGGTTTGGTGTAATGAAAATTTTAATGACTTTTCAAAATTATACTTCACGCACTTAGCTACTTTGAATTTAAGTAGTTCATGAATTTAACAAATGTAATTAATCCAACTGGGTTAGGGTTTGAGGGCTAATTTGAGAATTCGACAAAAAAAATCATGTTGGCATTATTAATAGTTAATAGTCAACGTTAATAAGAAAATGTATAAAGGGGTATTTGTTATGTATTTACGAAGATGGAGGACCTTTTCATAATATTGCAGAATCTCAAGGTTTGATTCGTAATTTGATCAAGCCTCAAGGGTAGTAAATGTAATTAATCCTTAAAAGTATGTAGTTAACGATACTATGTATCTAGCTGGTGATTATTTATTTAATTTTGAGTTTATAGGTACACTTGTTATTGAAAATTAAATAATATTAATGGAATATATTGAAAAATGAATTAGATCTGGGTGAACAGTCATTCGAAAAAATTTTTGCCTTTAGACTAGTGGAATTGAAAAAAAAAAAAAAAAGATAGAGGTTAAAGGGAGTAGAAAGAATAACAAATAAAAAGAAAAGTTGTAAGTTTCTCGCTAAAATCTAGTGTAGGTATTTATTAGAAAGATTTAGAAACCAAACACAATCCTATAACTTCTTAACTATCAGCACGCATCCAACTTTGAATATGAAAACAATGGTACCAAAATCTTAAACAATTGACAACGGCACCATAGAATTCTTTAAACGAACCTTTCAATTCTGTGCCTTGAGGTCATAGGATGAAATATCAAAAAAAAAAAAAAAAAAGGTTCATTATTAAAACTCTAAAATTATCATCCACTCCCTAAATCTGAGACACTTGAGAGAAAAATTATTCTTTCACAGAAAAATGGCACAGAACCTATTCTTTTATTTAGTCTACAGAGTTCAAAACAATGAATCCTTCTCAAAAAAACAACAATCAGGACAAAGAGTATTTTGTTTAAGTTTATCACAATAATCCCGCCTTCTTCTTCTCAGATTTAACTGTTCAAGACCTTTTTTTTCCCTCTAAGTTCCTGATCTTGCAATGTTGCATGCATATTAAAGAACCACAAACAGTTTACGGTGGAAGTCCATTTAATTTATTACACTAGATCATTATAGTCATACACTTGCTTGTTCACTCTCTTTTCTAAATGTTGATTACAATTTTTTAGTGTCTGACTTCTCGATAGCATATCCTTCCTATTCCATTTCCTTCATTATACGGGGTTGTTTTATCGGGATAGTCTACAGAATGGTAGGCAAGCACACAATTGGCAAATATAGGACGGCAAATTCAATTTTGTACTCAGAAAATTAAATTAACCATTTAGAATTTTTTGCCAACTTTGCCTATATAAGCAAGCAAACATGCATGGCAATCCCCATCCCACAACATGAAGTACAAATTTGCAAACATGGCAAGCCACGAGGCATTTCTATGGCTTTTGATAGCACTTTTCTGCATGCTATCACACTCTTCGAGTGCCACCAAGCTTTTGCCTTGTTGTCCCCCTGGTTGTTTCCCCCCCGGTTGTGGAGACTTTTGTATTCCTAAACAACCTCCCTTCTGCCAACCACGACCTCCACCACCACCTCCACCGTCTCCACCCCCACCGCCACCACGCAGCCCACCACCACCTCCTCCACCCAAGAAGAGGCCACCTCCACCGCCACCACCAAAGAAGAGCCCACCTCCACCGCCGCCACCGAAGAAGAGCCCACCTCCACCGCCACCACCGAAGAAGAGCCCACCACCACCTCCTCCACCGAAGAAGAGCCCACCTCCACCACCGCCACCGAAGAAGAGCCCACCACCACCTCCTCCACCCAAGAAGAGGCCACCTCCACCACCGCCACCGAAGAAGAGACCTCCTCCACCACCGCCACCTAAGAAGAGCCCTCCTCCACCACCGCCACCTAAGAAGAGCCCACCACCACCCCCACCACCGAAGAAGAGCCCACCTCCACCGCCACCACCGAAGAAGAGCCCACCTCCACCGCCGCCACCGAAGAAGAGCCCACCACCACCTCCTCCACCCAAGAAGAGGCCACCTCCACCACCGCCACCGAAGAAGAGACCTCCTCCACCGCCGCCACCTAAGAAGAGCCCACCACCACCACCCCCACCGAAGAAGAGCCCACCTCCACCGCCACCACCCAAGAAGAAACCCCCACCACCACCACCCAAGAAGAAACCCCCTTTCTAAACGGATGAGTTAATTGACCATCACATAAGCCCTCCTAATAATATATGGCCATAGTAGCTTCGAAACTCAATAAATCATTACCATACCATAACGAATAAATCCTGGCTGAGTTATGTTACAGCCTTGGAGCAAGACATTGCACCATCTACTTTGTATGTGTATTTCAAATCCTGTTGGCGGTTCACCAAGATGCTGTACTTTGTTTATGCAGTTTGAATAAAACTCATCTTTTGTTTTAATTTTTGAATAAAATTTGGCATTTTATTATTGTCACATGGACTTGTGCTTTACAAGAACATATATTGGCTTAATTCAATATGAGCCAATCCAATTTATTGCAATGTTCTTTAAGTTTCTAGCTCAAATAATCATGTGAGAATCTTGCATTGGAACATAAGTAATTATTCTCTTTGTAAACGAAAGGTATTTAATAAAAAGTAATCGCTTCAATTACTATTGTGTTTAGTTTCTTTTAAGTTACAGACAAATTTTACTTAGAAAATATTATGATGCGAAGTGAGTTTTACGAAAAAATTTTATTTTGGTCGTATATACTTAAATATAACACACTTAGTCCCGGATTTAATGTGTATTTCAAATTTGAAGCCTTAAATCCTTATAATTAAGATCATATTTTTAATTGAATTCATATTGTCTAATTCTACAAAAAGAGGAAAACAAATGTGTGAAATTATATACAAAAACATGTTGGGATCAACGTAAGGAGAGTCAAATGTTTTGAGCTGCATTGAAACTTAAGATTTACCATGATGGTGCAGAATTGAAGTTTGCCCTATTTCAAGTAACTTACAAGATTAATAGTAAATTGAAGATCTTGAAAGGAAAAGCTTGAAGAAGCCACAGCCATGTGTTATTGAATTCAGTTGACTTAATAATCCATCTATTTATGCAAATATCACGAAAAGTAAGACTCGGATAGGTAAAAGAATATTTATAATATAAAGATATTTCCATCCAGTTTGAGCTGACATGGGGCAAAAGAAAAACCTTACACACATAACAACGGAGTGGTTTGAACGAAATAGTTAAACCAGATTTGGAAAATCACAAACCAGCAACAAATTTTGAGTCAACTAAATTTATACAAATGGGGCATACGGAGAGTTTTTTTTTTTTTTTGGAAAAATGATCATGAAACATTAACTATAAAGGCAATATAGGAATAGAGAGAGAGAAAAAGAAAGAGATATGAATTATAACGGATCGTGAGTTCTTGTTGACGATTAATGACAATCACAATTAAAATCATACATGGTTCATACGCGGTTCCCAATCGAAGTCTGTAAAAACAATATCCATATAATATTGGTGATCATAAGACGCCTGACCTATAACCATACAAGCAAAGATGAAGCTAGGAATTTGTTCTGGACGAGTCTAGCGTAACAAGTAATTAGAAAATGCTAAACCCAAATTTAAATAACTTATGAAGATAATGATTTGGGAAGCATTGTTTATTTTTTTTTTGTCAATTTTTGGGGAGGCAAAGTATAGTTTTACTTACGAATTTTTTTTACGAGTCTATTGTTTTGTTTTGGGTATTTTTGGATTTTTTTTTTGGGGAGTCCCTCTGCCCCTGTATACAAGTTAATATTTTGAAAGCAGTTTTGCAAGTTTGTCTATATCAACATGAAAACTATTCCTGCATGATCAACTTTTCTGTTATCCCATATTATATTCCTCTTAAGCTCGTAGTATCCATTAGAATATAAACGAATCGAGCTTTTAACGAATACTTTTGACTCAGACTCGGGTTCGAGCTTTTACAAGCTCAAATTAAGCTTGAACAAAAGATGAGATTCGATTATATTATCAAACCAAATTTGAGCTTATATGTATTCGACTCGACTTCAGCTTGAAAAATTTTTTAATAAAATTTTATTTAATATATAATAACTATTTTATATAAAATAATATATATTTTATATAAATATATATATTTTATTAATAAATTTATACACAAAAATAAAAAAAAGTAAAAAAAATTGAGTTTTCGAATCAAACTCGAAACGATCGAGTATAAAATTGAATTAAACTCGAGTCTAAATTTGAAGTTCGTATCGAACTCGAACTCAAATCTGAATCAGAGTTAAAATATTCGAATCAAACCCGACAACATTAAAGTTCAGTTCGATTCGGTATATTAGTATCCACATCGTGCCTAACATGGCTCAATCTCATGCCATGCAAATACCTCCGTGATGTTGAAATGAAACCTTTGGTTTTATTCAAGATAAATAGCTAACACAATAATTTTAAACTTAAATTACTTGTTCAAAAATATTTAAACTACATTATTAAGAGTTCACAAATTCTGTGATTGGAAAATATATAATAATAGTGGGATCTATATATAAAATTTAGCTATAAAAGTATGAATTTTAACGCAAAACTTAAAAAATGGGGAGATGTATGTATACCGTGACTCTTGCTTTTTACCCCCCTTGGCCAGGCATGGAATGCACCTCACCCGGCTTAATATCTTTGGCCTGGGATATCCACGCGCCCCACTCCACAGCAGCTGCACACGTACCAAAAGTAAAGAAGCTGGCCACAAGGATATTGTGCTTCCAAAAGATGTGTTTGGCCCAGCCCATTGGGAAATCAAAGATGGCACATACTAGTTGGGCCAATTCTGGTCCAATGGACCTGTTACATAGTGGGCCTCAAGGTCCGAGCCCACTTGTTCTCGGAACATGTGGGCTTGGAGAAGGGTGCTACCTTGACGATGCCGAGGAGGGTGTGGTGGTTGAAGGAGGAGTGGACGGAGGAGGAAAGCTCAGAGGGAAGTATAAGGGTGGCTTTGATGTTTCCAGAGGAGAGGTGTTTGCATAGTTCTATGCATGGGAAGAGGTGACCAGAACCAGAAGATGTAACAGCAAAAACCTCTCTGATTGTTGTCACGCCTCAAATTGGTTTTAAATTTTGAGAGCTTTGAGAACTTTGAAGTGTGAGATAAAAGATTTTTTGGAAAGTGTTGCCAAACAATACGAAAAGTGTATGAACTATCAATAACATCAAAATTGGAGATAAGATAGGAGATGTAGGCCAACATGGGCCCAAATAAGTGGGAAACTAGTCTAACTTTGCCACTAGTTCTTCTTCGAGTCAAAATGTTCAACAGCTAAATAGTTAACTTACGCATAGCATGACCAAAAACTCACCATGCTGGCAATAGCCAAAAAGTAACTCTGTTAAGTATTTCACACGAAAGAGGTAAAGAAATGAAAGTAATTTCCCTGATAGCAAAGACAATCAGCACAATTTAGAAAATAATTACCAATCATTACCTTTGGTTTTTTGAATGAAAAGCGAATCAGAATGCAGACCACACTGGAGCAAAGAGGCCGAAGCCAAGTAAATATATATATATATATATATATATATATATTATCCTTTCGGCTGACATTCAAGATACTAAAATTTGTTGGTAGGCCGATTGTCTTTTATGATAAATTGGCAAATACAACACTACATGTCCCTGTTCACCAAATTGCGCCATGTGATTACCTTCAAGGATTTTAAGAATGTTTCTTCCTAGTGGTTGCTTCAAATTAAAGTATTTTTGCTCTGCACTAACTACTCTTTTACCACTATATATACCCATACCAGAGAGAGAGAGAGATAGAGAATGGTTGAAGCATAAGTTAATTAAGAACCTATGGTGTGGACAGTTCCAAATATAAAGCGGCATATTAACAGTATAAGAATGAAATTGAAACGTTATATCTCCAATTTTAAGTGTTTGGCTCCATTATAGCTCAACTGGTACCAATGAAGTCATAGCTACTTGTATTTAAGTCAAAATTTATGGAAGCTCCTTCTAGCTTAAGTTTGACATCATCTGTAGCTTCATGATCCACCCCCGAGTAATTAGACTCAAGACATTTTTGTGTTCATATTATTCCTTTCCTGGCCATTCACATTCTCAATGAAGCTTGACAGAGCTAGATTGAGTTCAGAAAGTTGAGCTTTTGTTGCATCAATAGTGCTGGGATTATTAACTTGCGAAATGCTCTTTTGCGCTTTCTCTAATATTGATTGTAGGTACTTCCCTTGGGCCTCTATTCTCATCAGTAATTTCTTCTGCACCTGTTATGACCGAGAATCAGTTAAACCGGCAAAATTGGTTAGCAACAATGAAAGATATTTAAGGATGAAGTTAACGTTAAGTAAATTAATACAAACCTCAAGTTGCTCCTGTAATCTTTTCTTCACTTCAATCTGACTTTTTAGTGCATCTGAAATTGGCATTTCCCTGTTTGGTGTATCCTTATTCATTGGTGAAAAATGTATAACATCTTGATGATGATGCAAGGCTCAGGTCCTTACTACGTAGATATTGATACATTGATTTATGCACAAACAGTCCAATCCTACAAAGGCTTCACATCTATTCTGAATAAGAAAACATTTTGTTGAAATTAAAAACAAGAAAAAGTTAGTATTACTGTAGAAGAACCCTACCTTTGTTATTATTACTGTAGAAGAACCTACCTTTGTTCTGTATTCATTCCCGAGGAAATGGAACTGAAGCCCGAGACGCGCAAGTTGTAATGTCCAAAAAAATCACCTAAAACACATGAAACTGAGTGAAATTCAGGAGCTAAGGATATACGTTTCAAATAAACGTGTGCATTGTTTCAGACATAAACATACCTAATGCCTAGTTTTTCATGGCTCAAACGATTTCATACGATCAATTTGTAATTCTACAGAGCCTGTCAGCCTGTTCAATGTCCTTTTTTTGCCCTCACATTGCTTGTATCTTTTTTGTACTATGTTTACCCTACTACTCACATTGTAGTTTTTCATGGATCACTGATTCCTCGTGAACTTACTACTGTTTTCTTTGCTTTGTTCAGCTGGAATATTCTGCTTCTTAGCCTGCTGTCCAAGTCTGTACTTCTACAAATAAAACAGTCAAGAAGCCGTTACCTTTAGCTCCAATTAGCAGAAGAATAATAAATAATGCAGAAATGAAGTTATACCTGTAAATGACTCTTTAGATGGTATAATGTCAATCCTTTTATGCCCGTTAACCTTAAAACTGACTTTGAGGAGTCGCTTCTGCAAATTTAGATCCACTTTAGTACTGAGATTACTTGAAGGTGTAATAGAAATTCTAAACAGTCTCTGCCGAATGTACTATGTTGCTTGTCTTGTATGCACTACCTCATCACCTTCTCCCCTCCCACAACGGATAACCAAAACAAAAGAAAAACAGAATACAAAGAAATCTAATAAAACCAGAAATTTGATACTAATACCTAATGCTCATAGTCTGAAACCCGCTGACAAGAAGAATAACATAACATCTGCTTTGCTTTCGCAACCAACAAACAAATAACAGGTTAAAAAAGAAAAACCTCTTCAGAGTATTGGCCTTATCTGATATTGCACTGGTGATTCTTACATATGTTCGAATGAAGAAAAAGAGGGATCATGGCCATGATGAACTGAAGCCTCAACCTTAGGATTAAGTTTAGTCATACAAAGCTAGGTGTATAAAAGAATGTGGACAATTTGGGATGAAAATCCAGATACCTTCAGCAGCTATCATGAGTTATGACTCAATGGTCAGACACTGAGACAAGGAACAGGCAAGTTCATTGAGATAACAGAAGCAGAGAAGAAAATATACAGGTTTAGATGGATTATTTTTCCAAGGTTTCATAAACCTGGGGTCAAATTTTGATACCCTTTATCATCTTTGTCCCGAAAGATGGGGAAAGGATGGATAGACTTGAGAACTTCCAAGTTTAAAACGTTCCTGTGGACTATTGGACGACCTTCTGCGGTTGATTAGACTGTTATTTGACTAAAGCTATGACTGGGGAAACACTAATCAATATATAAGCTGGGAAAGGACTTAACTACAATAGTTACGTGCATTATTAACCATTCGGATTGAAGGGCGGGTACTAATATTGAAGGTTGATCTATTTCAGTTAAAACACCTGAAGTAGCAAAGCCTTGGGTAAAAACACACTTGAGCCAGAAGAAATGAAACAAAAGATATGGTAGAGCTAGGACAGTTATTGTATGGGGTCAATCCATTAGGAATAGGGCTGCATAGTTATGGGAGAACCAAAAGGAAGTTCAGTTTCCATTCCCCAAACTGTTAAAAAACAAAAGTGCCATTCAACTAGGGAAGAGTCTGCCTTTGGAGTAGAAGCTGTCGTTAAATTTTCATTGACCAGAGCCCAATAAAATTCACTAACCAGGGAAAGGATTTCTTCTAATTCTTAGCTTAACAAATTCAAATTTCTAGTTTTAATCTGTAAAATTCTGACCAAATACTTGCTGTCCACAGATTAATTACCAGGATTTTAAAATAGTAGCCATATGTATCATCGTTTCTTTAAGTCCTGAATTAGCCAAATATCCAATACCTCTTATCTTCATTCAAGAGGACCTATATTACTAAGAGGACCTACATCACTAAGAGCTGTAAAAAACCACATTATCCGATCAATGATTCAATGTTCACCCACTTTTGAAGAAAAAAGTATTCTAATTGGCCCATGTCACTCAGCTAAGCCAATCAATCATAACCGAGGAACAAAAACAAAAACGACCAAATGGCAATAATTAAACAAGGCGTACAAGGCAAAAGTAAAGGAAATGGTAATGATAATAAAAACTCACTGTCAGGGCCCCCAAGTTTTGTGACAGCATCAACAAAACGTTGCTGAAGATCAGTAGTCCATCTCAGCCTTGGCTTTGGATCTCTTGTCAGCAGCACCACCCCATCATCTCCACCACCACTTGTCTCATCTGGATGACAATGCCCACCATACATTCTTATTCTTTGTCAAATAGAGAGAACAGGGTAACTGGAGAATGAATGAACTTCACAAACCAAAAGGCAAAGTGCAAGAAAAAGAAAAATGAATATAATTTTGTGTACAAGAAGTCACTGTAGATTTGTTTGTCAATCAATATAAAGCTATATGATCCTCAATTTTGATGCGCTATATGGAAAGATTAAAGAAAAGAAGAGATTCAAGTGATCAGATAAGAGAGAATGCTTGCAACTTTCCTAGGACTCAAACAAAAACAGTTGTACTTGCGACAATGATTTCAACTGTTCATTACAAGAGAGTATAACTCTAGTATTGCACGAATATACTTGTGTGTCTAATAATTGATGTTGTGTATGTTTGCATGCATTCAAGCTAAATCATTATTTATCCCCTCAAATCTTGCATTTTGCTATATTACCCCTTGATTTACTAATCACATAAATCCCCCTCCAAATATGTCTTTTTCATGTATATGGAGGATTCCTGGACTGTGAATGCAATTGTGAGAGTCGAGTTTTTTAAATATTTTTCTCAATAAATATGTATGTTTAATAAAAATGTAATTGAAAATGTGTTTAGAGTTTTTAAAAAATATGTTTTACAAACAAAGTAAATCGAAAAGGCATTTCTTATGTTTCTGTATGATGCAAGAGTCGTCAAATTGACTGAGAGAAAGCGAAAATTGTCAAAATCCGTTGCTTTGTAGGGTTTACAAATGTTCTGTTTGGATTGTAGCGTGGACTAAGGTGTAGGCGATAAATAATTAATGACACGTGGATGCCACGTAGAATATTTGCCGAGGAATAATCGGAAAGAATAGTCGTGTACACCCACGTCACGTCATCTAAATCAAAGTGGGGCCGGGTTTCTGGAATTACACCGTCTTTGACATTGGACGTCAAATGAGGCGGACAAATTCAAAAATAGTGGAGTTACGGTTCAAAAATACTAAAATTTTGAATAAAAGTAGTATGGCTCTGTTGGATAGCATTATTTGAAATTTTTTAAAATTTTTTTTCACAATATATTGGGATAGTTGAAAATTATTTGGTCATAAGTCAAGAAAATTTTGACCAAAAATTTTTTCTCACTCTTTCAAAACAATGGCTTAAATTTTCCCACCAAATATTTTCATTTTAAATTTCAAATATTTTTTCAAACTTTGTAATAATTTTAGAAACTTTTTGAACAATTATTCACCAAACAAAGCACGTTTACGTTTAAAACTTGTTTATAAAAATTAAAAAAATCACTAGTAACAAAAATGAGATCCATTGTCAGTTAGTTTTATAGTAGGTTTTGTAAATTGAGTACTGATATCGGATGCTGGTAATTTTACGAGCGTCCGATACTATCTGAAAATTGAAAATTTACCAAGCACTCGTCGTTTTATAAGCGTCTGACATCAGTGCTTGTTCCCACCCATCACAAAACTGAATCTCATTTTGTTATTCGCAATTTTTTCAATTTTTCTAAGTAGATCTTGAATATAAACGTGATTACTTTTGTGAATAATTGTGTAAAAAGTCCCTGAAGTTGTTACAAACTTTTTAAACAAACCAAAAAAATTTTCACAATTCAAACACTTTTTCACATTTTCAAAAAAGTCAACAAAAAAATTATTCACTATCCAAACATAAATCCAAAAATTTTTCTCTAGTAAAAAACTATTCAAATTTTCCTACTTGACCAAATAATTATTCTAAATAATTTGACCAAATAATACTATCCAAACAGAGCCTTGTAAAATTTTTTTTTACGAAATTTAATATCTTTTTACTGGGAATTTTGGCAGCAAAATATTATTATATCATTCTTCGGGATTGATACCTCAATAAGATATTGTTGTAAACAATTTACATCTAATAATTTTTTAGAATATTATTTAATATGAAAAAGTAATTAAACACATCTTTAAAAATATTTCAAAATAATTTCCTAAAAATAGGTAAGACAAAGGACCTTGTTTTCATTCTTTTTTCAATTAAATTGTCCAATCCTTATCTAACCTTTTTATGTAGTCTTTTTTATGATGTCGCTATTTTGAAACGATTTACAAGCATAAATGTCCTCCACAGTTAAACCACTCCATTTCAAACTTTTTATTTTTGTGAACCTGTTTCTAAAATGCATAAGTTAATGAATGCAATATATTGTTTAAATTAAGGTAAAGATATGCACGTCGTATTTCCTAACGGAGCTACCATTGTTGATATTTAAATACCATTAGCTAGGGCAATCAAGCCCTTAATGAATAGTTTAGGCTTGATTTGTTAAGGGCTCGATTTGGATTCGAGTTTTTACAAGTTCGAGTCGAGCGCAAACAAAAAATGAGATTTGATTGTGTTATCAAACCAAATTCGAGCTTATATACATTTGGCTCAAGTTCGGCTCGATAAGGCTCAAAATTTTTTTAATAAATTTTTATTTAATATATAATAATTATTTTATATAAAATAATATATATTTTATATAAAATATATATTTTATTAATAAATTAATACAAAATATTAAAAAATAAGAAAACCTAAAGCTTCCGAATCGAACTCGAGTTTATCGAATATAAAAACGAATCAAATTCGAGCCTAGATTTTAAACTCATATCGAACTTGAACTCGAATCCGAATCCAAGCTCAAATTTTCAAATCGAGCCTGACAGCTTTAAAGTTCGATTCGATTTGGTTCATTTATAGCCCTACCATAAGCCACTCAAGGGGTGTTTCATTTAGTAGGATCAAGGAGGGAAATATGTGTCAATAATAATGACACGTCTTATTAATATTTGAAAAATAACTTTACTATCATTCAATTGAAATGAAAGCGATTAATTTAGATGTCTATGTTTTCTGCCAAAATACGCTTCTATCAAACTCATTAACCCTTTTAGGGGGAATGATATCCATTCCATAACTAAACCAAATATATTCGGAGGAATCGTCAAAACCGTACTCATAATAGAGTTAATGATATTCATAGTGATATGATTGAAAAATTTAAACCAAACGGCTACTTATTGCTAAGTTTGAGTTTCAAGCTCTTTTTCATTTTTTCCCCCCTCCATCTATGCAGCTTGGAACTTTTTCATTTTTTCCCCCCTCCTTCTGTGTAGCTTGGAGTTCCCTTTTATCAACCAAATCATGCTGACAGGATACAAAGACAGACAATGCAAACATTCCAAGGGACAAACTTTTGCTTCAGGAAAATCTCAATTTCACAACGCAATTTTTCTTCTTCTACTTTTTTATTTCTCCCTTCCCTCCCTTGGAAAATCCAAATCTTAGTCAAGCAACTCCCCTATTATCAACCCTTTAATTGCCACCATCTCAAGTATTCAATTCTCAACTGAAAAATTAATCTCACAAGAGATAAGAACAAACTTTGTAATAACAGATTTACCTTCCTTAAATATGTAGATTCGGTCCTCATTACCAACTTGCCTTGATATAATTAAATGAGACATGACACACACTAACAAATTTCTTCAAGATTAAAAAATGCAGTAGAAAACTAAAAATATTCATAGCACTTGGCAAGGAATCTCGACAAATAAAACAAGGTAAAGCAAATAGGTGATAACTGGCTAAGTATGTCTTCTATAAAAATTCAGAATACAGTGCCAATGCACCCTTTTATCCCTCCATCATTTTCACTTGAAAAATCAAAACCCCAGATCTACAGAAAAAAAAAAAATTCCTAGTTTGTTAGCTCTTTTCTTGCAAGAAATTCAGAGATGATTCCGGTGAACAATTCATTGGAATTGATGATTTAGATGTTAATTTTGGTAATAGTGGCTATATAGATGTAGCAGGAGAAATATGCATTTGATCTATGTACATTTTAATCTTCCCTAGGGTCATGAAAATTATAATTGATAGAATTTAAAACTATTGAAGCACGTTTTGTTTTGAATGAAGTGGAGTGGGCGTTATTATTAGAATTTTGTTTGATAAGATTGCAGTTTGCTGATCTTTAGAGATGGCAAATGAATGGGATGGGCGGGATTTAGGTGAGACTTAATTAGGACTATGAAATATAGGTCATATCCAAACATTCACATATTTGTCATGGGATCAATATGAGCGGGATTAAAATAGGCTAGTCTCATTTGATACCGCTCAAATACCCAATAAATCCTATTTTATTATTTTTTAAATAATTTTTTCCTTATTAATCAATTTCTATTTTTTATATCACTTAGTTTTTGTTAGTTTAACCTTAATATTTCTTTTTCATATCATTTTTTAGTTTATTAACCTTAATAAATTTCTATTTTTTTTGTTTTTATATTATTCTTTTTCAGATCTCATTTATTAGTGCTTTTAAATCTTTCAATTATAAACTATAGTTTTTCAATGATTACATGTAAATAGGATAGATTGAAGAAGTGCAAAGATTTAATTAACCTACCCTTAAAAAAATCAATTTGGATATTATTTTACTAAAAATCTTGCTACTAAAATCCATTACTAAAGTAATGAACCAAATTAAAAATTAAAACAAATCAACATCTACTCGTTCATGGATATTACAAACTTAGATAAAACCCAGAATATGAAGATTAGTTCCCTGAAGATAAGGTTGAACTGAAATTAAGGTACTCAGCATATGAAATTTGTATGAATTTTTTTGAGTTCAAAATTAGTTTAACCACACAGAATTAATGTCAAGAGATAAAATTGAACGTAATATTCGTAGGAGAAACAGATGAATTGAAGGGGCCAAAATGAAGAAGCTAAGAATGGAGAAGTAAAATTACAAATTGCCCATCATTGTACCAAGGATGTGAGGGACTACAGTATTCCACCATCATTGAAAAAAAATGTTAAAAATCAGTGAAACGAAGAAGAATGAGACATTCTTTCTTAATGCAGCTTAAAATAAATGATTCTTTCAAGAGAGAGTATGGAAGAAACGGACTTGATCAAATACAAATTCTCGTAAGGTTTGTTTTTATTTGGGTATGGGTATAATCCCAAATAGGCCCAATCATATATTATTGATACACATCCCGTCCAAATTAAATATGGCATGGAATCCCAATGGGTTTTGGGATTCATTGCCAATGCTATTGATCTTTATCCTACCAACAAGGGTCTTCAACCGCAAGTATGGGGATGTTGGCAGAGCATACATTCGTGTTATCGCATTTAGATGAAATATATATTCCAAATTGATTTTCTTGTCCAAGAAAAACAGTTGACAAAATTTATACTAAGCAGCATTCATGAACATTATGTGTAAGCTAGTACTCCTGCTAATATAGAGAGAACTTTCCACCCCTGTTATTTCCCCTCTTTACCTCTTTCTACTTATATGGGAAACATGGTTCAAAGACTCGGCAAAGTCATCTTCGACTCGACCAAGTCATCACCGAACAGAGTTCTTCAGTCTGAGACCACTCCAATTCTATTCGGAGACGGTAGACTCATTGGGACTCGATTGACTCGGAACGAGTTGTTTCTGAGTCAGAGAGAAGCAGTCGAGTCGTAGCCGAGTCATCTAGGTCAACTCAGGCCAAACCAAAAAAAAATCACACTAATACTTCCAGCGCCACTCTCAACCACCAGTTGATACTTCCACGACTACTCTCAACCACTAGCAAGCCACCATCCTATACACACTGCTCTCTACCCACCACTCCACCTCCAGCCTTCTCTGTCTCTGTCTCCCTACTCACCACCCACCACCACCCTCTTTCTCGCTTTCTTTTCTCTGATCTGCTGCCCTCCTCTTCCTCTCTCTCTCTAATCCGGTGGCCACCACCATCCTGATTTTCCCTACCAGCCCCTATCTCTATCCACCCACCACCTCCCTCTACAAAAACAACCCCGTCGTCTTGTGGCTATGATTTAGTGGTTTGTGTAATGGTGGTCAATAGCTATGGAGGGCTATAATGCTGGTGATTTTTGGTGGCCGTGGGTGAATATTTTGGTTATTGGGCAGTGACTATTTGGTGAAGGATGAAGTAGATGATGATGGCAATAGATGATTGGTTGTGGTGGTGGGTTTTTCGTGGTCACTAAGAGAGAAGAAGGAAAGACAGAGAGAAGAGGGAGGGAATGGGGGAATTAGCGTGAGAAGAAAAGAGAGGAGTAAGGGAATTAGAGAAAAACAAGAGAAAAGAAAAAAATTAGGGTTTTAATTAATAAAAGAAATAAGAAATTAGTTTAGATTAGGAAATAAAAAAAAAATTAATATCTTTTCAACCATCAAATTACGGAAGACTTTTAGTCATATAATATAGGCATGCTGCATCACAAAATGTGTTTTGATATTTTTATTTTCAATTCCCCTAAGAGAAAATTATAACGCATCTGCATGCTTGAAAAAATTTTATTTTCAATTCCCCTAAGAGTCATTATAACGCGTGGGCATGCCTGAAAAAATTAAGTTTTCTTACTGCTTTTCCAATTACTTCTACAATTATTACTTTTAAAATAATGTTCTATGTTATTTTGATTTTGTTTGTGATAGCATTGCGTTGGATGCTTCAAGATATATACCATTTTTTATATCGGTAAAAATAGTACATTTTAAATATTTTCTTCACTATTTTTTTGGTTATTTTTATTTAGCAAATTTATTCTTTTAATAATTTGAATGATTATTTATAATTTTTAAAATGAAAATTGTTTTAAAATATGCGTCTTGTTGAGACCGCAACTGATATGTCGAACCCGATTTAAAATAGTACAAGTCGCAACCGCGATTTTAAACCATGATGAAAACTATTATACTTGTGATTTCAAATATGCACTTATATAAGTTGTTTAAATGGAATTTCTGATCCTGCGTTCTTCATTTTCCTCATCAATTAACTTGCATTTTTTCTGTTGGTTGTTACTATGCTATTATCTGGGAGAGACAACAATGCGTACCATAGCTAAAAGTGAAGGTAGGCAACTTCGGACTAAAGTGCATCATATCTCATCATCATCAGTCTACCCACCTTGGTGGCTGGGTTTTGAAAGTACTTGTCTGCCGTCTCTAGGGAAAAGTGTGAATGGTTCTGTCGGTGAAGGTGTCACCAAAGAAAGGGATACGAGTGTGGCTCCACATTCTGGTTCTAGTTGTCCATCCTTTAAAACTGAAGCAAATTATTTGTGATACAATTGTCAGTTCATCTCATTCTAATGTCCTTGTAGTATGAGACATTATATTAAAGAAACCATGTTGCTCAGTTTGATTGTTTGACTGGAAGATTAATAATGATTTGACTGACATATTGTTTATTTCATCTGCCTCCTTAACTTTGATATTTGCTATTGTTTTATTTTTTGTGGTTATTACGAGGAATAATCATTTGTTCGTTGTGTTTATCATATGAAATGTGCATTTGCAACAGGGCAAGAATTCCAGACATTTACTAATTCTAAAATAGATAATATTAGTTTTGGACAGGTGTAGGTAGTTTAGTTCATTACGATCTGATTGGCATTTCTTCTTGGGATTAGAGTTATAACACACTGGTTTTCTCTGAATGGTTCTAGTATGATTTAAGATGAAATGATTGCCTATTGTAGTTACCAAAATCTGCCGACTTCACTGTAGGTCGGGTCAAACGACATGTCGGAATATTTTCATCTCCTATGGACCGAGCTATTCCCTGACCGAGTCAATAAAATAGCTTCCGAGCTTCTAGAATGAGGAGTATTAAATATGTTGATATGATAACACTTCCATTTGACATGCATATTTTACATTTTGACACAACTGACCTATATCGCCTAGGTTGTCGACCTATTACACACCTTTCTATGGCTCACTCCTCTTACTCCTCTCTACAGTTATAAAGACCCTTCACTATTTTGTTTAGAAGGTACGCTTACTAATATACTTTAAAGCCTCCCGATCTACTCTCCATAACCAAATAACTAACTTAAGTATTGAAGACATTTCGGTGGACAAACCCCCACGTGTTTGACAATTTCTGTGTTGCATGTCTATTTGTTCGTCCAACTCAGCTCATCCGGATAAGCGACAAGTTTGTACTCATCACCTGTAATATTCCTTCTGAAATAGATATAATCTGATTCGTGAGTTATATTGTTCTACTATCTACTACACCACCCTATCCAATGCTCCAGTTTTTTTCTTAATGAATCAAAACATGGAAGTTGATGATTTAAGTATGAAAATCTGAGGTGTATATAATTCCCAACTCCATTAGCAGTGATATAATTGGTGCACTGCTTCCTCTCAAATTTGCTAAGAAATGAAGGTGATAGTGGAAGAAAGATACTTCTGACGTCATATAGACTTCAACAAATGAAGGTGATAGTGGAAGAAAGTTTGTAGACTTCCTCCCAAATTTGCCAAGAAATGAAGGTAATTACCTCTAACTTCGGCCTTTATTGTTTGGAAGCTTTCATAGTTTGGTTCGAAAATGGACCAGTGATTTGTTTCAAAAAAGAAAAAAAAAAAGACTAGCGATTTTAAGATAGCATGATTTGAGCTGCAATTAATTTCATGATACATATTCCATGCATCATCGGTCTTTTTCTCTACGCTTCTGAGTAAGTCCTAAACTGGGAAAAATATCCAGCTTTGCGTGCATCACATTCCTATAGCTCACCATTGACATTTTGAGGTCTATAATGAAAAGAGTCTGAAGTCAACTCGGATGGTCCACTAAATCACTAGTGATTGCGGCACATTCCATGGATAGGGGCATAGATCTTAATACCTAAAAAGTACTACCATCATCTGAGCTTATTCTACAAGAGAAAAACCATTTATGGAGAAGCAAAGTGACAAAGAGAATACTACACCCAAATTTAGCTATTTTATTAACAAGTAATTACAATAGCACAAGGATAATATTATGGAAGGAGAGCTTAAAGAGAGAGAGATATATATATATATATATATTACTATTTTTTTTTTGAAAACACACATTTCATTAATATATTTAAATTACATAACAGAAGTTAAAGCTCCAGTAAGTTTATGTTTTTAGATTAAAGCTACAGAAGTTGAATTACACATTTCATTGATTACTGTGTTTTTAGATTAGAAAGAACTAAAGCATTATTTGACTACCAATACTATGGAGAAGCAAAGTGATATAGAGAACAACCCAAATTTATCTATTTTATTAACAAGTAATTACAATGGCACGAGGATAATATTATGGAATGAGAGCTTAAAGATACATATCACTATGTTTTAAGATTAGAAAGGACTAAAGCACTATTTGATGGGTTAATCTCAAAAATTTTTCCTAACGTTTGATCAAAATTGCAATTTACCCCCTAACTTTTAATTCTTCTTACTTGATTCCCAATTTCAATTCACCTCATCTCAACTTAACGTTTAAAATACTGTGAATTGACAAAAATGCCACATCCTAAATAATTTTTCAAATTACCAATTCTTTCCAAAGACTATGAAATAAAAACATATATCCAAATTTATTCCCTTTTTTTCTCTAAACTCCTAGATAACACATTTTCTTTTCTTTAAGTATTTTTCTTTTCCATTTTTAGTATCCAAAACTCCAAAACTAGCCATAAAAGTTAAAACTCTTTCGCAAAAAATCAAGAAAAAGTCTATTTTTTAGTCTACTATAGTAGTTTTTTTGAACAAATTCTTAGATGGTTGGACATTTGAAATTTTTGCAGTATTAATCCAAAAAAGTTTTTGCCAAGCTCTTAGTGTATGATAAGAATTTAAGGCTTATAAAATAAATCAACGGGTGATGATTTTTAAAAGTTTTCTGAACAATTTTTTTTTCAATTTTAAAGTAGCAAAGATGAAAGTGGGAAATAATTTTTAATTTGAAAAATTGTTTAGGAAGTTGTATTTTTGCCAATTAACAATGTTTGAAATGTTTGAAATTCTTGGTTGAAGAAATTCAAATGGTCTTTCTATTTCCGGTTTTTCTTTTTCAAAAATAATCTCCAGTTCCAGGAGATTCTTCCCTTTAAGCTGAACCAATTGTGTTTGCAGAGATCCTACCACCTTATTTTGAGAAGTGATACTTTCTACCGCATGCTTTAACTATTGTGATAATGAACTTATCAATTCTTTTTGAGAATTGATTTGCTCATTATAAGATCTGCACTTTTCGTTAAGTAATTTGAAATTTCTAGTCATAGAATCACAATGTCTACAAAATTCTAATTTATTTACATTATCTTTTTGTACCATACTACTATAGCTGTTACTACTAGAAGCTTCAGTATTGTGAACTTGGCTTCTTTGTAGTTCTTTCTTAATTTCTGGATCAATATGAAAATTATATCCAATTCTATTTCTAGCAAATTCTAATGATTGGTTAATATCACGAAAACCTTTATAAAGAGGGGAATTAAATTTATCAACATTTTCTATTACTTTTTCCCCTGTGGAGTATATACCTGGATTCGACCATGTACCACCACATAGTATGAATAGCTGCTTCTGAGTAAATTGTTTAAATAATATGCTAATGCATCTAATGCTAAAACTTTCTAGTTTGTATTTTGTGCATTTCGGAGATTGTCTAATAACACTTGTTGTATTTCTTCTATTTTAATAACACTTGTTGTATTTATTGTATTTTACCTGCTTCTTTGGCTCTAAATTGGGGATTTGTTCCTTTAGGAAAGGTTTTGAGATTATATGGTCCTATTTTGAAATTTGCTCCCATTTTGAGGAATCTACAAAACAATATAAAACTCAATTGACTGTCAGAAATCTACTTAATTGATCAGCTAATGTATTATCATTTCCTTTAATGTGTTCAAATATGACTTTATAACCACTATTTAATATCTATCTCTAAAGGCTATCTATCTTCTTTGTGATGATCTTTTTTCTCCTTTAGTGTTAAAGTATCTGACTATTGCTTCACAATCTGTTCTAACTAATATTTCTTTTTTATTTAATATAAATAATCTAAAGGAATCTAATGCATAGACTACTACTAAGAGTTTTGCATCGATACTACTAATGTTGCCTTTTTCTCGAAATTTTCCACTATTATATCTACAGATTTGTTCTTCATTTTTCTTATTGTATTTATGAGGTTTGCATTTCAAAATTATCAAAATTGTCCTCATGACAAATATACCTATAGATATTAAAACTTAATTCTTTTCCTATTTTATGAATTTTGTGTTTATCATACTCTTATAATACGTATTTATCCATCTAATTTTAAAAATTTTAATATTGAAAAATATTGTAGATGCTTTTTAACTAACCATATAAAATACATAAATTTTTTGTTGTATTATATTTCATGTTGTGGCAAAATTTTAAAATTTGTGCAATAGTAATGGTGCATCTTTTGCATTATATACAAAACAATAAAGATTTATATCCAAATTTTTACACATGCAGATATACAAAGCCCATAAGATCATAGAATTTTAATTAATGTGATATCTTGTACACCAATAAAAGAGTTAAAATTGATATTAACGTAACATAATGTATTAAGCATAATGTAATATATTATATACTAAAAAAGAGTTAAATTGATATTAAAAAGCATATTACATTAAACATAATATAATATTTCACGCACAAAGAAAAAAGCTAAATTGATATTGATGTAACATAATATATTAAAGACATTAAATTAATAAAAATTCTGTCATTTTATTGGTTTTATATATGTACATGTGCAAAAATTTGGATATAAGTCATTATTATTTAGTATACAGTGGAAAAATATATCATTATTATTCTGCAACTTTTAAAATCTTATGACAAATTGAAATATTATTCATGAAGTATAATATAACAAAAAATTTTATGTATTTTATGTGGTTAATTAAAAAGCATATACAATTATTTTTTAAAATTATATGTATGAGCATGATAGACATGTATAGAAGGAAAAAAAAAGTAAGTTTTAATGCCTATAGGTATATTTGTCAATACACATGTAGTTATAATGGTAATTTAGACTTTTAACAATTTATGCAAAATTAAGTTAATAAAAAAATTTTAACCCAAAAATACTGGTGCAAAGTGTATATTTTTTACATTCAAGAGGGCAAAATATAGGTTACCCCCCACTTTCAAAGGGACATGTATATGTATTTATATGTGAATATAAGTACGTATGTATGTATGTATATATGTGCCTGTGTCTGTACGTACGTACGTATGCATACATACATACATATATACATACATACACACACACACACACACATATACACATATATGTGAATATATGTGTATATATATGTATATACGGATACATACATATATATAAACATATGTATAGATACATACATACATACATATATGTGTGTATATGTTTATCTATATACATATAGATATATATACACATAAACATATACACACATATATGTGTATGTATGTATCTGTATATACATATATATACACATATATTCACATATATGTGTATGTGTGTGTGTGTGTATGTATGTATATATGTATGTATGTATGCATGCATACCTATAGACACACGCACATATATATATACACACCTACGTACTTATATTCACATATAAATACATATATGAGTATCTATGTATCTATATACACATATATATACATACATATATACGTATATGTATATACATATATACATATATAGATATATAGATTTATATGTATGTATGTATGTATATATGTGTATATATGTATATATATGTATGTATGTATATATGTGTGTGTGCTTATATTCACATATATATACATATATGTGTATGTATGTATCTAAATATACATATACATACATACATATATATATATATATACACATGTATATATGTGTAAGCAATGACTTCATTTCTCACGATTTTTGTGGGTCTTCTTTTTCTTTTGCTTTTTATCTAGAGTATTAGAGGATGATGTCGATTCTCCACTACTTTTTGGACTGGTTGGCTGTTTTTTTTTACTGCTTTTGATTTTTTGTCCTTTTGCTATGCCATCATTTGCATGAGTTGTTTGGGATCCAATGAAGTAAAGAGATTTTGTAAAGGGATTTCATCTGGATCATGATTTTTAAATCCAAATTCAGAAGAAAGTTCAATGGGAATTTCTAGAACTTTCAATTCTTCTTCTGAAATTTTCTCTTTCAATTTTCCCTTTTTCTTTTCTTTTGATTTTTTACTAGTCTCTACATCTGTATTTTCTGGAGTAGAGAATTTTTCATCCAGCTATCCTGCAAATAATTTCATCAAGTTTGATTTGGTTTCTTTAGAATCTTTTTGTTCTCCTGTTTAACTTGATCTTCAATTTGTCTAAGCAATATTTCCATTTTTGATGGTGAGATAATTTTTGAAGTTGATGGTCCTGTTGTCTGAGCAATCTGGATTTTGAGATTTTGCTCTATCAGGGCATAATCAATTTCCACCTTTTTCCACCATCTACATTTAATTTGCCTTTGGAAAATTGGTAGACCACTTATATTTTCTCCTGTAGTATAGATCCATGCTAAGCACCAAGGAATTTGAAATCTAGCTAAAAAGTGAAGCATGCCCCTATGAAGTATTGTTGGTTCTTTGAAATATCGATTATTTTGATTTTCAAATGTTTTGTAAAGAATTAAAAGTGGTCCAGCGAAAATTGTTTCACAAGGTCCAAAATTAAGGAACCAGTCATAAAACCAAGAAGGAAGGTTATTTTGAAGAATGGATGGAGATAATCTAATCCACCACGTATGCTTGAGTTGGGAATTTTGGTAATAAAAAATATGACTCCAAGAATCAATACAATCTTGGTAAGTGAATTGGTAAGAATAGTTATTGTATTTGGAAGTGAAATCAATATTGGATTTAGTTCTAGAATTCCATTGTTGTAAATTTGGAACATAATGAATATAAATTTGTGAATAAGCAATTTTATTATCCTCAATGGTCAGATACCATTTTGGATTTTTATTTGTACGGTGGCTATCATGTAAATCCACTATTTTTTGGTTTACATGAATAGATGGTATAAAGACACTTTTTTATCAAAAATTATGATGAGAAGTGATTCTCAATTAAGTTTTCAGAAAGATAAATTTATTTCTAGATTACCAAAATTATTAAGTGAAAAGTCAGAACAAATTTAAAATCGATGTTTGATCGTATAAATATTAATTTTAATAATCTAATTTATGGAGAAATTATTTCTGTTTGCACAGAAGAAGGATTAAAAATATGTAATACTGTAAAACTAGAAGCTCAAATAGAAAAACACAAACAAAAATATGAATTAGGAGATTTTTGTGAACAATTTGCTTATCAAATTCCCTCTAAAGCAATAAAGAAAAGAAGAAAACTTAAAAAACAAACATATAAGAAACCATACAGGAAAAATTTTAAAAGAAAGAAAAATAATAAGAAAACTAACAAAGAAGTTAAAAAAATGGATAAGATAAAATATTACATATACAAAATGTGGGAAAAAAAGGTCATTTTGCAAATAAATGTAAAAGTCAAATTATAAGGATATTATAAGAAATTAAAAATTTAGAATTAGCAGAAAATATTAAAGAAAAACTTTTAAATATTTTAGATGACAATTCAAGTGAAAATTTTAGTAAAAATGGATCAGAAGATGACTTGGATATTTTAAGTAGTTGTTCTTCTGATAGTAAATGTGAAAGTTGTTCCGATAAAATTCAATATTATAAGGCTATAATAGAATCAAATGGATTAGAGATAAATATGTTAAGTGCAAATAATATAATTATTCTAGATCTAATAGATGAATTACCAAATCCAGAATAAAAAAGAAAATATTTAGAAATAGTACAAAGCGAAAATACACCTAGTACAAGTTCAAATTATGAATACAAAAATCCTAAAATAAAAAGAAATTTAGATATAAATAATAGTTTTTCTATTACTGATGTGTTTCATCACATGCAAAAAGAAAAACCCACTTTAAATTTATCAACTCTAAAAAATGAAATTAATGAGTTAAAATTAGAAGTCAGATTATTAAAAAAAAATAAAATAGAAGAAAATGATTTAATAGAAAAATTACAAAATCAACTCTTAAAAGAAAAATCATAAGAGCAAGAAACTTCAGAAGAAAATAAAAACAATTTCTTAAATTCAGTATATATTTCTCAAAAATATTATATTCAAGTTACTTTAGTAATAAATAAGGAATACAAAATATCAGCTACAGCTATGATGGATATTGGTGCTAATTTAAATACAAACATACATAGATACATATGCATACATATACATATGTATATATAATATATATACATACATATACATATATATAATACATACGTACATACATACATGCATACATGCATACATATATATATATATATATATTATATATGTATGTGTGTGTGTGTATAGATATGTATGTGTGTATACACACTACTAAAAAAATGACTTTTTGTAACGCTTTTTTTGAGTCACGGTTCCAAAATTGAAGTAAAAAGATAACTTATTACCATTGTTTTACTATCCGTCCCAGTAAACAAGTATTTATTACGATATTTATTGCCATAGCTCCAAAACTGTTACAAATAGTCATTATTTGTCACGACCATACTTTGACTGTGTTAAAAAGTACATTAACCACGCCCAAGTATGTTACCGTTGTGACAACCCTACCTTACCCTAAGGCGTATCAAAGGGCTTAGCGAACTGCCTGCCTAGCTCTCACTAGGACTCAAGTCAAGCACGCATTAGAATCCATGAAACAATTGACATTTTATAGAAAACTCGTAAATACATTCATATGATTCAAACTTAAGAGTAAAGGTACCAGTTAAGTAGTTTACATCATAAACATCTAACTAATACAGTAAAATCTCAAACATCCTTTTACTAGCAAAATCCTATCAAGATCTACCCTTGAATCCTCACTACCAGCTTTAATAATAGGAGCTTGTTTAAAGAGAACAAATAAAAGGGGTGAGCTATAATAGCCCAGTGAGGTTCCCACACAGGCAGACAATTAGAAAAATAAATAAATAAATAAATAACATGTGCCATAAAACAGTATAAGAACAAGTTAAGTAAACAATCAATCAAATAAGGAAGGATACATCTCAACCACGAGAGCAAGCTCAACCGCGGGAATATCAGGTACATAATCATGTGGCAATAATGTTCGAACCAATAGAGAAAACCAGGTCATTGCTAATGATGAGGTAAATATCAGATAACAGTACCCATAACCACCCATGCACCTGTACCTCTTCAATACCTCCACTCTAGGGTGAGATCTCAATCCTGGAGGGTAAAACAGTTTGTTCAGTCTAGAGTTGGCCACTTTGAGGAATCTCAACTCAGAGGAAAGAACACAAGTCCCTAACGCCCAAACACCTTATATCCTCCTCAATACCAGTATGACTAACCGTGGTGTAAATGGTAAAGTATGACCACGGAAGTTTAGCTTGAAGGCTCAGTTCCATTGAAAGTTCACAAACAAGTATATTCACATTTGATAGAAGTTGTGCATGTAACAAATTGCGGGATAGATGCAATAAAGTACACATCTTACCCTCATATAACAAATTGTAGTAGTTAACAAGTATCAAGCATAAAATGGAATTAACACTTAAACATGCATCAAGCGCACATGAGGAAACACTCACCTGAAAATTTCAAGAAAGTTTCTTGTAAAACGTGCGAGGTTCAGACTCATATCCTAAAATTCATAAGTAGTCTAATTAACCTACTGGATTTTCTTTCAAAAGAAATTTTTTTTTATAAAATGTACCCAAGTTTAACTAGGGTTTTAAAATAAATGTAAATTGGTTATAGGGAAAAATTCAAGAAGTTATAATAAAGGAATCCACGTAAAACCCCAAATCAACTGATAAAGAAATTTAAGAAATTCCCTTTTTGAAAGTAATTTAGTTCTAAGGCAAATAATTCATTAAGTGTCAAAATTAAGATTAAATTTAAAAGGAATAATTAATACTAGAAATTCGTTATTAAATTTTGCTTTATTTACTATATTAGTTGCAAAACTCTAATAATTCGCTATACTTTTTGGACCAAAAGAAAATATTGCTAAATACTATGAATTAAAGAAGTAGTTTAATTTAATATTGATTAGGGTTCAAGGTTTTGGTATAAAAGAAATTTTGTCCAAAATAATTAGTTTATAAGTAAACTAGTTTTTAAAGTCCAAGAAAGATTTATTAGTAATAGTCAAGTATAATTTAATAACTTAGCAAAATTAATATAGGTTAAAATGAGAAAACTCCAAAATATCCTATACTTAAGTAAATTAATGGTTTTAAACTAATTAAGATCAAACTAATGATATTTAATTAAATTAAGACTAGTTAAATAACAAATTAGGGTTACTTGGTGAAAACATACTAGAATCAAATGAAAGGTTAAACTAGTAAAATTTTTACTTACTTATTTAATGAAAGTCTAGCTTCTAACCAGTTTAAATCTTCAAAATTTTATAAGAGTTTCTTCCTAAAATTTATTAACAAGGTTCAAAAATCATTGCACAACATTTTCCCAAAAACCGGTTTAGTAAATTAAGTTTAAGGTGCTCAATATTTGGTGTCACTTCAACTAATTCACAAGCTGAAATTTTCAGCAGTTTTTTTGTCATCAAAACTTAGCCAAAACAAGGTTAATATCGCTGGAAATATTAGGTTATCAAAGCTAAGTTTTTGTAAACTAGTAAAGCTGAAATTTGTTCAAGATTTTGAACAAGGAAGTGCCAGTTTGCAAACTGAAATTCCAGCAACTTCAGCCCACTAAACAGGCCTTAAATACTGAAATTTTTCTAGAATTTTTCCTCTAGCAAGACTATCCAACATGCCTTCTAACTCTAGTCAAAATTTCAGCCATAGATTCCAAGATTTTCCACTCAAATAAAGCATCAAATTCCTATATAAGTCCATACTACGCAAGTAGGTCATTACTATAGTTAATCTACTATCAAAGAAAGGATCAAAACAAGGGGAAACCTCATAATCATGAGCATAAATATTCATATATATAAAAAGAGAACAAAATATAACCATAAATCTTAAGTATTTGATGAAATCATAAGAAAAACATAAAAACTCTTCTAATAAAACTTGAAAGAACTTGAAGTTTCATGATGAATTTACCTCAAAATAGGTAGGGTTTTAGTTGAAGGAGAGTGGATGATTAGTCCCCTAAGAACCTTCAACCTTTGAGCGAGAATTTGAGCTTGAAACTTGGAGAGAATTTGTTGAAATTTGAGGGGATTTCTTTTCTAGTTAGGTTTAGCTTTTGGGGAAAGATTAAGTTAATCTTTTAGGTGTTTAAAATAGTTAAAATGGAAGAGTACTTTGGGCAATAGGGTGGCCGGCCAAGAGAGAGAAAAATGCAAGGAAATTTGAGCCAAAAAAATTTAAAAGAATTGGCAAAAGTGAAAGCCAATAATAGGTGGCCATTCATGGTGCTAGGTGGCATAATCTTCCAAATATCTAAGTAATAGGTGGCCTTACTTTTCTAAATATCTAAACTTGGTTGGTAACATTTAATTGGTGTAATTGTCCTATGATTATCATTAAACATGTAATAATAATAATTCAAGAAATCAAATTGTAAAAAAAAAATCATACAATAACAACTAATAAGAAAATTTTTACAATTAACATTCATAACATAGAAACTAAGTGGTTTTAAGCTTCTAGGGTTTTACAACCGTGACAAAAATTATTACTATTGTTTATCATTATCTTTTAGACAAAAAGACAAATTAAAATTGCTATATATTATTCCTTAATTGATTTATATTTTCTTTAAATTTTAACTCAATTTTGTGCTAATTTGTGTAGAATGTATCTTAATTCTAATTGGTTATTTCTATGAAGATAGCATTTAAAATTCTGAATTCATTAAAGAAAAAGAAAGAAAGAAAAATGCAATGGGAATAATATCTTAAAATAAAAGTTAAAACAAAATTTATGAATGACACACATATGCTCGCACCCACACATATATGCACACACTCACACACAAAATGTATCAATTTATACCCACTTAATTATCTATGTTCACAAAAAGAAAATTAAAAATATTAATTTTTACCTTTATAATTATTGAGGATTTGAAATATAATTATGGTAATAAATGATTTTATAATTATTGAGGTTTTGAAATATGTCTATTGGAATGACATAAAATTCGATATGTTAATTATTAGCATACCGAACATCTGTCTGTAATTATCAATACATGAGATAACAATTATTTTGTTTGTATAATTAAGAATCTTGAATATACAGGAAATTTGGTCGGGATATAATATATTTATGTGAATTTATACAATAATATAAAAGTTATTCTTATATAACATTATTATATTGTCAAAGTTATTTGTTGCATTACTCACATAGTGATGATGTCATAGTAAAAAGTTTTTAAAAATCTAAAAATGTTAATTGAAGTGAATCCATAACCGTGATTATATATATATATTTTTGGCAACTTGCCTTGAATGTGACAAATTCGTGGTAAAAAGTCTGTGTATGTAACACACTTTTTTTTTTGTCACACTACGAAAATTGTGACAAATCCGTGGCAAAAAGTTTTTGTCATGGTCAAAGGCCTGTGGCAATACTGTTTGTAACACCTATATTACCCCACACCTCTAAAACCATGATTATTCTGTGTTAAATACTTATTATCATGGTTTTTGAGCCTTTTTGTCACAGTTCTGGATACATTGCAAAAAGTTATTTTTTTAGTAGTGATGTATATATGTGTGTATATATATATGTATGTATGTATATGTATATATGTGTATATGTGTATGTATGCGTGCGTACGTATAGACACACGCACATATATATACATACACACACACACACACAAACACGAACACATACATATGGGTGTGTGCATGTGTTAAAAAAAAAAAAAGTATGTGCGTGTGTATATGTGTGTATGTGTGTTTGTGTATACATATGTATGTGTGTGTGTGTGTGTGAGAGAGAGAGAGAGAGAGAGAGAGAGAGAGAGAGAGAGAGAGAGAGAGAGAGAGAGAGAGAGAGAGACATTTGGGAATCAAATTTGGGTTTTGGATAAAACTCTCCAAATTGGTTGGGTTTTGGCCAATCCCAAATTTTTATATTTCATTCCCAAAACACAAATCCCATAACCCTAATCCAAACATCCATTGTGGAGTTCATTCCCATTCCCAAATCCCAAACCCTTAAAACAAACACCCCCTAAGATTTATCATGATGGTGGAGAATTGAAATTTGCCCTCTTTCAAGTAATTTAAAAGATTAATAGTAAATTGAAGATCTTGAAAAGAAAAGCTTGAAGAAGCCACAGCCATTTGTTACTTGAATTCAGTTGACTTAATAATCCATCTATTTATGCAAATATCACGAAAAGTAAGACTCGGATAGGTAAAAGAATATTTATAATCTATAGATGTTTCCATCTAGTTTGAGACGACATGGTGCAAAAGAAAAACCTTGCATACATAAAAGAACGAAGTGGTTTGAATGAAATAGTTAAACTAGATTTGGAAAATCACAAACCAGCAACAAATTTTGAGTCAACTAAATTTATACAAATGGGCACACGGAGAGTTTTTTTTTTTTTTTTTTGGAAAAATGATCATGAAACATTAACTATAAAGGCAATATAGGAATAGAGAGAAAAAGAAAGAGATATGAATTATAACTGATCGTGAGTTCTTGTTGACGATTAATGACAATCACAATTAAAATCATGCATGGTTCACGATCAAAGTCTGTAAAAACAATATCCATATAATATTGGTGATGGTAGGACGCCTGACCTGTAACTATACAAGCAGAGACGGAGTTAGGAATTTGTTTAGAACGAGTCTAGAGTAACAAGTAATTAGAAAATGTTAGGTCCAAATCTAATTAACTTGTGAAGACAATGATTTGGGAGGCATTGTTTATTAATTTTTGTGGGAGGCAAAGTATAGTTTTACTTATGAATTTTTTTTACAAGTCTGTTGTTTTGTTCTGGGTTTTTTTTTTTGGGGGGGGGGGGGGGTTTCCTCTACCCCTGTATACAATTTAATATTTTGAAAGCGTTCCACAAATCTGTTTATAGCAACATGAAAACTATTCCTGCATAATCAACATTTCTGTTATCCCATATACCTCTTAAACTCACAGTATCCATTAAGGATATAAACGAATCAAACCTTTAACTAATAGTTCAGGCTCGACCCGAATTTGAGTTTTTACGAGCTCAAATTAAGCTCAAACAAAAGATGAGATTCGATTATATTATCAAACCAAATTTGAGCTTATATGTATTCAACTTGACTTCTGCTTCAAAATTTTTTATTTAATATATGGATTCGACTTTGGATCAATCATATTTGACTTTGAACTCGAATCCAAATCTGAGTTAGAATATTAGAATCAAGCTCGACAACTTTGAAGTTTGGTTCAATTCGATTCATTTATAGCCCTAGTGTCCACATCGTGCCTGACATGGCTCAATCTCAAGCCATGCAAATACCTCCGTGATGTTGAAATGAAACCTTTGGTTTTATTCAAGATAAATAGCTAACTCAATAATTTTTGAACTTAAATTACTTGTTCAAAAATATTTAAACTACATTATTAAGAGTTCACAAATTCTGTGATTGGAAAATATATAATTATAGTGGGATCTATATATAAAATTTGGCTATAAAAGTACAAATTTTAACGCAAATTAAAAAATGGGGGGATATATGTATACCATGACTGTTGCTTTTTACCTCGTTGGCCAGTGCGGAGCAAAGATTTAGGGAATGTTTGATAAAGCCATTTAAGTTTGAAAATTAATACATTAAGAGCTTTTTAGATTCAGCTCGTTTGATAATAGAATTTCTTTATCACTTAACATATTAAGCACTTATTTAATTTGTACACAAAATTTTAAGTGAAAATTTTTCACTTAATTTACTGAATTTTATATACACGTAGTATTCTCTCTTCTTCACACACACACTCACACACTCACCGATGCACACACATATACAAACATATTCTGTCACACACACACACACAATCACCCTTGCAAGTATATACATATATTTTTTTCCTCACACATGCAATAATAAAAGCTTTCTTTTTATCGCATAGGCACACTCCTTCTCACACGCATATGGACACTTTCATATAAATACACACATTCTGTCCCTATCTCTCACACACAAACATACGCACGCACGCACACATGTGTGCATATGCACATTCTCCTCTATATGTAATTTCTCTTACAGATTCACATATTTTTCTCGCACATGCATTCTCTCTCTCTCTCTCTCTCTCTCACACACACACACACACACATATATATACATATGTAGACACCAAATTTTGACACACCATTTATTTTCAAACATTGGGGGACATGTTTACTTTTTTGGGGTGAAAATTTAATTTTTCAGTAATTTGGGGGGGCAAAATAGTAATTTTATATGTAAATATTTTTCTATCATCTTCTAGGGGTTTTAAATTCATATTTTTACTTTTATGTGAATTTGTTAATTTCTTATGATTTTTCTGGATTTAATTGGTATTCTTTATATTTTTATCAACATAAGGGCAAAATGGTAATTTCACCTCGCGAATACCATTTTAGCTCATTTTTAGTTCCAAATTAATTTTTCTAATTCTTTAAGCATGTTTCTTAATTTCCTTGATTTTTTTCAGAGACGATTACTATTTTTTCTATATATTTTCATTGCCCAAGGACAAAATCGTCATTTTACAATTTTAATTCATTTTTCACCAATTTTGAGTCAAAAATGCATTTTCCAATGTTTTAAACTTATTTGTAATTTTTGGCAATTTTTTGAGATCAATAGCTATTTTTCTACAAATTTTCATTGCCCAAGGGCAAAATTGTCATTTTATAGAATAAATTCATTTTTGTCAAATTTTGAGTCAAAAAGGCATTTTCCAGTGTTTTAAGATTATTTGTAATTTTTGATAATTTTTTGAGAACAATAACTATTTTTCTGTGAATTTTCATTGCACAAGGGCAAAATCGTCATTCTACAAATTAAATTCATTTTTCACAAAGTTTGAGTCAAAAATACATTTTTTAGTGTTTTAAGCTTATTTGTAATGTTTGATAATTTTTTGAGGTCAATAGCTATTTTTCTGTGAATTTTCGTCATCCAAGGGCAAAATTGTCATTTCACATTTCAAACTCATTTTCACCAATTTTTGGGTCCCAAATTCATTTTTAAGTTTTAAGCATGTTTCTAAGTTTCTAACTTTTTTCGGAGTGAATTAGTGTTAATGAATTTATTATTTACATTTTTCTTGATTTTTTTTATTATTGTGGGAGGGAATAGATTTGTTTTAAAAGATAAAGTTGTAATTTTTGTAGTCAAGGCATTTTGGTCTTTTAATCATTTCTTGGAGGTTAAGACTTGTGCAATATAAATACCCCACTTGGGGATGTTAAAAAAAAAAAAGGAAACCCTAAAACACTTCTTCTTTTGTGATTTTTAGATTAAAATACACACACTCCACACCACAAAAAACACACAAGCAGCCGTTTCTTTCCAAAAAAAAACTACTGTTCATTATCTTCGCAGCAACTGTTCATCGCCTCCAACCTCAGATTCTACTGTTCATTGTTCTCTCCTCACCATCGATCTATCCTCATAAAAAGGTGAGTTCTTCTATTTGTTTTGATGCATTTTCGTCCATTTTAGATATGTATGAGAGTCTGATTATGTGTTTTGAAATTATAATTGGTTTTTTTTGTTTAAAAAATTTTTCTTTTATTCTTGTTCTTGGATTTCTATTTCTGTCTTTCTTTTTCTGTGTTTGTTTCTGGGAGATCAGTTCTTCATCATCTTCAATCGTTCAACCTCCAGACCACCGCCACCATTCAAACAGCTCCTAAACAGATACAAAGCAATCCAAAATCACAGCCAACTTCTACCCAAAATCAACCCAATTGCCTGTATCCCACAAACCCAATGAACCATCACAACCCTCTGCAATCCCAAGTATAGGCCCTTTCGTCCACCAATATCACCACAGCACTAAAAATACAACTAAAATTCCCTCCCAACTGCCCAAAATCACACATCTCTACCTCCTTCTCCACCTAAGTCACCTGCAAGAAAAAACACAATAGACAAATTCCATGATTTCAGTCACCAAAGTCCCAAATACAGCCCATGAACATCAAGAACAATCTGCCCTCAACAACCATAAATCTTCTTCCCTCTTCAACCGCCAGCAACTTCACCCAATCATCACAATACACTATCAGATACACATATACGGTCACATACAATAAACACACGGTCACATACAATACACACACACACACACACACACACAGAGATACGAGTATATTCACAAACAACAACACACATTCACAGACAATGAATTCACACAATCACACACAGGCACAATCGGACACACACACATATCAAACAACCACTAATTTCTCAGCCCAATTTCTTTGCAACTCACAATTCAGCCTCCACAACGCCACCATCATTGGCCCCTCTTCTCAACTACACACCACCAATTTCACAAAACACCACCTCAATCACAGTAATGAGCATGACCTGTCACCTGTAGAAAATAACAAAAAAAAAAAATTGCAGCTCCGATCCCAATTTCCTTTGCAAAACAACCATCACAACGCCAAAGCTCCACCTGCATCCTGACAACCACCTCCCCGAACGCTCCACCAAACGATCCAGACCTGCAATCCAATAGCCCGCACACACAATCACAACAAAGCCCCCACCAAAACTACAAATTAACCATTGCAATCAGACAAAGGGAAAGAAATAGAAAAGAAGAAAAAGAAAGAGCCTGGAGAGAGGGGGGGTGTGCGAAAGAGGGAATGGACATAACAAAGGGAGATGCGGGGAGAGAGAGAAACTAATAGAGAGAACTAGAGAGAGGGGCGTGGGAAGAACAGAGAAATTTCAAGAGACAGAGAGTGAGAATCCGGAGCAACACAGAGAAAATTTCGAGAGAGAGAGAGGGTGAGAATCCGGAGCAACAAAAAAGAGAATAGGCAAGAGAGAGAGAGAGAGAGAGGGAGCTGTGTTTCCTGGAAGGAAAAAATGCAGGGGAGGGGAAGAGAAAAGAAGTAAAAAAACAGAGAGAATCTGGAAGGGAGAGAGAGGAAAATGCGAGAGAAAAACTAATTAGGAATATTGTGTGGTAATTATTTTTGATTTAATGCAACTAATTTATTTGCTTAACTGTGGATGATTAATTTCTTATTTTTGATTTTGATTGAGCTTTAATTTAGTTAATTAATTTGATTAATTAGGTTGATGTGGTTAACTGATTTAGTTTAGCTTAATTTAATATTTTTATTTTCGATTTTTGTCATATATAATAAAAATGAATATTTGCATTCAAGTCCTTCTTTTCTTTGAGCATCATCAATGTGCCTCCAAAAATTTTGTTTCATGCATTTAAAGGTTTCAATTTAATAGACTGACCCCACCCAGATTTTTTGTCCTTTCAATTAGGCCCTATGGCTTTCACATTGTCGCTCCCTAGCTGCTGGAAATTTATTTTTGGACCTTAGCATTGCTGGAATTTAAGATTTTGTCCCCTACTTTGCTGGAAATTTTTTATTTTAGCTTTCCCAACTTGCTTTAACTTATAATTTTACCCCTTAAGCATTATAGAAATTTATTTTTAGTCCTTTTAATTGCTAGACTTTACATTCTTAGCCCAATTTGTCAATACTTATATGTTTTAGTCTTTATTTGTTTATACCGAGATACCTTGACTTGTTTGTTCATGTTGAGGTAGTATTCGTACCGGGTCTTCAAAAAGGTATTTTCGTTACCTTTTAATTGCTTCTTTATGTGTTCCAACGTGCTCTAATGTGATATTTTATGCATTCTTTTTTGCGTTTATTATTTTATGCATTTTTGCGTATTTATTTATTTTGTGTTATTTAATTTTAAATTTTATTATTTTGACGAAAAATGTAATATTTTGTATTTAGTTAGCCAATGTAATAGTTAGATTATTTTTCTCATATTTAGTAAAATATTGTATCTAGATAGAAAGTGTAATAGATAGGGCATTTTAATTTTCCCCCTTTAAATTGTAAATCAAGCCCCCGGTGTAATAGTTAGGGTTTATTGCTTTTGCGTGCTTATGTGTTTATTTCTTTTACCAGCTTTCCTTAGGATTTTTGCATCTAGAATATTATGCTTATGTGTTATGTGCTCCTATGTGATCTTATATGTTTTTATATGTTTAATTTGCTTTTAATTCATGCTTTAAATGTAATTCATGATTTATGGTATTCCGTCACCACACTAGTCCAACGCTAGTTGTGGCTTCATTTTTTTCCCGCTAGTCCAACGCTAGTGGAATTTTTAGAACAGGCTAGTCCAACGCTAGACCCTTAAGGACATTTTAGTATTAGGTGCACTCGTGTGCATTTTACATCCCACTTCACACACTTTTAGTTTTCTTTCCATTTGGCATGATTTTCATTATTATTATTCTTATTATTATTATTTTGACACTATTATTAAATGCATGACATCTAGGTTGCATTTCACTTAGAAATTAGGACATTTGTGTGATTCAACTAGAAATAGTCGTCTACTCACGTGGGAAGCGGTGGCGTACATGCCGTTCCTCCCTCCGTGAGTAGAAAGCATTCAGTCACGAGTTATTAGTCCCCCGTACCCGTCATGTTGCATACCCACCTTTCTTTCTTCACTTACTATATATATTATTATTTTCTTTTCTTTTTGCATCACATTTTGCATAAACTCGTGACTCCCTCGAGGTCTCGACTCGGAGTTTCGCAATTAATGCGATAATTCCGACCAAGCCTCGACTGGAACATTCTGACCCTTCTCGATAATTACATTTAGGCTTAGGATTTGCATTCATTTAGACACATCTAAAACGCGATAGAACTTAGGGTTAATTTAGGAACTTTTGATTAAAGCTCGCAACTAGCCTCGGCTAGGTAGAAAGGGTGCCTTAGGAGTAAGCCATTGCCTTCCCTCTCTTCAAATGTGACTCCCGAACCCTTTTCTCTCATTTTTTTCAGTAGACCGGAGTCGAAAAAGGGTTTAAAATATTTTTTTAAAATTTTATTTTTATTTCTGTTAAGTGATTTTTCGGGTGACTTGGTACACTCAAACTCAGTACCAAGTGGCGACTCCATTTTCTAAAATAAAACCCTTTTTTCAAAAATTATTTGGCCAAATCTGTCGCATTTTTAGTCCCGGCCTTGTTTTCTTTTAAAATACCATTTTTCTTAAAATACACTTTTTTATATTAAAATTTGATTTTTCTCACACACGCACGATTTTTCTAAAAACCTTTATTTTCGAAAGGGTCACCGAGACCGGACCGTCTTTTTGGACGCGACAGTCAACGACACCACGAGCACCCCTTTTTGCTTTCATGATTTTTTTTAGGGTGCGACAACATACATACATAAGTATATTATTTTTTTCTCACTTCTACACATATATTTTCTCTCTCACATACTTGCACACACTTTCATACATATACATTTTTACACTTTTACACATATACACATACTTTTTCTCACACACAAATACACTTGTCCCTTTTCTCTCACAAATAAATAATATCTTTCTTTGTCATGCATATTATCAATAAATTATTTTAGCTGTTTAGAATAAAATAATTATATATATAAGTGAAATATTTGAATTAAGTGTATAAATTCAGCTAATTATCAAACAGGTATAACTTTATCAATTCAGCAACTTAATATTTTCAGTACTTAAATTTCAGATTTCAGATTTCAGACTTCAAACTTCAATTTTACCAAATGGGACCTTAGAATTTGGTAAGCCAGGATGGAATGTACCTCACCCGGCTTAATAGCTTTAGCCTGGACTTCCACGCGCCCTACTCCATGGTAGCTGCACACGCACCAAAAGTAAACAAGCTGGCCACAGGAATATTGTGCTTCAAAAAGATGTGTTTGCTCTAGCCCATTGGGAAATCAATAAATTTTTTTTTTGTCAAGATTCAACATACTAACCTACTCCTAACCTACTCTAGGGGATGGTTCAACTGGACCTGAGGGGCCAATGGGAACTAAACCACCATTGAACCAAAAGAGCACTATGGTGCTCCTTTGAATTTTAATACCAACAAACTGTTGCAAGTGGGGTTAGAACCCCCAACCTGCAGCAGGAGGAGCTATTGCAAATGCTCCCCTGACCACTGAGCCTTCGGTTCAGTGGCTCCATTGGGAAATCAATAATGGAACATACTAGTTGGGTCGATTCTGGTCCAGTGGATCTAGTACATAAGTTGGCCTCAAGGTCCGATCCTACTTGTTCTTGGAAGATGTTGGGCGTGGAGAACGGTGCTTCCGGAGTGGACGGAGGAGGAAAGGTCAGAGGGAAGTATAAGGGCGGCTTTGAAGTTTCTAGAGGAGAGGTGTTTGCATAGTTCTATTCTAAGCATGCATGGCAAGAGGTGTAATATTTTCTGCACTTCAATCTGACTTTTTAGTGCATCTGAAACGAGTGAGTATTGCGTGCACCACGCGCGCCACGTGGCGTGCCACGTGGTGCACTAGAACTAATCACACATCGCCAAATAATACAAGATATGACCCACCATTGTCACATGGCGATAAATTATTAGTTCTAGTACACCACGTGGCAATGCACGTGGTGTATTGTATACTTTTCCATCTGAAACTCCCTGTTTGGTGTATCCTTATTCATAAGTGAAAAATGTATAACATTTTGATGATGATGCAAGGCTCAAGTCCTTACTACGTAGATATTGATTGATTGATTTATGCATAAACAGTCCAATCCTACAAAGGCTTCACATCACATCTATGCCGAATAAGAAAACATTTTGTTGAAATTAAAAACAAGAAAAAGTTAGTATTACTGTAGAAGAACCTACCTCTGTTAGTATTACTGTAGAAGAACCTACCTTTGTTCTGTTTTCATTCCCGAGGAAATGGAATTAAAGCCCGAGACTCGCAAGTTGTAATGTCCAAAAGCATCACCAAAAATACATGAAACTGAGTGAAATTCAGGAGCTAAGAATATACATTTCAAATAACACAGTGCATTATTTCAGACACAAACATGCCTAATGCCTACTTATTCATGGCTCAAGCGATTTCGTACGATCAATTTGTAATTCTACAGAGCCTGTCAGCCTGTTCAGTATCTTTTATACCCTCACATTTGCTTGTATCTTTTTTGTACTATATTTAACCTACTACTCACAGTGTAGTTTTTTCATGGATCACTGATTCCTCGTGAACTTGCCACTGTTTTCTTTGCTTTGTTCAGCTGGAATATTCCGCTTCTTAGCCTGCTGTCCAAGTCTGTACTTCTACATATAAAACAGTCAAGAAGCATTACCTTTCGCTCCAATTAGCAGAAGAATAATACATAATGAACAACTGAAATTATACCTGTAAATGACTCTTTAGATGGTATAATGTCAATCCTTTTATGCCCATTACCATTAAAACTGACTTGGGAGTCGCTTCTGCAAATTTAGATCCACTTTAGGACTGAGATTACTTGAAGGTGTAATAGAAATTCTAAACGTCTCTGCTGACTGTACTATGTTGTTTATCTTGTATGTACTCCTCATCACCTTCTCCCCTCCCACAACAAATAACCAAAACAAAGGAAAAACAGAATAAAAGAAATTTAATAAAACCAGAAATTTGGTACTACTACTAATGCTCAGAGTCTGAAACCAGCTGACAAGCAGAATAACATAACATATGCTTTGCTTTCACAACCAACAAACAAATAATTGGTGAAAAGGAAAAACATCTTCAGAGTATTGGCCTTATCTGATATTGCACTGGTGATTCTTACATATGTTGGAATGAAGAAAAAGAGGGATTAATGGCCATGATAAACTGAGGCCTCAACCTTAGGATTAGAGTTAGTCATACAAAGCTAGGTGTATAAAAGAATGTGGACAATTTGGAACGAAAAATATGAGCGACTTTATAATATCCAGATACCTTCAGCAGCTATTATGAGTAATGACTCAATGGTCGGACACTGAGACAAGGAACAGGCAAGTTCATTCAAATAACAGAAGCAGAGAAGACAATATACAGGTTTAGATGGATTCTTTTCCCAAGGTTTCATAAACCTGGGGTCAAATTTTGATACCCTTTATGATCTTTGTCCCAAAAGATGGGGAAAGGACGGATAGACTTGAGAACTTCCAAGTTTAAAACGTTCCTGTTGACTGTTGGACGACCTTCTGCGGTTGATTAGACTGTTTTTTACTAAGCCATCATGCAATTATTTGACTGGGGAAACGCTAATCAGTATATAAGCTGGAAAAGGACCTAACTACAATCTGTGATATTCAAGTATGCCTTTAAAGTAGAAGCTATCGTTAAATTTTCACTGACCACAGCCCAATAAAATTCACTAACCGGGAAAGGATCTCTTCTAATTCTTAGCTAAACAAATTTAAATTTCTAGTATTGATCGGCAAAATTCAGACCAAAAACTTGCTGTTAAACACTACATGGCCCAAAAATAAACCACAGATAAATTACCAGTATTGCAAAATAGTTGCCATATGTATCATCTTTTCTTTAGGTCCTGAATGTCGCTAAATATCCAATACCTCTTTTGTCTTCTTTCAAGAGGACCTACTGCACTAAGAGCTGTAATACGCTACAATATCTGATCAATGACCAAATGCTCACCCACTTTTTTTTTTGAAGAAAAAGGTATTCAAGTTAGCCATGTTACTCAGCTAAGCCAATCAATCATAATCAAGAAACAAAAACAAAACAACCATATGCCAATAATTAACAAGGGGTGCAAAGCAAAAGTAAAGGAATTGGTAAGGATAATAAAAACTCACTTTCAGGGCCACCAAGCTTTGTGACGGCATCAACAAAACGTTGATGAACATCAGTAGTCCATCTCAGCCTTGGCTTTGGATCTCTTGTCAGCACCACCACCTCCACTTCTCTCATCAGGATAACAACGCCCACCGTACATTCTTAGTCTTTGTCAAATAGAGAGAACAAGGTAACTGGGGAATGAATGAACTTCAGAAACCAAAAGGCAAAGTGCAAGAAAAAGAAAAATGAATATAATTTTGTGTACAAGAAGTCACTGTAGATTTATTTATCAATCCATATAAAGCTATGTGATCCTCAATTTTGATGCGCTATATGGAAAGATTAAAGAAAAGAACAGATTCAAGTGATCAGATGAGAGAGAATGCTTGCAACTTTCCTAGGACTCAAACAATAACAGTTGTAACAATGATTTCAAATGTTCATTACAAGAGAGTATAAATCTTGTATTGCCAGAACATACTTACGTGTCTAATAATGAATGTTGTGTATGTTTGCATGCATTCAGGCTAAATCATTATTTGTCCCCTCAAATCTTGCATTTTGCTATATTACCCCTTGATTTACTAATCACATAAATCCCCCTCCAAATATGTCTTTTTCGTGTATAAGGAGGAATCCTGCATTGTGAATGCAATTGTGAGAGTCGAATTGTACCTTGGTAGAAATTGATTTACCACTTGGCCAACTCTTACACTCCTAAACTGCTTAGTGGTACCTAAATTGAGCGTATTTAACTTTTGTAAACAAATTTATACATTAAAAATCTCCACAATCTTACTTCCTTTCTGCTATACTCATTACCTAATTTCATGTATTGTTCCTAAAAATTACACATATTTTATTTGATTCAATTAAATATAACTGAAGGGAATTACTAGATAAATTTAATTTTATGGGGTTGGGGGTGCAAAATTTGATGATAGAATAATTTGAGGGTGTAAATTGTATTTTACCCTATATTTTAGGGTCCATTCGTAATGAAAAGAACAAAAATGAGGAAAAATGGGCAACGAATATGAAGAAACATGGACAGGGTTTGGATAGTTGTTTTTGGGAGTATTTTTTAAAAATAATTACTCTAATAATTTTAAATATTTTTCTCGATAAATATGTATGTTTGATAAAAATGTAATTGAAAACGTGTTTGGATAAAAATGTGTTTTACAAACAAAGTAAACCGACAAGTCAATTCTTCTGTTTCTGTATGATGTAGGAGTCGTCAAATTGACTGAGACAAAGGGAAAATTGTCAAAATCCGTTGCTTTGTAGGGTTTACAAATGTTGTGTTTGGATTGTAGCGTGGACTAAGGTGTAGGCGATAAAGAATTAATGACACATGGATGCGACGTAGAATATTTGCCGAGGAATAATCGGAAAGAATATTCGTGTACACACACGCCACGTCATCTAAATCAAAGTGGGGCCGGGTTTCTGGAATTACACTGTCTTTTTTTTTAAAATAAACCTAAATCCACAACTCAACTCAAAAGGCAATTACTGACTTTTGGGAGGAGCCGTGGGACTTATCTAAAGGTCAGACTCTTTCAGACTCACCGATGTGGGACAAAGTCCCGGGGCAAAGGGGAGGGGAGACACGACCGACTCGGACTCAAGGAATTACACTGTCTTTGACATTGGACGTCAAATGAGGCGGACAAATTCAAAATTAATGGAGTTACGGCTCAAAAATATTAGCTTCGTTTGAATAGCATTATTTGGAGTGTTTTTTGAGAATTATTAGAAAAAAATTATTTAGATTATTTTTTGTTGATTTTTTTGAAAAGGTGAAAAAGTGTTTGAATGTGAAAATTTTTTTTTGAAGTGATATGATGGTGGTTTGAAAAGTGATTGGGAAAGTGTTTGAATAGTTCAAAAATTTTGAAAAAAAGTAGTGAAGCGGACATCCGGTTCTTTAAGTGGACGTCCGCTTCAGAGACAAAAATGTGCGGCACGGACGCTGGTAGCGTTCATGCTGCAGTGCTCGCTGAGACAATTTTGTCTCTGAAGCGGACATTTGCTTAAAGAAGCGGACGTCTGCTCCATCGTCCGCTTCGTCATTTCACCTCAAAACTTACCGAAAATAGATTTCATTTTGTTACTCGAGATTTTTTCAGTTTTTCTAAACAAATTTTGAACATAAACATGCTTGCTTTTGTAAATAATTGTGTAAAAAGTTTCTAAAGTTCATTTGAAATTTCAAATGAAAAACTTAGTGGGAAAATTTGGTGAAAAAGTTTGATCAAAAATTTTTTTAACTTTTTGACCAAAAAATTTTCACTTGTCCAAATAGATTTGGGAAAAATTTTTCCAAAAAATGTAGTCACGCCCCGAAATGACACACGGTGGGGTCGTTGACTATCGCGCTCGGAAAAAGTAGTCTGGTCCGGTGACCCTTTTCGAAAAGAAAATTTTGGGAAAAACCATGTGCGTGTGTGAAAAATCGAGTTTTTAGTAAAAAAGTATTATTTTAGAAAAAAATGGTATTTTGGAAAAAAAGAGAAGGCCGGGACTAAGAATGCGACAGTTTTGGCCAACTGATTTTTGAAAAAGGGTTTTATTTTAAAAGAATGGAGTCGCCACTTGGTATTAAGTTAGGGTGTACTAAGTCACCCGAAAAAATCGTTAACAAAGCACAAATAAAAATTTTAGAAAAATCATGTGCGTGTGTGAAAAATCGAGTTTTTAGTAAAAAAGTATTATTTTAGAAAAAAATGGTATTTTGGAAAAAAAGAGAAGGCCGGGACTAAGAATGCGACAGTTTTGGCCAACTGATTTTTGAAAAAGGGTTTTATTTTAAAAGAATGGAGTCGCCACTTGGTATTAAGTTAGGGTGTACTAAGTCACCCGAAAAAATCGTTAACAAAGCACAAATAAAAATTTTAGAAAAATCATTTAAAATTCTTTTTGACTCCGGTCTACGAAAAATGAGAGAAAAAGGTCCGGGAGTCACATTTGAAGAAAGGGAAGGCAAAGGCTTACGCCTAAGGCACCTTTTCTACCTAACCGAGACTAGTTGTAAGGCTTAATCAAAATTTCCTAAGTTAACCCTAGGTTCTATCGCATTCGGATGTATCTAAATAAATGCAAATCCTAAATCTAAATGTGAGAATCGAGAGGGTCGGAATGTTCTGTCGAGATATAAACGGAATTATCGCATTAATTGCAAAACCCGGAATGAGACCTCGAGGGAGTCACGAGTGTTTATGCAAACATGTGATGCAAAAAGAAAAGAAAACAATAATATATAGTCAGTGAAGAAAGAAGATGGGTATGCAACACGACGGGTATGCGGGACTAATAACTCGTGACTGAATGTTTCTAATCACGGAGGGGGGAACGGCATGTACGCCATCGCTTCTCACGTGAGTAGGGGACTATTTCTAGTCGGATCACACAAAAATGACCTAAATTCTAAGTGAGATGCAACCTAAATATCATGCATTTGAATGTGTCAAAATAAATAAATAATAGTAATAATAATAATAATAATCATGCAAAATGGAAAGAAAACTAAAAATGTGTGAAGTGGGATGTAAAATGCACATGAATGCACCTAACACTAAAATGTCCTAAGGGTCTAGTGTTAGACTAGTCCTTTCTAGGGATTTCCACTAATGTTGGACTAGCGGGGAAACGATAAAGCCACAATTAGCGTTGGACTAGTGCGGTGATGGAATAATATAAAATATAATTAAATAGTAAAACATGAATTAAAAGCAAATTAAACATATAAAGACATATATGAGCAAGTAGGAGTACATAACACGTAAGTATGAAATCTAGATACAAAATTCTGAGGAAAGCGGTAAAAGAAATAAGCACATAAGCATGCAAAAGCACGCAAGCCCTGTAACACCCTAGAAATTTATGCAAAACCATTTATTGGGTATTATGTTCATTAGAAAAAAAAAAAGAAAAAAGAAAAAAAGGGGGCGGAAATTAGTGGAAAAATAATAAGGAATGATTTTCTATTTTACTAGCATGTTGTACTATTACCTTTAAGATTTATACCTAGCATGTCTTGCAAGATTTAATTATAGGATAAATGACAAAATCTCTTCTAACGACCCTTAGCCAAGTGTAGTCTTCCATGGTAAGAAAGTCAAGATTTACTTTGCCTTTGTCTTACTTTGATTGGTCCAAGTATTACCCAAACTTTCTCTAATTCTTTTCTTCTTTACTTAGTTAATTTTTCTCTCTTTCTTTCTTCTTTGGCCGGTTCTTCTCTTCCCTCTTTTCTCTCCATTTTCTTTCATTTTCTTGGAGCTTTTACTTCCATTTAATTACTTTTCATCCTTAGAAATTAAGTTGATCTTCCTTCTAAGCAACAATCTTATCTTACTAAAGGTATTTCCCAAGAACTTTTCATCTTATTTCAAGTATAAAGATCATAGTTTTCTAGCTTCTAAGCCATGTCTTTATTGTTAAGTATGATTTATTTTAGCCATGAAATATGAAGTTTTATTCCATGAATATGAGGTTTATGGACTTGTATGACTTGTAGCTAGTGATTTAAACTTGAAATGGCATGAATTAAGGATGATTTAGTTGAAGAAACTTGGAGTAGTTTAGGTGTTTTTGTGATGAATTTGGGTGAAATTGAAGTGAGTTTGATGTGGAATTGGTAGAACTACTTGAGATTGGGTTGTTTGGATGTTTTTTTTGCAGGTTAAAAATTTTGGGTTAGTCCGATTATAGCGGAAGTGCTGCCGAAATTTCGGTAAAACCTAGGAAATAAAAGTAATTAGGCTATGATTTAAAGCTTTATAAGCTGTAATTTAGTGATTAGAACGTGTAAGAATTTTCGTAGATTAGCTATTAGTGAATTAAACCTTTCCGAGCGAAACCCTAAAAAGTTAGAAAACCTTAATTTTGAAAACCCTAAACCCTAGGGTAAAACCCTAAACTCCAAAACCCTAGAAATTAAACCCTAGAAATACCTGAGGTATTTCTTGAATTTTCTTATCGAATTACTTAGATTTTTATCTTGTTTTTATACGACTATTTTCTTTTGAATTTCAGGCTCCAGAAGTAAAACCCGACCATATTACGAAATATTTTCTTAAGCACTTAAGGTGAGTGTCTTTATGTGTGCATGATGCATAAAATGCCATGTAATACTTGACGTTATTATTTTGATGCATGAAATGATATGTTCTACTTGACATGATTATCTAATGAAATGTGTTACTTGAGGAAAGATGTGTACTTTATCGCATTTATTCCGCAATGTGTTACACGCTTTCATTATTCAATGTGTTACTTGTGCATGAGACTTCCGTGACTAACTTCACCATTACTTCACGGATAGTCAACCCAGACAGGCTTGGGAGGATATAAGGTGCTGGATGTTTTAGGGCGTGTTGTTCTTTCCCTTTTGAGTTGTAAAACCTCAAAGAGGCCAACTCTGGATTGAACTTTCTCGCGTGTTGGCCCTCCAAGGTCGAGATTACTCCCTGGATGTGATAGCCTGTACGGAGGTTATAAGGTGAACGGTGGTTAAGGCTTGCGTGATAATACTGGCATGGCCTTTAATAAAGACTTGAGTTATTATCTCGGTCATAACATCATGGTTACATGAACAGTACTTGCTTCTCCTGCGGTTGAGCTTGCTCCCGTAGTTGGGCCCTGTATCCGCCATTGACTACTTGTTAATTAAATTGTTCATAACCTATCTATTTACCTTGTCAATTATCTTGTTCCATAAAATAATGAATTCCTGGTATGATTGCATGGCTTGGGCACTCACTGGGCTATAATAGCTCATCCCATTCATTTGTTTTCTTTAACCAGGTTTCCCAAAATACTAAAGCTGGAAAAGTTGCTTTTGGGATATAGTAAATGTTTTGCTTCATGTATTTTGATGGCCTAATTGTGTAGGCTTTTATTGCAAATGCTATGTATATTTTGAGATGTAAACTTCTTGTGATTCTTGTACTTTCGAATGAATTAAATGAATGTATTTCCTTATGAATGTATTTTATTTGAGTTAAGTATGCTTGGATGTTCCGAGTGAGTGCTTGTTTGAGTCCTGGCAAGAGCCAGGTAGGCAGTCCGCTAAGCCCTTTGGTGCGCCTCTGGGTAAGGTGGGACTGTCACAGTTGGTATCAGAGTGAATCTCGTGTGGTCTCTGCACGGGGTGAGACTGGGCCTCTGGTATTGGGCCGGACTACGTAACGAAGCGGAGGAACTAAGTATTGTGCGGGGCTAAGTGCTACGTCGACTTAAGGGCGGGAGCCACTTCTAGAGCCGTACGAGCCACCTCTAGAATCCGACACAACCGAGTGGACAGTTCGGATATGAATTGGGCTTTGCAAGGACGCAAAGGCCTAAAGGATGAGTGAATGTGATATCCCACATCGGTGGGAGTAAGAAAAAAAGAATAGTATATAACATCTTATGTTTGGGCTACTAAATAACTTGATTTAAGTATTTTGAGCCCGTGGTTTAAAGCTCAAAAGTTTTTGGGCCAGCCCGGACGCGGGATATTACAAGCCCTAACTATTACACCGGGGGAATTAGCTACAATTTTTAGGGGGGAAATTAAAAATGCCCTATCTATTACACTTGTTATCTAAATATACAAATATTCGTAAATAAAAATGAAAGGAAAAATAATCTAATTATTACATTGACTATCTAAATACAAAAATATTGCACTTTTTGCCAAAATAATAATAAAGAAATAATAAAATTTAAAATTAAATAGCATAAAAGAAATAAATACATGAAGAGCGTGCAAAAATAGGGAATATATGAATAAAAATGCATAAAAATCACGTAAGGCACATTGGAACATATAAAGAAAATTAACGAAGAATAAGGATACCTCTCAAAAACCTGGTACAAATACTAATAAAGAATGAACAAACAAGTCAATGTATCACTATTTAAAGCAATAAAACAAAAATATGAAATATGACAAAGTAAATTTCAATAAATTGGGGTATAAATCCTATCAAGGCAGGGGAATAAAATAGAATTCAAGCAAACTTAGGGGCCAAAACGCAAATTTAAGCCAGTATGGGACGCAATTGTAAATTAAAGATAAGTAAAGGGGCAAAATAAAATTTCAGCAAGCATGGGGCACAAAAATGTAAATTCTAGTAATCATTAAGGATTAAAACACAAATTCCAACAATCATAAGTACTAAAATACAAGTTTCAGCAATGTGTAAGGATTAAAACACAAATTCCAGCAATCATAAGTACTAAAATACAAATTCCAGCAGTGTCATAGGGACTAAAGATGCAAATTTCAGCAACACACGGACTAAAAAAAAAAGAATTTTCAGCAACTTGAAAAACCTAAAATGCATTTTCAGCAATTTAAAGGGTTCAAAAAGTGAATTTCCAACCATTGTTTGTGGGGGTAAAATATAAATTACAGCCAGCTTGTTGAGCTAGTGGAAATTCCTGCAACTAGGGGAATGAAAAATGAATTTTCAGCAGCCATGAGGATAGATACTCAATTACAGTAGCAATAAAGACTAAAAAAAGAACAGAAATTTCAGCAATACACTTGCAACATCCAACCACAAATAAAGACTAAAATCGATTAAAGGGTTCACCATCAAATTAGATTAATTAACTTCCTTAATTAACTAAATTAAGACTCGATTAGACTCAAGCAAGAAAAGAAAATCAAATATTAATTGGACTAAAACTGATTATGAGAAAAAAAAATGCTAAATCCATTTTATTGTCCATTCTGTCTTCTTCTTTCTCTTATTCCCTGTTTCTCTAATCCCTTTTATCTTTTGTTTTCTCTCCGTTTCACTCTTTCTACAGTACCTTCTAATCTCTCTCGATCTCCCTCTGATTTATTCTTTCTTTTACAACTTCTCTCTTCTTTTCTCTCCTCTCTTTTCTTCGATTCTCTACTGTTCCCCTTTCTTCTCCTGGTCGTTTTCTCTCTGTCCCACTTTCTCTCTGTTTTTCTCTCTTGGTTTTTTCTTTTCTCCCCATTTCATGCTCTCTACCTTTTCTCTGCTTTTCAATTCTTCTCTCCCTCTCTTTGGTCTCTTCTCTCTCGCAACTCTCTCTTTACTCAACTATTTCTTTCTTGCTCTCTCAAATTGTAAAACGACGACTGGAGAGGGAGGGGGCTACAAGGTCCATGGGCTAGCGTTTGTGATTGTTTGAGTGGTTTGGGATGTGGGTTTTTTGACAAGAATTGTAAGGAGGCGTTGGTTCTGTGGATGACCTGGGCTATGGGTGGGGCAAGGCTGTGTGATTGTGGGTGACCAATTGGTGATTATGGACTACTTTGGTAACTAGTTTTGAAGGGGCTGATGTCTAATTTGCAGGTTGTGTGTGCATGTACTGTTTGCATGCGGTTGTGTGTGTGCCAGAATTGTGCAATTGTGTTTTGTATGCTATGCATGATGTGTGAAATCTCCGTGTGTACTGTGTGCTAGCAGTATGTGTACGTGGATTGTGAATCTGCTATATGCTTTTGGTGTATGTGTGAGATTGCGCAGGAATTTTGTGATTTGTGTGTAAGTTTTTGTGTTCTTGTGATGATGATTGTGATTGTTTTGATTTGGTTATTGGTTTGTTAACAACTGGTAGAGGTGGTTGTGTTCTTGTATCTGCAAGTTATTTGCCTGTTGGTTGCTGATTTTGGGGCCATTTTAACGGCCATTGGACTATGGGTTGATGGCAGTGGTGTTTTGATTGATGAGTGTATTGTGTGCGTTTAATTTTGTGAGTAACTATGGTTATGTGACTGTGAATGGCAATAGTTCTGGGTTGCTTTGTCTTTGCAGGTTATACTCTAGAGGAAGAGGCAGGGGAAGAGGGATAGAGAAGGCGGTTGTATGAGGTTGAGCTATTTGTTTGTAGGTCCTTGGCTCTGGTTTTTGGGCTACCGATGGTTGTGGATGGTAGAGCTTGGCAGAGAGGGGAACTGGGTGGTTGGAGTAGTTTCATGTTGCTGGTGATGTGGTGAGGAGGGTTGTGGGTTGCTGTTGCAAGTGAGGGAAGAAGTGGGTGGTGATGATGATTCTGGTTAAAGGTGGAGCTTTTAGGTGGTTAAAGATGAGGTTATGGTGGTGTAAAGTTTGAGCGTTCTATGGTTGGGTTTCCTGGTGATTATAGGTAGTTTAGGGGAGGGGGCTGGGAACGTTGGTTCTGGTGGTGGAGAAGGGAGAGAGAGGGAGAGACGGTGGAACAAACTCAAAACATTAACCAGACCCAAAAACAAAAACAAAACAATAAGCAAAAATCCAGAAAAATCCAACGTAAAATCACAAAACTAACCCAAATTTTGTAACTTCAGTTGTTCAATTTTGACATTAAAATGGAAAAACATGAACTAAAAGGCAAAAAATAAAATTAAGATGTTACCTTTTTAAACCAGTTGATGATGAATAGTGATGATCCCCTTTGATGATGATGAACAGTAAATGTAACAGTGAAGAAAATAGTAGAAGATGTGTGTGTATTTTTTGTGGCTTAGTGTGTGTTTGATCTTTGCTCTTTTGCTAGAAATATGTTTTTAGGGTTTTGGATTTTTCTCCTCTCTCTTTTTTTTTTTTTTTGATTTAAGGGGGGTATTTATAGGGTTAGTTATCTTGGTCACCAAGAATATTACAAAATAACAAAAATGCCACGGGTAATAAAAATTCTAATTTTATTTGAGAAAAATATTTTTAACTCAAAAAATTAAAAATTAACACAAAGAAATGATAGTAAATTCCAACATTTGCCAAAACATTGAAAGTAGATTTCAAATTAAACGTTAGAGCTTAAAACTGATAAAAAACGCGCTCGGGGTGTGAAATGACAATTTTGCCCCTCAACAACGAAAATACACAGAAAATAGCTATTGACCTCGAAAAATTACCAAAAATTAAAAATAAGCTTAAAACCCTAGGAAATGCATTTATGACTCAAAAAATTGATGAAAAATGAATTTAAACTGTAAAATAACGATTTTGCCCCTAGACAATGAAAATTCACAAAAAAATAGCTATTAACCTTGAAAAATTACCAAAAATTAAAAATAAGCTTAAAACCATAAGAAATGCATTTATGACTCAAAAACTGATGAAAAATGAATTTAAACTGTAAAATGATGATTTTGCCTTTGTACAATGAAAATTCACAGAAAAATAGCTATTGACCTCAAAAAATGACCAAAAATGAAAAATAAGCTTAAAACCCTAAGAAATGCATTTATGACTCAAAAATTGATGAAAATTGAATTTAAACTGTAAAATAACGATTTTACCCTTAAATGCAATATTTACAGAAGAAATAACAATCATCTCTGAAAAAATCACGAAAATTTAGAAACATGCTCAAAGAATTAGAAAAATAAATTTGGGACCTGAAATGAGCTAAAATGGCATTCGCAAGGTGAAATTACCATTTTGCCCTTGTGCTGGTAGAATATAAAAAGAATACCAATTAAATTCGAAAAAATCATAAAAAATTAACAAATTCGTATTAAAGTAAAAATATGAACTTAAAATCCCCAAAGGTAATAAAAAAATATTTACAGAGAAAAATTACTATTTTATCCTCGATATTATTGAAAAATTAGAATTTGACCCCAAAAAATATAAAATGCCCCCAATGTTTGAAAATTAAATGGTGTGTCAAAATTTGGTCTCTACAAATGCTCCAAAAAACCAATCCAAACAGAGCCACTAAAATTTTGAATACAAGTTGTATGGCTCCGTTTGGATAGCATCATTTGAAATTTTTTGAAAATTTTTTTCACAATGTGTTTGGATAGTTGGAAAATTATTTGGTCATAAGTTAAGAAAGTTTTGACCAAAAATTTTTTCCCACTTTTTCAAAAACAATGGCTTAAATTTTCCCACCAAATTTTTTCATTTTAAATTTCAAATATTTTTTCAAACTTTGTAATAATTTTAGAAACTTTTTACACAATTATTCACAAAATCAAGCACGTTTACGTTTAAAACTTGTTTAGAAAAATTGGAAAAATCACTACTAACAAAAGTGAGATCCATTGTCAGTTGGTTTTATAGTAGGTTTTGTAAACTGAGTACTGATATCAGATGCTGGTAATTAGAAGAGGGAGGCGGTGGTGGGTGGTGGGTAGGGAGACAGAGACAGAGAAGGGTTGGGGGTGGAGTGGTGGGTAGAGAGAACAAGTAGAGACAGAGAGAAGAGGGAGGGGATGGGGGAATTAGCGTGAGAAGAAGAGAGAGGAGTAGGGGAATTAGAGAAAAGAAAAAATTAGGGTTTTAATTAATAAAAGAAATAAGAAATTAGTTTAGATTAGGAAATAAAAAATAAAAAAATTAATATTTTTTCAACAATCAAATTACAGAAGACTTTTAGTCATATAATATAGGCATGCTGCATCACAAAATGTCTTTTGATATTTTTATTTTCAATTCCCCTAAGAGACAATTATAATGCATGGGCATGCCTGAAAAAATTTTATTTGCAATTCCCCTAAGAGACATTATAACGCGTGGGCATGCCTGAAAAAATTAAGTTTTCTTACTGCTCTTCCAATTACTTCTACAATTATTACTTTTAAAATAATGTTCTATGTTATTTTGATTTTGTTTGTGATAGCATTGCGTTGGATGCTTCAAGATATATACCATTTTTTATATCGGTAAAAATAGTACATTTTAATATTTTCTTCACTATTTTTTGGTTATTTTTATTTAGCAAATTTTTTCTTTTAATATTTTGAATGATTATTTATAATTTTTAAAATGAAAATTGTTTTAAAATATGCGTCTTGTTGAGACCGCAACTGATATGTCAAACCCGATTTAAAATAGTACAAGTCGCAACCGCGATTTTAAACCATGATGAAAACTATTATACTTGTGATTTCAAATATGCACTTATATCAGTTGTTTAAATGGAATTTCTGATCCTGCGTTCTTCATTTTCCTCATCAATTAACTTGCATTTTTTCCGTTGGTTGTTACTAGGCTATTATCTGGGAGAGACAACAATGCGCACCATAGCTAAAAGTGAAGGTAGGCAACTTCGGGCTAAAGTGCATCATATCTCATCATCATCAGTCTACCCACCTTGGTGGTTGGGTTTTGAAAGTACTTGTTTGCCGTCTCTAGGGAAAAGTGTGAATGGTTCTGTCGGTGAAGGTGTCACCAAAGAAAGGGATACGAGTGTGGCTCCACATTCTGGTACTAGTCGTCCATCCTTTAAAACTGAAGCGAATATTTGCGATACAACTGTCAGTTCATCTCATTCTAATGTCATTGTAGTATGAGACATTATATTAAAGAAACCATGTTGCTCAGTTTGATTGTTTGAACGGAAGATTGATAATGATTTGATTGACATATTGTTTATTTCATTTGCCTCCTTAACTTTGATATTTGCTATTGTTTTATTTTTTGTGGTTATTACGAGGAATAAACATTTGTTCGTTGTGTTTATCATATGAAATATGCATTTGCAATAGGGCACGAATTCCAGACATTTGCTAATCCTGAAATAGATAATATTAGTTTTGGACAGGAGTAGGTAGTTTAGGTCATTATGATCTGATTGGCATTTCTCCTTGGGCTGAGAGTTATTTAGTTCTAGTATAGCACCACAACACTCTGGTTTTCTCTGAATGGTTCTAGTATTATTTAAGATGAAATGGTTGCCTATTATAGATACCAAAATCTGCCGACTTCACATTAGCTCAAGTCAAACGACATGTCGGAATATTTTCATCTTCTATGGACCGAGCTATTCCTTGACCGAGTCAATAGATATGTTGATATGACAACCTTGGCATTTGACTTGCAGATTTTATACTTTGACACAATTGACCTATATCACCTAGGCTGTCGACCTATTACACACCTTTCTATGGCTCTCACTCCTCTCAGTCCTCTCTACCATTATAAAAACCCTTCACTATTTCGTTCAGAAGGTACGCTTACTAATATACTTTGAAGCCTCCTAATCTACTCTCCATAACCAAATAACTAACTTAAGTATTGAAGACATTTCGGTGGACAAACCCCCACGTGTTTGACAATTTCTGTGTTGCATGTCTATTTGTTCGTCCAACTCATCTCATCCAGGTAAGCGACAAGTTCGGACTCATCACCTGTAATATTCCTTATGAAATAGATATAATGTAATTCGTGAGTTATATTGTTCTACTATCTACTACACCACCCTGTCCAAGGCTCCAGTTTTTTCTTAATGAATCAAAACATGGAAGTTGATGATTTAAGTATGAAAATCTGAGGTTTATATAATTCCCAACTCCATTAGCAGTGATGTAATTGGTGCACTGCTTCCTCTCAAATTTGCCAAGAAATGAAGGTGATAGTGGAAGAAAGGTATTTTTGACGTCATATAGACTCCAACAAATGAAGGTGATAGTGGAAGAAAGTCTGTAGACTTCCTCTCAAATTTGCCAAGAAATGAAGGTAATTGCCTCTAACTTCGGCCTTTATTGTTAGGAAGCTTTCATAGTTTGGTTCGAAAATGGACCAGTGATTTGTTTCAAAAAAAAAAAAAAAAAAAAGACCAGCGATTTTAAGATAGCATGATTTGAGCTGCAATTAATTTCATGATACATATTCCTTGCATCATCGGTCTTTTTCTCTACACTTCTAAGTAAGTCCTAAACCGGGAAAAATATCCAACTTTGCGTGCATCACATTCCTATAGCTCACCATTAACATTTTGAGGTCTATAATTAAAAGAGCTTGAAGTTAACTCTGATGGTCCACTAAATCACTAGTGATTGCGGCACATTCCATGAATAGGGGCATAGATCTTAATATCTAAAAATTACTACCATCATCTAAGCTTGTTATACAAGAGAAAAACCATTTATGGAGAAGCAAAGTGACAAAGAGAATACTACGCCCAAATTTAGCTATTTTATTAACAAGTAATTACAATAGCACAAGGATAATATTATGGAAGGAGAGCTTAAAGATATATATATATATATATATATATTACTATTTTTTTTTTAAAACACACATTTCATTAATATATTTAAATTACATAATAGAAGTTAAAGCTCCAGCTAGTTTATGTTTTTAGATTAAAGCTACAGAAGTTAAATTACACATTTCATTGATTACTGTGTTTTTAGATTAGAAAGAACTAAAGCATTATTTGACTACCAGTACTATGCAAGGTAGCGTGACAGGGAAATCTACTTTACCCGAAATTCGACTCTTGTAACACTTACAGATTAAAAAAAAATTAGATTTCACATAGAAATAGAAATTGAGGCATCATTAACCTCATTTAGTCACGTTCCACATTAATGAATATTATTTTCAAAAATCAAACCAATTAGAAAAGCAATTCAAAAATCAAACCAATTAGAAAATTCAAAAATTAGATCCTAATATCACTTTCTTGAACTTTCTGGTTAGATAGAATTAGAATATTAACGCAATTGAAACATCAATTAGAAAAGCAAAGCATCCAGAAAGGTGAGCAATGAAAATTCACTAATTCAGAGAATTAGTTTAGTAACGAAAATGCTAGACAACTTCATATAAGCCATAATGTTTTGTCTTGAGATTATGCTGCACAGACTGTTAAAAATTTCAACTATCTCTTTCTTCTTAGAGCGTACAATTAAATTTGCAGAATTGGAGTGTGCTTAATATTGTGGATATTTCTCAAAACATCATGAACATCACATGAGAATTGCCCGCTATATTTCGGCCATCTTCTTATTTAGTACTCCAAATAAATTTGAACTTTCAAGTAAGCCAGCAGAATCAGTTCAAGATATCATACTATACATAAAACCTAAAGGGAGTTTTGGTGTACTGACAATTTTAATGACTTTTCAAAATTATCCTTCTAGCACTTAACTACTTTTAATTTAAGTAGTTCATGAATTTGACAAATGTAATTAATCCTACTGGGTTGGGGTTTAAGGGCTAATTCGACAATTTGACAAAAAAATATGCTAGCATTATTAATATTTAACAGTCAATATTAATAAGCAAATGTATAAAGGGGTATTTGTTATGTATTCACGAAGATAGAGGACCTTTTCTTAATATTGCCGAATCAAGGTTTGATTCATAATTTGGTCAAGCCTCAATCGTAGTAAATGTAATTAATCCTTAAAAGTATGTAGTTAACAATACTATGTATCTAGTTGGTGATTATTTATTTATTTTTGAGTTTATAGTTACACTTGCTATTGAAAATTAAATAAAATTAATGGAATATATGGAAAAATAATTAGATCTAGGCGAATATCATTAGAAAAAATTTTGGCCTTTAGACTAGTGGGATTGAAATAAAAAAAGAATAAAGGATAAAGGGAGTAGGAAAATAAAAATAAAAAGTTGCAAGTTTGTTGCTAAAATGTAGTGTAGGTATTTATTAGAAAGATTTAGAAACCAAACGCAATCCTATAGGTTCTTAATTATCAGCATAAATCCAACTTTGAATATGAAAATAATGACAGCATAATCTTAAACAATTGACAACGGCACCATAGAATTCTTTAAAGATCCTATCGATTTTGTGCCTTGAGGACATAGGATGAAATGTCAAAAAAAAAAAAAAAAGGGTTCATTATTAAAACTCTAAAATTATAATCCATTCCCTAAATTGGAGACACTCGAGAGAAAAATTATTCTTTCGCGGAAAAATGGCACAGAACCTATTCTTTTATTTAGTCTACAGAGTTCAAAACAATGAATCCTTCTCAAAAATTATATTCTCAAAAAAACAACAATCAGGACAGAGGTACGTTGTTTACGTTTATCACAATAATCCCGCCTTATGCTTCTCAGACTTAACCGTTAAATCAAGATTTTTTTTTTCTATGTCCCTGATCTTGCAATGTTGCATGCATATTAAAGAACCACAAACAGATTACGGTGGACGTCCATTCAATTTATTTCTAACACTAGATCATTACAGTCATACGCTTGCTTGTTCACTCTATTTTCTAAATGTTGATTACAATTTATTCTAAAAAAAAAAATGTTGATTACAATTTTTAATTATGTGACTTCACGATAACATATCCTTCCTATTCCATTTCCTTCATTTACACGGGATTTGAGGCCTTACTATTTCCATTTGCCACAAGTTAATGATCATGACTTAATGTGGAAAAATGGATGGTTGAGATGTTGCCATGTAGACAAAATTTGAACTTAAAAAATGCCAAAACCAAGGTGTTTTTGGAGAGAAAATTACTTACACTAAAATACTGAGGAATTACACCAGAATGCTGAGGAGTTACATCAAAATGTTGAGGAGTTACACCGCCCTCAACTCGTGGAAAATAGCACAAGGCCAAATTGTGAGGCTCCATCTCCATTTACGGGGGTGGTTTTATAGGGATCTGGGGCCTCACAAGTTGAAGCAGTCAGACTAATTGAAGTCCGTGTAATTAGACAGCATTTTTGTGTAACTACCCATAATTTTAGTGTAACTATCTAGCGTTGTGGTGTAACCATTTTTTCATCAAAACAATGTTGTTTTTTGCGCTCATTTTTGGCCTTGTAGGTTGCATCTCATCCATCTATTTTTTGTATTTTTAATCCACACCATCTACTTGTTCCAACTAAAACTTGTGAGGCTCCTTGTCTGTTTTGTAGAGATAGTCTACATTATGGTAGGCAAGCACACAACTAGCAAATATAGGACGGCGAATTCAATTTTCTTCTCCGAAAAATTAAATTAACCATTCAAAATTTTTGGCCAACTTTGCCTATATAAGCAAGCAAACATAAATGGCAATCCCCATCCCACAACATGAAGTACAAATTTGCAAACATGGCAAGCCACAAGGCATTTTTGTGGCTTTTTATAGCACTTTTCTGCATGCTATCACACTCTTCGAGTGCCAATTATTTTCCTTGCTGTCCCCCTAGTTGTTTCCCCCGTTGTGGATTCTTTTGTATTCCTAAACAACCTCCCTTTTGCCAACCACTACCTCAACCACCACCTCCACCGTCTCCACCCCCACCACCACCGCCGAGCCCACCTCCGCCGTCTCCACCCCCACCGCCACCGCCCAGCCCACCACCACCTCCACCGTCTCCACCCCCACCACCACCGCCGAGCCCACCTCCGCCGTCTCCACCCCCACCGCCACCGCCCAGCCCACCTCCGCCATCTCCACCCCACCGCCACCGCCACCGCCACCTCTGTCGTCTCCACCCCACCGCCACCGCCCAGCCCACCTCCACCATCTCCTCCCCCACTGCCACCGCCATCCTCCGCCGTCTCCACCCCCACCGCCACCGCCCAGCCCACCACCACCTCCCCTGTCTCCGCCCCCACCGCCACCGCCCAGCCCACCACCACCTCCGCCATCTCCGCCCCCACCGCCACCACCCAGCCCACCACCACCTCCATTGTCTCCACCGCCACCGCCACCACCCAGCCCTCCTCCACCACCACCACCTAAGAAGCGCCCACCACCACCCAAGAAGAAACCACGTCCACCCCGAAAACCTCACCACCCCCACCCCCACCCCCCTTTCTAAATGGATGAGTTAATTGACCATCACATAAGCCCTCCTAATAATATATGGCCATAGTAGCTTCGAAGCTCAATAATTATTAGCATACTATAACAAATAAATCCTGGCTGAGTTACAGCCTTGGAGCAAGACATTGCACCATCTACTTTATATGTGTATTTCAAATCCTGTTAGCGCGATTCACCAAGATGCTGTACTTTCTTTATACAGTTTGAATAAAATTCATCTTCTTTTTTTTTTATTGTTGACTAATATTTGGCATTTTATTATTGTCACAAGGACTTGTACTTTACAAGAACATATATTGGCTTAAGTCAACATAAGCCTATCCAATTTATTGCAATGTTCTTATGTTTCTAGCTCAAAAAATCATGTGAGGATCTTGCATTGGAACATAAGTAATAATTCTCGTTTTAAACGGAAGGTATTTAATAAAAAGTAATCGCTGCAATTTAAGTAAAAGAGAAAATTACAATTTTGGTACCAAAAATTTGGGGTATTGGCAGTTTCAGTTCCTAAAGTTTGGACAGTAGTAAATCTAATACCAAATGTTTCAATTTTATAGCATATTTAGTCTTATAAACCAGTTTTACAAAAATCTTATCGAAATTTGGTCACGTGATACTCACGTGCCGTTACAAAAAATGTCAAAAAGAATTAGATTAAAGAAAAAAATTTAATTGCTATAATTTGTAATTAAAGGCACTAATTTGAGTTCATATATGATAAATAAGTAGATAAAACTGAAAAAATTCGCCTAGATAATGCATTCGCGAGTGTGCCTTTAATTACAAATTATGACAATTAAAAATTTTCGCTATTTTTATTCTTTTTGAAAACTTTTGTAACTATCACGTGAGTTTCACATGACTAGATTCCAATAAGATTTTGAGAAAATTGATCAATGTGACTAAATATGTTGAAAATTGAAACATATGGTACTAGATTTACTTTTGTCCAAACGACTTTAGAGACTGAACGTGCCGATGCCTCAAACATTTAGTACCAAAACTGCAATTTTCTTTTAAGTAAAATTATTTTGTTTAGTTTCTTTTAAGTTATAGACAAATTTTACTTAGAAAATATTTTGATGCGGAGTTAGTCTTACGAAAAAATTTTATTTTGGTCGTATATACCTAGATATAACACATTTAGTCCCGGATTTAATGTGTATTTCAACTTGGAAGCCTTAAATTCATATAACTAAGGTCATATTTTTAATTAAATTCATATTGTCGAATTCTACAAAACCAAGGAAACAAATGTACCCTTGTCTGAAAATTATATACAAAAACCGGTCGAGATCAACGCAAGGAGAATCAAATGTTTGAGCTGCATTGAAATTTAAGATTTAGCATGACCGTGCAGAATTGAAATTTGCCCTATTTCAAGTAATTTACAAGATTAAAAGTAAATTGAAGATCTTGAAAAGAAAAGCTTGAAGAAGCCACATCCATTTTGTTACTTGAATTCAGTTGACTTAATAATCCATGTATTTATGCAAATATCATGAAAAGTAACACTTGGATTCAGTGGCGAAGCCAGAAAAAAATGTTAGTGGGGGCAAAAGCAACATTTAAATTTATTTTACTTACTATTTTACTTTTTTTAAAATAAAAGAACATCAATACTCACATAACAAGTAGAAATAATACATATATTCTACATAAAACATAATTGAATTCATACTAAAAAATACTAATATAACAATAATTTTATTTCAAAAAGTAAATCAAACAATTTACAATTGCTCACGTTGAGTTTTCATCTTTAGATAATGGTTTACAACTTTCTCATTTTTAACTTCCCGAAGTATATTATTTTCAATGTAAGTAACTAAACAATCATTCATCCAAATGTCTCCCATTCTATTTCACAATTGATTCTTCACTATATTCATAGCTAGCTTTAGAAGCATATATACCAATAGATACACAATATCTCTTTTAATCTTCACTAATTTTTGAGCTAAATCATTGATTTTTCTTAAATTTAAAAATTCCTTAACTGATCTCAAGTTGGTAATATAAGTATCCAATTCAGAATCAAGTACAAGAATATCCAATTGAGAAAACTCATACGGACTAAAAGGAAAATGAGGGAGGCAACTGTAAATATCAAAGAAGTTTAGGGGAGTGGGGGCACACTGGAAATTATTTTTTAAAATTATGGTTATCAAAGTAATTTGATGGGAGGCAGTGGGGGCCCATGCCCCCAGGGTCCCCACCCTGCCTCCGCCCCTGCTTGGATTGGTAAAAGAATATATATAGTCTATAGATGTTTCCATCTAGTTAGAGCTGACATGGGGCAAAAGAAAAACTTCTCATGCAAAACACAACGAAGTGGCCTGAACCAAACAGTTAAACTAGATTTGTGATAGCACAGCCATTTTGTTACTTGAGTTCAGCTGACTTAGTAATCCATCTATTTATGCAAATATCACGAAGGTAAGACTCGGATTGGTAAAAGAATATTTATCATCTATAGATGTTTCCATCTAGTTTGAGCTCACATGGGGCAAACGAAAAACCTTACTTGCATAACACAACGAAGTGGTTTGAACCAAATAGTTAAACTAGATTTGGAAACAAACAACAACAGCAAATTTTGAGACAACTAATTTTATACAAATGGGGCATACGGAGGGTTTCTTTTTTCTTTTTTTTTTTTTTTTGGAAAAATGATCATGAAACATTATAACTATAAAGGCAATATAGGAATAGAGAGAGAAAGAATGAGATATGAATTATAACTGATCGTTAGTTCTTGTTGACGATTAATGACAATCACAATCAAAATCTTTCACGGTTCACGATCAAATTCTGTAAAAACAATATCCATATAATGTAGCTGATGGTAGGACGCCTAACTTGTAACTACACAAGTAGTGGTCGAGTTAGGAATTTGTTTTGGGGCAAGTCTAGAGTAACAAGTAGTTAGGAAATGTTAGACCCAAATCTAAATAAATTATGAAGAAAATGATTTGTTCTGGGGGTGAGTCTAGTATAACAACTAGTTTGGAAATGTTACGCTCAAATCTAAATAACTTATGAAGACAATGGTTTGGGAGGCATTTATTTTTTTGTTAAGTATAGTAACACAACAAATCTTACTTACAAATTGTTTTTTACAAGTTTTTTTTTTATTTTGTTGGGGGGGGGGGGGTTGGGGGGTTTGCCGTCGCCCCTGTATACAAGTTAATATTTTGAAGGCATTCAGCAAGTTTGTCTATATCAACATGAAAACTATTCCTACATGATGAACTTTCCTGTTATCCCATATTCCTCCTAAACTTGCAGTGTCCACTAGGGCTGTAAACGAATCGAGCTCTTAACGAATAGTTCGGGTTCGATTCGAATTCAAGTTTTTACAAGTTCGAATAAAGACGTGATTCAATTATATTATTGAACCACATTCGAGCTTATATATATTTGGCTCAAGTTCGGCTCGATAATTTTTTTAATAATTTTCTATACAAAATAATATATTTTATTAATAAATTAATACAAAAAATTAAAAATAAAAACCCAAGTTTTCGAATCGAATTCGAACCTATCAAGTATAAAATCGAATCGAATTCGAGTCTAGATTTCAAACTAGTATCGAACTCGAACTCAAATCCGAATCCAAGTTCAAATTTTTGAATCGAGCTCAACAGCTTTAAGGTTCAGTTCAATTTGATTTGTTTACACCCCTAGTGTCCACGTCGCACCTGACATGGCTTAGTCTCATGCCATGCAAATACCTCCGCGATATTGAAATGAAACCTTTGGTTTTATTCAAGATAAATAGCTAACTCAATAATTTTTTAACTTAAATTACTTGTTCTTTTTTTTTTCCTTTTTTAAAGAGGATCAATAATGGGACTCCATCTACCTTTCTTTTTTTTTTTCTTTTTTTAAAGAGGATCAATAATGGGACTCCATCAACCCCCTTGGTGACCCGAACTCGGGACCCATAGATCTTAGGCGAAGTATCTTACCAACTAAGCTGCTCTTCGTTATCTTATTTTACTTGTTCAAAAATATTTAAACTACATTATTAAGAGTTCACAATTCTGTGATTGGAGAATACATAATAATAGTGGGATCTATATATAAAATTTAGCTATAAAAGTATGAATTTAACGCAAAACTTAAAAAATGGGGGGGATATATATATATATACCATGACTCTTACTTTATACCCCCTTTGGCCAGTGCGGAGCAAAGACTTAGAATTTAGGAGCAACCATTTTAGTAAGTACATGTAAATAATGAATTCAAATGGTGTAATTTTTAGTTATCACTAGTTAATTTTTTCCTTTTTCCATATTCATTCTATTCCCATGGTGTTTTTCAAAATTTTCAATACGATGGTAGTAAAACTTTTAATTCTCTAGGGGCAATGTAAAGAATGAAGAAAATTTGGAAAAGTTCAGGTGGCAATGTGACGGGTGAAGGAATTTATAAATAAAAAAAAATAGAGTGCAAGTGCCAGGAAAATTAATGAAATTAAAAATTTTTTATTAGCTAAATTTTAATTTTTTTTTTGAAGTTGAGGGGTCCCAAATTGCCACCCTCACTATAAGGTGGCTGTGGCCCTGCCTCCTGCTTGACATTTTTGTCACAGTTGACTTTTTTGTCAACTTTTTTAACTTTGAAAGCTTAATTCTTTTTATATTTCTTAACCTTATTTAATATTTCAAATTTTCGCATAGTATGTATCCCATAATTATGATATCTTAAGTTTACATGTACAAAAAAAAAAAAAATTTTTTAGTTTTTTAGCTTAATAAAAAATAAAGAAAGGAGTGCCATGATTAATAAATCGCCCCAAGAAAATTTGGGTTTTATCTCACCTTTCCAAAAACTATGGGAATCAAAACCAGCTCTAAGTCATTCAAAGTGTTTAGCCGTCTCTGTTACATAATCATGCCACATGAATTACGAAGTTTTACAAAAACACAATAAGGCGCATCTCTTGATAAAAAGAAATTCAATCGGAACTTGTTGCATGTGAAGAATGTGCCTGCTTATTTATTGTTACTCAAATCTTATAGCTTATATACAGAGGGTGCTACTAGTGCTATTGAGTAGGGAAGAGTTAGAAGGTCTAAGAGACTCTAGGCTAGCAATTCTGCTATAAATGCCTATCTCTGTACGAGAATTCGAGATCTTTTACTTTGTAATTTTTTTCTTTTATATACGGAAAAATTTGTAATTACTTTTTACTCACGTATGACATAATTTGTAATTTCTTTGCAACACATATTGCAATTTTACTGTAGATTTATGCCGGTCACAATGTGAAAGTTAGAGTTATTTTATTACCTTTTGTTCACTAGCATACAATTAGATGTGTTACAATATGTGTTAATATGTATCATTCATTAAAATGCTTTAATTTGTAACTCTTTCCCAACAAGATTTATTTATATGTATTAAAATATGTGATCTTTTACTGACAAATGGTACCAGAGTTTTGTGCTTTGATCTTGTAGTGTTTATTAAATTTAGAATCGCATGGTGTATTCCATAGGAGCAGGATTTTGAAGAAACATCATTTGTTAGTAAATGGCTCTTACTTTATGCTCCCTTCGGCCAGTGTGGAGCAAAGATTTAGAAGTTAGGAGCAACAGTTTTAGTGAGTACATGTCAATAATGAATTCAAATGGTGTAATTTTTGGTCATCACTAGTTAATTTAAATATTTTTAGTATAATACTTTATACTTAGTGTTTTTCAAAATTTTCAATAGGATGGTAGTAGAACTTTAATTCTCTAAGGCCAACGCAAAGAATGAAGAAGATTTGAAAAAGTTCAGGAGGCATGTGAAGGGTGAAAAATATTTTTAAAAAAAATTCATAGAGTGCAAATGCTGGGCAAATTAAAGAAATTAAATATTTTTTATCAGCCAAATGTTTAATTTTAGAAGTTGAGGGGGCCAATCGCCACCCACACCATAAGGTGGCTATGGCCCCTGCCAACTGCTTGACACTTTTTAAACAGTTACTTTTTTGTCACCTTTTTTTAAACTGCGAAAGCTTAATTCTGTTTACATTTCTTACCCTTTTTTAATATTTGAAATTTTCGTACAGTAATTTATGGTAAATAATAAAGACGTATCCCATAATTATGATATCTTAAGTTTACACGTACAAAAAAAAAAAAAATCATTTTTTTAGTTTTTTAGCATAATAAAAACAAAGAAAGGAGTGTATGCATGTATCAATTTTTTTTCTTTATTTATGTGTCTCTCGTGTGAGATGTGAAACTTACAGTCATATCTCTGATCTCAAGGACTAAACATCTTTAGAAGCACTCCCGATTACAATACTTGCGAATTATAACCGTATAACTTAGAGTTTTGGACCTGCTATTAAACCAATAAGCTTTTGGGCCCAGGTATTTTAAAAACTCAATTCATGGTGTGAAAATATGTAATAATCTCAATTCGTGATCATTGAAATCCAATGTGGAGAAAACAAAAAAGGCATTGTCGCATAAATTTCTTTGTGCAACAGTTTGTTTTGCTTACTATTTCAAAACACACACACCCAAAAAGGAAATTGCAGTTTTAGCTACGTAAGTTTAGAGATAAAATGACTTTTAGTTTTGACGAATCTATATAAATGAAATTCAATTTAAGACTGGAGGGTTGGAATCAAATTGCTCATAAAATGATTTCCATTTCCTTCAAAAGATTATTGTGGATGTCTAATAAAGTTTCAAATGCAATTAGACGTTAAATATTAAAATTTATATATATTTAGAAAAATTTGGGAATTTGAAAATAACAATTGATGGAAGGATTGCAGTTCTGAAGGCATCATTGGGATGACTACAAAAGACCATGTTTTTGAACCGGTTGAATAGAGACTAACCATGCATTTACCTATACACCAAAAACATTATCATTGCATTACAAAACATAGTTTAATATATTTTCTAATTTTGCCCTCTTTTATTTATTAATAGCCGTGACGACCTTGTGGTCAACAGTTGTCTTGGTTTTGATTATCAACAAACTAATAATGATTATTACTGATAGTTTATCAAGTTTCTTTGCAGCAAAACTGATTAGGATGATTGGGGAATCAAAAAGATTGAAGAACTGTCAACTGGACGACTATGCAGATGTAGTGGCAGCTAATGCCGACGTTCGGATGAATCCCAAATACCATGCAGATGAAGATATGGATGAGGGATGCAAACATTTGCATGTCCGTAATTATTTGAAATAAGTTAGTCACAATACCTGTGGACGAGGTTGCGGACTGAGGGATGTGGACGCCTGCAACTCTACATATCGAAGTCAGAAAGGTAGCACACGAAGGTGCGGACTTGTGACATGGATGTAGAGCGGATCATGAATTTGTAGTCTAATAGTTAATTTGTATAATTTTGTTAATTTGACAGTTAGTGGTTAAAAATAGCTGTTATTTCAGTATTTCTAGAAGACAAAGATTAAATTAATGACTCACTGTTTCTTTACTTTACAAAAAATGTAAGGCCGATTGTTCTATTATTATTATTTTTTTTACGGTGAGTCAAAGTATACATAAACATGGCAACAATTTCTTCTACACTCATATTCTTGTTGGTGTCAAACCCCCAATCTCTTTAACAACCCCCAATCTCTTTAACCATGTCACATAATATACCAAATGTACGTCTATCCGTGCGATATATACTCACATTATTAGTGTCGCTTTCTCTAGTAATTCTAAATAACTATTGCATTCACTCAATTATTTTTTTCCTCTTCAGACTTTATTGAACGTCTCTTGTACAAATACACCCAAGTGACATGGTTCCACATCATGAAACTACAATGAAAGTCATAAGCATTGCAAACATAATCCGAATATTGCGCATTTGTTTCTGACTTCTATTTGTAATAGGAAGATGTGCCATTTTTCTGCAACAAAATGCTATACGAATAATTAAAACTCAAAAAGGATAATGTAAGTTATAGAGTCTCCTAATTAAGCAAACACCAGAAGATGCAGGCATTGAACAACAAGCCCATCAATTTGTATAATCTCCGTACATATATATAATTACAAGTTATCGAAACACACACCATATTGTGAAAAAATACAAAGCCATAAAAAAAACTCATCAAAACAAGCCCGTATACAAAGCCAACACCAGCCAAGAGTCATACAATTTGCATCCATTAAAGCATTTCTCTAATCTAGATTAGATTTGGAGATTAGACTTGGTAAATCAAGTGAAAGTAGAACGGAATGAAAAAATCACTAAAGCATTAAAAAATTTTAGCAAAAATAGAACGGAATCCCAACTAAATGGGGACTATATTTGGTAAATCAAGTGAAACAATGGAGCTGTAACTAAAAAAGAGATAAGAAAAAAATAATTGTCCTAATGTAGTGTACATATGGACGGAGAGATCTATGCCGGAGGTGAGTATGAGAAAAATTGTAGCAACAGTTGTCTCTGATGAGAAGATTAAAGTCTTCAACAATATCAGACAATAATATACATAATAAATTGCATAAAACAAATGGGAGAGAGAAAGACAAAGAGAAAGGAGAACATACCTAAGGTGGTGAGGGTGTGAGAAGAAAGAGATGATGAGGTGGAGGGAGGAAGAAGTGTGGTGGGAAGAGAGCCATGTGGCGGGAGAAAAAGAGTGGTGGGAGGGAGGAGAGTGAGAGGGAGGGAGGCGGGAGGGAGAGCTGACGAAAAATGGGAATGGAATTTGGGTTTTGGACAAAACTCTTCAAATTGGTTGGGAATTAGAGAAACCCAAATTTTTGAATTTCATTCCCAAATCCCAATTCTCATTCCCCTAATCCAAACTCCCATTGTGAAGTTCATTCCCATTCCCAATTTCAAACCCCTTAATCCAAACGCTCCTTAAAAATTACTACCATCATCTAAGCTTATTCTACAAAGAAAAAAAAAAAACCACCTATGGAGAAGCAAAGTGATAAAGAGAACACTACACCCAAATTTATCTATTTTATTAACAAGTCATTACAATCGCACGAGGATAATATTATGGAAGGAGAGCTTAAAGATACATACCACTATGTGTCGCGCCTCGAAATGACACACGGTGGGGTCGTTGACTATCGCGTCCAAAAAAGATGGTCCGGTCCGGTGACCCTTTTAAAAAATAAAGGTTTTTTTGGAAAAACCGTGTGTATGTGATAAAAAATCAAGTTTTTTGTAAAAAGTGTGCATTTTAAGAAAAATGCTATATAAAATAAAATAAGGTCGAGACTAAAAGTATGATAGTTTTGGCCAACTAATTTTTTGAAAAATGGGTTTTATTTAAAAAAAATGGAGTCGCCACTTGGTATTGAGTTAGGGTGTACCAAGTCATCCGAAAAATTGCTTAACAAAACAAAAGTAAAAATTTCAAAAAAATTATTTAAAATCCTTTTCTGACTCCGGTCTACGAAAAACGAGAGAAAAAGGTCCGGGAGTCACATTTGAAGAAAGGGAAGGCAAAGGCTTGCGCCTAAGGCACCCTTTCTATCTAGTCGAGTCTAGTTGCGAGGTTTAATCAAAATTTCTTAAAGTAACCCTAGGTTCTATTGCATTTGGATGTGTCTAAATGAATGCAAATCCTAAGTCTAATGTGGAAATCGAGAGAGTCGGAATGTTCCGTCGAGCCTTGGTCGGGATTATCGCATTAATTGCGAAACCCGAATCGAGACCTCCAGGGAGTCACGAGTGTCTATACAAAATGTGATGCAAAAAGAAAAGAAAATAATAATATATAGTAAGTGGAGAAAGAAAGTGGGTATGCGACATGACAGGTACGAGGAACTAATAAGTTGTGATTGAATGTTTCTACTTACGAAGGGGGGAACGGCATGTACGCCACTGCTTCCCATGTGAGTAGGCAACTATTTCTAGTTGGATCACACAAAATGACCTAAATTCTAAGTGAGATACAACCTAGATGTCATGCATTTGAAGATGTGTCAAAGATAAATAAATAATAGTAATAATAATAAAAATCATGCAAAATAGAAAGAAAACTAAAAATGTGTGAAGTGGGATGTAAAATGCACATGAGTGTACCTAACACTAAAATGCCCTAAGGGTCCAGTGTTGGACTAGCCCTTTCTAGAGATTCTCACTAGCATTGGACTAGCGGGGAAACGATAAAGCCACAATTAGCGTTGGACTAGTGCGGTGACGGAATAAAACTTGATAAAACATGAATCAAAGCAATAAAGCATAAATTGAAAGTAAATAAACATAAAAAGACATCTGGGATCACATAGGAGCACATAACATGTAAACATGATATCTAGAAGCAAAACCCTAAGAAAAGCGGTAAGACATATAAGCACACAAGTACGCAAAAATGAATAAGCCCTAACTATTACACCGGGGGGTTTAAGTTACAAATTTGAAGGGGGAAAAATAAAAACGACCTATCTATTACACTTGCTATTTAAATACAAAATTTTGCTAGAAATACAATAAATGTAACCTAACTATTACATTGACTAGCTAAATACAAAAATATTACATTTTTGTCAAAATAATAAAATTCAAATTTAAATAAATATAACGTAAATAAATACGCAAAAAGCATATAAAATATGAAACATGTGAAGAAAATGTATAATAAATCACATAAGGGCAAATTGGAGCACATAAGAGAAAAATCAACGAGGAATGGGGATACCTCTTTGAACCGGTACCAATACTTAAGAAAATGAACACACAAGTTAAGGTATCTCAGTATAAATAAATAAAGCCTAAAAGTATGTAAATATTGACAAATTGGAGTAATACGTAAATTCTATTCAACTAAAGGGCTTAAAAAAAAGCTTCTATAAAGCTTAAGGGGTAAAAATAAAAATAAAGAAAATTCTAACCAATAAAGGGGATAAAACTACAAGGGAAAACAAGATGGGGGTAAAAACAGCAAATTCTAACAAATGACAATAAAATTGCAAAATTGTAGGACTTAATTGAAATAAAATAAAATCTGGAGGGAGGCAATCTGATATTATTAAAGACTTAAATGCAGATAGATAGAAGTTTTTGGATTATTCCTATAATAATCTAGATAGAGGGACTAAAAATTAAATCTATATTTCCTAACAAACTCAAAACAGGTAACCAAATTCTAAATTAAAGCAGGTTAACTTAATCAAACAAACTAAATTCAATTAATTTAAATTAACCATCCAATTTAACTAAATAAACCTACATTATTTAACTTAAAATTGATAACTAAATAAAAATTAGAAATAACCAAAACTAACCCACTCCCCCTTTATTCTTTTTCTTCTCCCTCTCGTTCTCTCTCTCGTCTTCTTCCTCTCTCACCTTCTGTTCTCTCTCTCTCTCTACCAGTTGCTCTGTTCTATCACTCGCCCTCTCTGTTCTATTTCTCTCCTTAGTTGCTCTGTCCGATTGCTGCCCTTCATCTGTTTCTCTCACTCCTTTTGTGTTTCTCTCTTTCCGTTCTCTCTCTTAGTTTCTCTCCAGCTCTGATCATTCTGCCCCCTCTCTCTTTTCTCTCTTGCTAATTGTCATCTTCCTCTCACTGTTACTCTTTGCTTCTCCCCTTCCTCTTTTATCTCGCCAATCGAGTTTTCTGAAACTCGAATTGACCTCCCTTCAAATCCCCTGAGATTATGACTGTGGGGGTGGAAATTTCAGGTTGTTCGAATGGCTGTTAAGCTAGGCTATGGCTAGGGGCGATGGTGGATTGGAGGTGGCGATAGGTGGAAGAGAAATTGCGGGTGGGCTTTTTGTGGTTGTTTTGTGGTGATGTTGGGAACGAGTGGCGATTGGATGATGGGAGTTGCCTCTGTGAGATGGTGGTGACTGTCTTCTTGCAAGCTTGAAAATTGAGTTACAGTGGGAGAAAGAAAAAGCGGTGATAGGTGTTGTGGTAGTTTTTGGTGGTATTGATTGAGCCAGAGGTGAGATTGAGGGCGTAATTCTTGTGATTTTAGGGCATTAGAGGTGGTTCAGTGGAGATGGCTATGATAATGGTTGCTGGTGGAGTATATGAGCTTGTTTGGCTTATTTTCTGTGCAGGTTGGTAGTGATGGGAGAAGCGATGGTGTTTGGGTAGCCCTGCAGTGGAAGAGGTTTAAGGTTATTGGACTGTTTTTGGTAATGTTTTGATGGGATTTTATTGGTAGTCTTTGAGCTTTTGGGTTGCCTATGGTTCCTACAGGTTGTGGGCAAGGGAATGGTGGAGGAATGAAGGTGAAGGTGACACGGTTTGTGGGTTGGAATTGCCCGAGGGTCGTGGGGGAATTATATCTGTATGTATTTCTGTTTCTTTTGCAGGTTGTCGATGGTAGATCAATGGGTGTGGAATTTGGTCATGAGGAGGGTAATTGGGACTGTGTGGCAGCGCTTGTGGAGGCGATGTACTGGTCTGGTTTGGGTAGTTTGTGATTTTCAGAATTTTGGGGTAGCTGTGGTGTTGTCTGGTGGCAGTTGATGGAGAAGGAGGGGAATGGATGCGGATCTGCTTCTGGTTAAAGGCTGGTTTTGGGTTGTACAGGCATGGAGGTGATTGCAGGTTACTGGGGACTGGTGGTTTGCTGGGTTGAGCCTAGTGGTGGGGCTTTGGGTTCGCTTGATGGCTGATAATGGTTGAAGGTAGTTCTATATCTGTATGGTCGATTAAATGGTGGTTCTGGGTATTGTGTGGCTTGGCTGATGAAAGATTCTGGTGGAAGTGGGAGGTTGAAGAAGGAGAATTGAGAAAGCGGTGAAGAATAAAAAACCCAGAAATAAACAAAACTAGAATGCAAGAACAAAATCCAGAAAACTCAATAAACCCATAATCAAACAAGTAAAAGGAAAGATCAAACTTTCATTAATCAGATGAAAAGAAAACGAAAAAGAACTAAAATAAACAAAGACAAAAAATGAGATAATTGCCGTTTGAATTTTGCTAGTTTATTGACTGAACAGCAGCTGAGAAAGAATCTGATGATGAACAGTGATAATCTTAAAGAGACGATGAACAGTAACTGTCACGTTCGGAAAATCGTGGGTAAAGAGTACTAGTGGGGTCATTGATTGTCGCGTTCCGAAAAGACGGTCCGGACCGAGACCCTTTTTGAAAAGATAGAGTTTTTTGAAAAACCATTCATGTGTGAGAAAAAATTGCGTTTTAGTGAAAAAAGTGTTATTTAGTGAAAAATGGTATTTTAAAAGAAAATAAGGCCGGGACTAAAAAAATGCGACAGTTTTGGTCAACTAATTATGAAAAAGGGTTTTATTTTATTTTTAAAAAAATGGAGTCGCCACTTGGTACTGAGTTAGGGTGTACCAAGTCACCCGAGAAATCGTTTAACAAAACAAAAATAAAAATTTTAGAAAAATATTTTTTAAAAAACCCTTTTTCGACTCCGGTCTACGAAAAACGAAAGAACAAGGTCCGGGAGTCACATTTGAAGAAAGGGAAGGCAAAGGCTTGTGCCTAAGGCACCTTTTCAACCTAGCCGAGGTTGGTTGCGAGATTTAATCAAATTTTCCTAAATTAACTCTAAGTTCTATCGCGTTCGGATGTATCTCAATGAATGCAAATCCTAAGTTTAAATATGAATACCGGGAGGGTCAAAATGTTCCGTCGAGGCTGGGTCGAGATTATCGCATTAATTGTGAAATCCGAGTCAAGACCTTGAGGGAGTCACGAGTTTTGATGCAAAATGTGATGCAAAAAGAAAAGAAAATAATAATATATAGTAAGTGAAGAAAGAAGGTGGGTATGCAATATGACGGGTACGGGGGACTATTAACTCGTGACTGAATATTTCTACTCACGAAGGGGGGAACGGCCTGTACGCATCGCTTCCCACGTGAGTGGACGACTATTTCTAGTCAAATCACACAAATGTCCTAAATTCTAAGTGAAATGCAACCTAGATGTCATGCATTTTAAAAATGTGTCAAAATAATAATAATAATAACAATAATAATAATAATAGTAATAATAAAATCATGCCAAATGGAAAGAAAACTAAAAGTGTGTGAAATGAGATGTGAAATGCACACGAATGCACCTAACACTAAAAATGTCCTAAGGGTTTAGTGTTGGACTAGCCCGTTCTAAAAAATCTCACTAGCATTGGACTAGCGGGAAAAGAATGAAGCCACAACTAGTGTTGGACTAGTGTGGTGACGGAATAACATAAAACATGAATTAAATGGTAAAGCGTGAATTAAAAGAAAATTAGATATATAAAGACATATAAAGTCAAATAGGAGTACATAACACATAGGCATGATATTTAGATGTAAAATTCTAATAAAAGCGATAAAACAAATAAGCACGTAAGCACGCAAAAACACACAAGCCGTAACTATTACACCGGGGGGATTTAATTTACAATTTAAGGGGTGAAAAAGGTAAAGACGACCTATCTATTACACTCTCTATCTAATTACACAATTTTTTTTTGCTAAAATATGAAAAAAATAATCAACTATTACATTGACTAGCTAAATACAAAATATTACATCTTTCCAAAATAATAAAAATTCAGAATTAAATAAATTAACTACGTAAATACGCAAAAAGTATGTAAAATAAGAAACAAACAAATAATAATAAAAATAATGCATAAAATCACATTGGAGCATATTGGAGCACATAAAAGAGAAATTAATAAATGAAGGAAATACCTTATCGTGAAGACTCGATATTAGATGCTATCAAAATGAACATACGCATCAAGGTACCATTATTCAGGTAAAATAAATCACAAAATATAAATACAAATAATTAGGTAAAATGTAAGTTTAGCAAAATAGGGAGGACATCGCAACTTAACACAAATTAGGGGGGCAAAATCATAAATTCGAACAAATTCAAGTTGGAACCATGCAAATTAAAGTAAGTGGGATAATTTTACAAATTAAAGTAAACTAAGGGGCAAAATTAGAAATTCACATAAGTCTAAAGGGGTATAGATGCAAAATTAAAATAAATTGAGGGGAAAACAACCAATTCTAGCAAGTAATAAGACTTAATTGCAATTAATTGAGACCTAATTAAAAAAATAAATAAATAAAATAAAATCTAAGGGAGTCAACCTCTAATACATAGGGATTAAAGTGCATAAATTGAAAATTTGCAAATGACAAAATAACCTTAGCTAGGAATTCAGGGACTAAAACTATAAATAATTATTCACTAACTAAATACCCAATAAACATGCTAACCGAATCCAATAAGTAAATTAAGTAAGGATTAATTTCATTAACTGAACTAACTAATTCAATTAATTGACAAAATCAAGAAATTTATTAAGTTAACAAAACTAACTAATCAAAATTAAGACATAAAAAATAAAAAAGAAATAATAATAATAATTTCCCACCACCATCCAAATTTTGTTTTTCTCTCAATCACTCTCCCTTTCTCTCTCTTGTTCTTCTCATCCTTTCCACTGCTCCCTTCTTTCTCACACTTTGTCTCTGCTTCTCTTTGTCTCTAGCTTTCTATTCCCCTTTTCTCTTCCTATGTCTTCCTCCCGTTTCTTTTCTCCTTTCCATTTTCTGTTCCTATGCCTGAAAACTCCCTCTCGCTTCTTCCTATATCTTCTTCTTTCTTGTATCCTTCCAGTTCTTGCCATCTCTCTCAGCTCGCTCTCTCTCTCTCTCTCTCTCTCTCTCTCTCTCTCTCTCGTTCTAGTTGCTCTCTTAGTTTCTTTCTAGCTTCCTCTCTGCCACTCTTTCTTTCCCACTATCTTGGTTCTCTCACGCTCTAATTTCTCTCTGTTCTCCTCTTTCTAGTCCACTGACTTCCTCTCTGCTCTCTACTTCTCGCTTTCTCATCCCTATCTTCTCTACTGTCTTTCAAAACTTCTTCTCTCAGGCCTCCCTCTTATCTCATTCTCTCTTTTTTTTTTCTTTTTCTCTGTTCCCCTCTTATCCCTTCCTCATGAAACCGACAGAATAGGCCAACAAGAATAAAAGACCCAGCTCTCCCAATCGATTAATGAAATCCCCAAATTCAAGGTCAAATTCAACCCAACCAGGTGATGTAACCTTCTGTCAATTGCAGATTATATAATAAGGATTAGAGAAGGAGAAGCCAAGCGATTTACCTGTGCTCAAAGGTGGAAACAGTAGCAATTCAGCAGCTGGTTGTTGGAATGAGCTTATTGCGTTGTTGGTGGTGCCACCGTCAGTTGCAATCCTTGTGACTGATGCGAGGGAAGTTCAAGTGGTCTGTTCAGGTAGAGGGTTTTGGGTTTGGTTCGTTTCTAATTGGGCGTTTTTGCCCGTGTAATTGGCGTGTGGCTGAGATTTGGGATTTTGTAATTGTTGTGCTTTGGCAGGGGATTGAGTGGTAATCGACTAAACAATTGTGGGATTGTTCTGGGAATTTTGTGGTGGCTGGCGTCGATGTGTTTTCAAATTGTTTTGCAGGTGGTGAATGAGATTTTGTTGTTGTGGCATGGCTATCATTGAATTGTTTTTGGATTGTCCGTTGATTGCAGGTGATTGCAGGCTATGGTTGAGTAATGGTGATTCTGTGGGTTTGGGAAGGGTTGATTGGTTACTGAATTGTGGTTCTGGGTGAGGAATTGGCTGCTTTGTGGGCTAGAATGTTCCAGTTTCAGGGGCTTGTGGTTCTGTTTTTTGTCTTTTGTAGGTTGTCAACGGTGAGATTGAGCTTGGTTGATTAGGAAAGGGTAGTTTTGATGGAATTTGAGAACTAGTTTGGTGAGATTGGGGCGTGACTGTGTGAAATTGAGTGTGTGCAGATGTGAATGTGTGTTTATGTATGTGAATCTATGTGTTTCTGCTGTGTGTGAATATGTGTATGTGCTGAGGTGTGTGTGTGTTTGGAGCTTGTGTGTAAATGGTGTGTGTGATTGTGTGTGCTGGTGTGTGATTGATTGAAACTGTGGGTGAATGTGTGTGTTTTGTGAACGTGTATGAATGTGTGTGTTTATGTATGTGAGAAGTGTGTGTGAGAGAGTGAGTAGTGCGTGTAGTGTGTGAGAGAGAGTATGAGTATGTGTAGTATGTGAGAGAGAGTGTGTGTGTGTGAGAGAGTGAGTGTGTGTGTGTGAGAGAGTGAGTGTGTGTTCTTGGTGTTCTAGGTGTGTGGTTGAAGATGTACTAGTGTGTGTTTAAGGTGTTCTAGGTGAAAATTTGAAGATATACTAGTGTGTGTTCTAGGTGTTCTAGGTGTAGGTTTGAATATGTACTAAGAGCTAGTAGGTGTTCTTGGTATTCTTGGTAAAAACTTGAAGAAAAATGTAAGAAAAAGTATGTGTTTTTGATGTTCTTGGTGTAAGAGGATAAAATCAAAAAACTAAAAATTAAAACTCTACCCAGGCTTTTTATTTTTCTCCTTTTTTTAAAATCCCCAAGTGGGGTATTTATACTGCACAAGTTTTAACCTCCAACAAATGGCTAAAAGACCAAAACACCCTTGACTACCAAAATTACAACTTTATCTTTAAAATCTATTTTCTCTTACAAAAATAAAAAATTTAAGAAAAATGTAAATAAAAAATTTGTTAATAGAAATTCACCCTAAAAAAATTAAAAAAAAAACTTTAAAACATGCTTAAAAACCTAAAAACGAATTTGGGACCCAAAAATTGGTGAAAAATGAGTTTAGAATGTGAAATGACAATTTTGCCCTTGGATAACGAAAATATATAGAAAATAGCTATTAGTTTCAAAAAATTATGAGAAATTAAAAATAAGCTTAAAACTCTAGAAAATGCATTTATGAATAAAAAATTGATGAAAAATAAATTTAAACTATAAAATGACGATTTTGCCCTTAAATGCAGTATTTACAGAAAAAATAGCAATCGTCTTCGAAAAAATCAAGAAAATTTAAAAACATGCTTAAAGAAATTAGAAAAATAAATTTGGGACCTGAAATGAGCTAAAATAGTGTTCGCGAGGCAAAATTACCATTTTACCCTTGTGCTAAAAAATATAAAAAAATACCAATTAAATCTGAATAAATCACAGAAAATTAAAAATACGTATGAAAGTAAAAAATGTGAATTTAAAACCCCCAAAACTAATGAAAAAAATATTTACAGATAAAAATTACTATTTTGCCCCCCGAGATTATTGAGAAATTAAAATTTGACCCTAAAAATTGCAAACATGTCCCCCAATATTTGAAAAAAAATGGTGTGTCAAAATTTGGTGTCTACAGTAATTGGAATAAAAGAATGGCAGCAAGTGTGTGTATTTTTTTGGTGTTTTTCTATGTGTTTTGATCTTCAATGGATAAAAACAAATGTGTTTTTAGGGTTTTTCATTTTTCCTCCTGTTTTGCTTTTTCTGATTTAAGGGCGGTATTTATAAGGGCTAGTTTTCTTGGTCACCAAGAATACTAAAAAATAACAAAAATGCCACAGGTAATAAAAATTTTAATTTTATTTAAGAAAAATATTTTTTAACCAAAAAATTAAAAAATTAATACAAAGAAATGACAATAATCTCCAAAATTTTTCAAAAAATTCAAAGTAGATTTCAAAATAAAAGTTAGATTTTAAAACTGATCAAAAACGTGTTCAGGGTGTGAATGATGATTTTGCCCCAGCACAACGAAAATACACAAAAAAATAGCCATTGATCTTGAAAAATTACAAAAAATTAAAAATAAGTTTAAAACCCTAAGCAATGCATTTATGACTCAAAAATTGACGAAAAATGAATTTAAACTGTAAAATGACGATTTTGCCCCTGAATGTGGTATTTACAGAAAAAATAGCAATCATTCCCGAAAAAATCAAAAAAATTTAGAAACATGCTTAAAGAATTAGAAAAATAAATTTGGGACCTAAAATGAGCTAAAATGGTGTTCGTGGGGGGAAATTACTATTTTCCCCTTATGCTGGTAAAATATAAAATGAATACCGATTAACTCTAAAAAAATCACAAAATTAACAAATTTGTATAAAAGTAAAAATATGAACTTAAACCCCCAAAGCTGATGGAAAAATATTTATAGATAAAAATTACTATTTTGCTCCTCGAGATTATTAAAAAATTAGAATTTGACCCCACAAAATATAAAAGTGCCCCAAATGTTAGAAAAATAAATGGTGTGTCAAAATTTAGTGTCTACACTATGTTTTAACATTAGAAAGAACTAAAGCAATAGGTGATGGGTTAATCTCAAAAATTTCCCCTAACGTTTGATCAAAATTGCAGTTTACCTCCTAACCTTTAATTCTTCTTACTTGATTCCCAATTTCAATTCACCTCATCTCAACTTAACCTTTAAAATATTGTGAATTGACAAAAATGCCACATCCTAAATAATTTTTCAAATTACTAATTCTTTCCAAAGACTATGAAATAAAAACATATATCCAAATTTATTCCTTTTTTTCTCTAAACTCCTAAATAACACATTTTCTTTTCTTTAAGTATTTTTCTTTTCCATTTTTAGTATCCAAAACTCCAAAACTAGCCATAAAAGTTAAAACTCTTTTGCAAAAAATCAAGGAAAAAGTCTATTTTTTAGTCTACTATAGTAGTTTTTTTGAACAAATTCTTAGTTGGTTGGACATTTGAAATTTTTGTAGTATTAATCAAAAAAATTTTTTGCCAAGCTTTTAGTGTATGATAAGAATTTAAGGCTTATAAAATAAATCAATGGGTGATGATTTTTAAAAGTTTTCTGAACAATTTTTTTTTTTCAATTTTAAAGTAGCAAAGATGAAAGTGGGAAATAATTTTTAATTTCAAAAATTGTTTAGGAAGTTGTATTTTTGTCAATTTACAATGTTTGAAATGTTAAGTTAATGAGGGGGATTGAAACTGGGGACAAAGTAAGAAGAATTAAAGGTTAAGGGAAAAAATGTAACTTTTTTTTTTTTTTTGAAAAAGATAAACTACAACTTAGACCAAACGTTAAAGAGAGTTTTTTGAAATTAACCCTTATTTGACTACTAGTACCATGCGAGAGGTAGCGTGGCAGGGAAATGTATTTTACCTTTGATTCGACCCTTGTAACAATTATAGATTAAAAAAATTATATTTCACGTAGAAATTGAGGCATCATTAACCCCATTTAGTCACATTCCACATTAATGAATATTATTTTCAAAAATCAAACCAAAAATCCTAATATCATTTTCTTGAACTTTCTGGTTAGATAGAATTAAAAGATCAACCCAATTGAAACATCAATTAGAAAAGCAAAGCGCCCAGAAGGGTCTGCAATGAAAATTCACTAATTCAGAGGATTAATTAAACAACGAAAATGCTATAATGTTTTGTCTTGGGATTATGCTGTACAGACAGTTAAAAATTTCAACTGTCTCTTTCTTCTTAGAGTGTACAATTAAATTTGCAGAATTGGAGTGTGCTTAATATTGTGAATATTTCTCAAATCATCATGAACATCACATAAGAATTGACCGCTATATTTCGGCCATCTTATTAGTGAGTACTCCAACTAAATTTGAACTTTCAAGTAAGCTAGCAGAATCGGTTCAAGATATCGTACTATACATAAAACCTAAAGGGAGTTTTGGTGTAATGACAATTTTAACGACTTTTCAAAATTGTCCTTCACGCACTTAATTACTTTTAATTTAAGTAGTTCATGAATTTGCCAAATGTAACTAATCCTCATGGGTTAGGGTTTGAGGGCTAATTTGAGAATTTGACAAATAAATCATGCTGGCATTATTAATATTTAATAGCCAACGTTAATAAGCAAATGTATAAAGGGGTATTTGTTATGTATTTATGAAGATGGAGGACCTTTTCGTAATATTGCCGAATCCCAAGGTCTGATTCATAATTTGGTCAAGTCTCAAGGGTAGTAAATGTAATTAATCCTTAAAAGGATGTAGTTAACAATACTTTGTATCTAGTTGGTGATTATTTATTTAATTTTGAGTTTATAGGTACACTTGTTATTGAAAATTAAATAATATTAATGGAATATATTGAAAAGTGAATTTGATCTAGGTGAATATCATTCGAAAAAATTTTAGCCATTAGATTAGCTGGGATTGAATAAGAAAAAAGATAGAGGTTAAAGGGAGTAGGAAAATAAAAAGTAAAAAAGAAAAGTTGTAAGTTTCTCGCTAAAATCTAGCGTAGGCATTTATTAGAAAGATTTCGAAACCAAACACAATCCTACAACTTCTTAATTTCAGCATACATCCAACTTTGAATATGAAAACAATGGTACCATAATCTAAACAATTACCAGTGGCACCATAGAATTCTTAAAAGAACCTTTCGATTTTGTGCCTTGAAGGCATAGGATGAATTATCAAAAAAAAAAAAAAAAGGAAAAAGAAAAATGGTTTGATTATTAAAACTATAAAGTTATCATCCACTTCCTAAATTGGAGACACTAGAGAGAAAAATTATTCTTTCATAGGAAAAATGGCACAGATCCTATTCTTTTATTTAGTCTATAGAGTTCAAAACAATGAATCCTTCTCAAAACTTCGTTTGGATAATTATTATTTGAGATATTTTTTAGAAAATATTACTCTAACTGTTTTAAAGATTTTTATCGATAAATGCATTTTTGAGATAAAAAGTTAGTTGAAAAATGTGTATAAAGTTTTTAAAAAATATAACCAAACAAACGTATATACTCTAAACAAAAAAACTACAATCAGGAACACAGAGCATGTTGTTTAAGTTTATCACAATAATCCCACCTTATTCTTCTCAGATTTAACCGTTAAATCAAGACCTCTTTTTTTTTTTTTTTTTTTTTTGTCCCTCTAAGTTCCTGATTTTGCAATGTTGATTGCATATAAAAGAACCACAAACAGTTTTACGTTGGACGTCCGTTTAATTTATTGTACTAGATCATTATAGTCATACACTTGTTCACCCTATTTTATAAATGTTGATTACAATTTTTAAGTGTCTGACTTCTCGATAACATATCCGTCCTATTCCATTTCCTTCATTTATACGGGGTTGTTTTATAGGGAGAGTCTATAGTATCGTAAACAAGCACACAATTAGCAAATATAGGACGGCGAATTGAATTTTATACTCAGAAAAATAAATTAACCATTGAGAATTTTTTTGCCAACTTTGCCTATATAAGCAAGCAAACATGCATGGCAATCCCCATCTCACAACATGAAGTACAAATTTGCAAACATGGCAAGCCACAAGGCATTTCTGTGGCTTTTGATAGCACTTTTCTGCATGCTATCACACTCTTCGACCGCCAATCATTTGCTGCCCTGTTGTCCCCCTGGTTGTTTCCCCCGTTGTCCACTCCCTTGTATTCCTAAACAACCTCCCTTTTGCCGACTACTACCTCCACCACCACCTCCACCGTCTCCACCTCCACCTCCTCCACCCAGCCCACCGCCACCTCCTCCACCCAGCCCACCACCACCTCCTCCACCGAAGAAGAGGCCACCTCCACCACCGCCACCGAAGAAGAGGCCACCTCCACCGCCACCAAAGAAGAGCCCACCACCACCGCCACCCCCAAAGAAGAGCCCACCTCCCCCACCACCACCAAAGAAGAGCCCACCACCCCCGCCGCCACCCAAGAACAAACGCCCCCACCAAGCCCACCACCACCCAAGAAGAAACCCCCTTTCTAAACGGACGAGTTAATTGACCATCACATAAGCCCTCCTAATATAATATATGGCCATAGTAGCTTCGAAGCTCAATAATATAACGAATAAATCCTGGCTGAGTTATGTTACAGCCTTGGAGCAAGACACTGCGCCATCTATTTTATATGTGTATTTCAAGTTCCTGTTGGCGGTTCACCGAGATGCTGTACTTTGTTTATACAGTTTGAATAAAACTCATCTTTTGTTTGGATTTTAGTAAAAAGCAATCGCTTCAATTTAAGTAAAATTATTCTGTTTAGTTTCTTATAGTTTCAGACAAATTTTACTTAGAAAATATTTTGATGCGGAGTTAGTTTTACGAAAAAATTTTACTTTGGTCGTATATACCTAAATATAACACAATTAATCCCGGATTTAACGTGTGTTTCAACTTTGAAGCCTTGAATCCTTATAATTAAGGTCATATTTTTAATTGAATTCATATTGTCTAATTCTACAAAAACGAGGAAACAAATGTACCCTTGTCTGAAAATTGTATACAAAAACAGGACAAAATCAACGTAAGGAATATCAAATGCTTTGAGCTGGATTGAAACTTAAGATTTACCATGATGGTGCAGAATTGAAATTTGCCCTATTTCAAGTAATTTACAAGATTAATAGTTCATTGAAGATCTTGAAAAGAAAAGCTTGAAGAAGCCACGGCCATTTGTTACGTGAATTCAGTTGACTTAATGATCCACCTATTTATGCAAATATCACGAAAAGTAAGACTCGGATTGGTAAAAGAATATTTATAATCTACAGATGTTTCCATCTAGTTTGAGCTGACGTGGGGCAAAAGAAGAACCTTACATCCATAACACAACGAAGTGGTTTGAAACAAATAGTTAAATTAGATTTGGAAAATCAGAAACCTACAACAAATTTTGAGTCAATTAATTTTTTTCAAATGGTGCAGGCGGAGAGTGTTCCCCCCCCCCCCCCCCCCACAATAACCCCCCCTTCTTTTGGGGAAAAATGATCATGAAACATTATAACTAGAAATTAAAGGTAATATAGGAATAGAGAGAGAAAGAAAGAGACATGAACTATAACTGATCGGGAGTTCTTATTGACGATTAATGACAATCACAATCAAAATCCTACATTATTCATACATGGTTCAAGATCGAAGTCTGTAAAAACAATACCCATATAATATTGGTGATGGTAGCATGCCTGACTTGTAACTATATAAGTAGTGGCGGAATTAGAAATTTATCCTAGGGGTGAGTCTAAAGTAACAAGTAGCTCGGAAATGTTAGACTCAAATCTAAATGACTTATGAAGACAATAGCTTGGGGCATAGTTTATTTTTTTTTTTGGTTAATTATCAGGGGAGGGGGCAAAGTATAGTCATACAAAAATTTTTGCTTACAATTTTTTTTTACAAGTTAGGGTCCCTCCTCCCCTGTATACAAGTTAATATTTTGAAAGCGTTTCGCAAGTTTGTCTATATCAACATGAAAACTATTCTTGCATGATGAACTTTTCTGTTATCTCATATTCCCCCTAAACTCACAGCGGCAATATCGCCCCTGACATGGCTCAGTCTCATGCCATGCAAATACCTCCGTCATTTTGAAATGAAACCTTTGGTTTTTTTCAAGATAAATAGCTAACTCAATAATTTTTGAACTTAAATTACTTGTTCAAAAATATTTAAACTATATTATTAAGAGTTACACAATTCTGTGATTGGAGAATACATAATAATGGTGGGATCTATATATAAAATTAGCTATGAGAATACATAATAATAATGGGATCTATATATAAAATTAGCTATAAAAGTATGAATTTTAATGCAAAACTTAAAAATGGATGGGGATATATATATATATATATATATATATATATCCCCTACACACACACATGCATGTATGTATGCACACACACCATGACTCTTACTTTATACTCCCTTTGGCCAGTTCGGATTATATAACATTTTTTAATATTTCAAATTTTCATATAGAATTTATGGCAAATAATAAAAACGTATCTCATAATTAGCATAACAAAAAATAGGAAAATTTATCAAATTGGTCCCTCACATTATCAAAAAACGTTTTTTAGTCCCTAACATTTAAATTCAGCTAAATCAGTCCCTAGCTTATCAAAATTCTACTCCGATTGGTCCCAGTGACCATTTTTGCTCATTTTTCCGACAATATTAGGGGTAAAATTGGGAACATAACCGTTTCCTGCTCTTGAAAACATTTAATCTACCCATTTGATCCTTCACATTTTTGCTCATTTTTCCGACAATATTAGGGGTAAAATTGGGAACATAACCGTTTCCTGCTCTTGAAAACATTTAATCTACCCATTTGATCCTTCACATTGGGAAGGAAAAACATTTTTAGTCCCTAACATTCAAATGATTCATGACAAAAAAAGAGTACTATTGCACAAATCCATAAACGAATAAAAGCACTAAATAAACATGTCTTTGATAAGTTGCTAAACTTGGAGTTCACAGCAATACATTGCAACAAAAATTTTACCGTCTTCATTGCAATACATTAATAGCAATATATTGTAACAAAAATTTCTGGCTAGGATCTGCAGTCAATGCAACAAAAATTTAATGATCTAGGGGCTGCAGTACGTTGCAGCTTACAAAAAAATACTAGATACGATCCTAACTATGGTTGTTTCATCTTCATTAAGTCAACAAAAAATTTGCAAAGCTTCAGTCTTCATTTCCCCTTGTTCTTTTCCATCTGCAACAAAAATTTGAGATTTAATTACAGTACATTGCAGCTTAAAAAAATGTTAAAAACAATACCTAACTAAAGTCATTTTACCAATCAAAATAGTTGCATATACAAGTATTGAATGTCATACCAAGACATATGGCAAGTCATGTGCTGGAGCTTGATAAAGTTCAGCCAGAGTAGATGTCCACCTGCCTCTAGTATGACCATATTGGCGACAAATACTACACCTATACTTCCCAATCTTTTCAACCTTGATAAATTTAATGAAAAGATGTTATAAAATAGAAAGCTAAAATGTGAAAGTTAAAGTTATATGAGATGCTTACTGGAATACTTGGAGCAGCAGTAGAGGTGGATTGTTGACTGTGCAATAGTGCATCTGTCATAACATCATAAGATTCCTGAGTATTTGACTTCAGGAACAGAAGCTGTAGCTCTTCCAATCCCATGCGAAACACTTTGCTTGGGAAGCATTTTCAGTAGATGCTACAGTTCTTCCAATGTCTCCATATGCATCAGAAGCTGTAGTTGAATTTAGTGGGCACTTTCTACTATTGTGGCCAGCAAGGTTACACTTTCGACACTTGTACAACATTTGGCCCACTCTAGACAGCTTTTGATTTTGATTTGGTTTCTTCTTACTGGCTGGTGGTTCATCTGGCTCTCTTCTTCTAACCTTTCTTTGGTCTACCAGGAGCTTTACATTCTCAGGAGGTAGCAATGGCTTACCAATATTTTTCCACATTTCAGCACCATTCATTGGACTTATCATGGGTTCATATGCCCTCTCATAAGACTCTTTGGAGTAGCACTCATGCACAAACTTTTGCAGGTTCTTCCCCAGTTACACAAATTGCAGCAATGGCATGAGCACATGGAATTCCATTTAGATCCCATTTTCTGCAACTACAGATCTAGAAATCAAGTCAACTGTATATCTCTCACCATATATGCACCTAACCTCATATTTCCATTCCTTAGAGTGGCTTGCAATGCAGTCATTGGCAGCAATCTTGTTTTGCTCCAACTTTTTCAGAATTTTAGGATAGATTTTCCCACTGTATTTCTTTATCTATTCTCTCTTTTTTTCCATCCTAACCATTAAGTAAAATCTAATGGTTTCCAACATGTCAAGAATTGGTCCTTTGTCTAGCATCTAGAATGGTTGAGTTAAAACTCTCACAAAGATTATTCAACAAGATGTCACATTTGGGGTTGTTCTGAAATGTGATCTTGTCCACTCCTTTGGATAAGTATGGTTCAGCAACCACTTGTAGGCATTTTCATCAAACTCTTTGAGTGACTCCATTAGCATAGCAAATTTGTTGGGAAAAGATGCTCTTGCTGCTGTCCATATTCTTTCCTTGAGAGCAAGGCCAGGATGTTGTTTCTTAAAGTTGTTATACATGTGTCTCACACACATACGATGCTCAACACCTTGGCAGTAACTCAGGTTATTGCATGAACTAATCCCTGTATCAATTTCAAAAAAGAAATTTCCAAATCAGTAATTTGAAATATCCAAACCAATAAATTGAAATAGCAATAACATAAATAGCAATAGTAAATTACCTTTTGCTTGTCAATTATGAATGTCCACTGGCTTGCATTTGTGATTCCAAGGTCCCCAATCAATTCTTCTACAAACCATTTCCATGTACTCTTATTTTCAGTCTCAACAACTGCATATATTATTGGAAAGAGCTGGTCATTTGGATCAATCCCAACAGCTATTAGAAGAACTCCTTTATGGTGTCCTCTTAAGTGACAGCCATCTAAGCCTATAACATGTCTACAACCTTGAAGAAAACCCTTCCTACAACCATCTAGCAAACATAAAATCTTTGAAACTCATCATCACCATCTTCATTTTCAGTTGTAGTCATAAAAACATGAGAACCTAGGATTTGCCTTTTCAAGTTCTTCACAATAGCTCCAAAGCTTGTTATATTGTGAAATAAAGTCTCCATGTATCAGCTCCTTTGCTTTTGCTTTTACTTTGTATGCTACGTTGGAGCTAATGGACACTCCTAATTCCTTGTGGACTTTTGTCATAAAATCCCCTACATTGATATCTTGGTGAAGTCTAAAGTCCTCCAAGTACTTGTTGGCTAAATATGAAACACTTGCTAAGGCCATGGTATGTTGTTCTCCCACTATGCGTGCTTGAGTAGCATGCTTTTGATTTGGAATGTCATTTTATCACTCTGCACTGAGCAATATATATTCCACTTACATCTCTTGCCTTTGCATATAGCTTTGCACCTTCTTGAATCATTTTTCTTAAACCTGATTTTTCTTCCCCACTTCACTCCTTGAGATTTTGTAACATTTATGAAGTCACTTTTACACGTAAATAACAAACCAAGTTCAAACTATGGGTCATCCATCTCAGTTGCTGGATTGAACACCCTAAACCTTCTATTGCATTTTGTTTTGCTCACTTTTTTATCTTTAGAACCAGCATTGTTGTGCAGCTCACCACGTGATGAATTTTCTAACTCCTCTATGCTACACTCATTTTCTTATTCATTGTCAACATGCTGGACACTTACTTTTTCTTTACTTTTATTTGCTGCCTTGAATTGTTTAGTTACACTAGCTCATTTTGCAGGTTTTCCATGGATAGAATTCATTATATCTTCTTCATCACTCATATCATATTCACTATCATAGATACTCTCGGCCTCACTTGATTGCCGCTCTTCCATAATCTGGTCTGTGTTGTTCTTAACGGAAGATGCACTACTGGGCATCTTTCTTCTTTTAGTTGAAGCTCTTCTTTCTTGCCTTTCATGATTTTGCCTTTGTTGAGCATGAGAAAAAATTTCAGCTCTATTTTCATCACCTTCTGCACTCTCATCAGAACCAATTTCAACTCTGTCTTCATCACCTTCTGCATTCTAATCAGAACCAATTTCAGTTATGTTTTCATCACTTTTTGCACTCTCATCAAAACGAAATTTCAGTTATGTTTTGGTCATCTTCTGCACCATTTTTAGTTCTATTTTGTTCATCTTCTGCACTCTTTTTTGCACCAATTTCACTTCTGTTTGGTGATCTTCTGCACACTTATCTGCATCAATTTCATAATCAAATCTAACTCTAGTGGTTTCACTAGTCCTTAATCCACTTCCTTGTTCCCAAGTTTGAGATATAGTTTCAAAATTAGCTTGATTTGCTTTATTTTCATTAGTAACACCAACTTCATTAGAACTAGTTTCATGGTCCACATGCTGCCTTTTTGTTGAAGTTTAACTCTTTTTGCAAGTGAGACGTTTTCTGGAGAAGTTCTTCCTCCCACATTGATGTCCCGAAGCCATCATTGTTGTCCTCACCATGAACCTCATCTTCATTAACATTGTATCTCATCTTGAGCAAGCCTCATTCCTTCTTTCCTCTTTCATCAAAAGCAACATTCAAACTGTGCATAAACTCTAATTTTTACACTCATCAGTAGTTATAGTGTATATCTTTCTATAGATGAAGAATACATCAACTATCCTATATCTCATCCAAATTTAGCCAAGTCACCTGCATCATCCTCTTGTAACATGTATATCAACCCATCAACCATGTTCCTACCAGGTATTCAGGTAGTAGTACCCCACAGTATATGGTTCATATCCAAGTTTTTGTGCTATTTCATCCAATTTACACAACGGCCAGTCTTTCAGGATCACTAACCATCAACTGTAACAACTGATCCTCCTAAATAGTCTCTACTGTGTGAATCCATAAGCTCTCCTCCGAAGTGTATGCTGAAGTGAAAAATGCATATTAGTATTTCCTGTCATCCATCATTATGTAAATTACTTTGATGATCATTGAAAAAAATCAAGAACAAGCAGGCACAAATTCTTCATGCAAATGATGAAAACTTAGACCAACAAACATGCTATTATCATACATAGGAAGTCAAAAGTATCTCCTAAACAAGATTTAAATAACATTACAAAGATCACTATACTATATTTAAAAAGATTTTGCATAAAAATATATGTATTTATCAAACTAGTATAAGAGGAAAACTAGCCATAATCAGAAATGAAACTCCATTTTCCGTCTTTGTTTGACATCCTTGTGAAATTATCTAGATGATCATTCACCAGTTCTTCTTAATCAATTGAGAATTGTAGATTTGAAGATTTTCAATTTAGGGTTTTAAATTGGTTGAAAATGAGGGAAAGTTGGCAAATTAAACATTATTAAGAGAGAGAAATAGGTGAGTTTCCAATTTTGCCCTTCATATTGCCGGGAAACTTAGCAAAAATGGTTAAAGGGACCAATCGGGGTAGAATTTTGATATGTTAGGGATTGATTTGGCTGAATTTAAATGTTAGGGACTAAAAAAGTTTTTTGTGATAATGTGAGGAACCAATTTGGCAAATTTTCTTAAAAAATAAAGAAAGGAGTGTCGTGATTACTAAATTGCCTCAAGAAAATTTGGGTTTTATCTCACCTTTCCAGAAACTATGGGAATCAAAACCAACTCTAAGTCATTCAAAGTGTTTAGCTGTCTCTGTTACGTAATCATGTCACATGAATTACGAAGTTTTACAAAAACACAATAAGGTGCATCTTTTGATAACAAGAACTTTAGTCAGAACTTGTTGCACGTGAAGAATATGCTTGCTCATTTCTTGTTATTCAAATCTTATAGGCTATACATAGAGGGTGCTACTAGTGCTAGTCGAGTAGGGAAGAGTTAGAAGGTCTAAGAGACTCTAGGCTAGCAATTCTGCTATAAATGCATGTTTTTGTATGAGAATTCGAGATGTTTTATTTCGTAATTTTTTTTCCTATGTACGGAAAAATTTGTAATTACTCTTTACTCACGTATGACACAATTTGTAATTTCTTTTTCAACACATATTGCAATTTTACTGTAGATTTATGCTAGTCACAATGTGAAAGTTAGAGTTATTTTAGATGTGCTACAATATGTGTTAATATGTAGTCATTCATTAAAATGCTTTATTTTGTAACTCTTTTCCAATGGTACCAGAGTTTTGTGCTTTGATCTTGGAGTGTTTATTAAATTAAGAATCGCAAGGTGTATTCTATGGGAGCAGGATTTTGAAGAAACATCATTTATTAGTAAATGGCTCTTACTTTATACTCCCTTTGGCCAGTGTGGAGCAAGGATTTAGAAGTTAGGAGCAACAATTTTAGTAAGTACATGTCAATAATGAATTCAAATGGTGTAATTTTTAGTCACCCGTTAATTTAATTTTTTTTCCCATATTCATTCTATTCCTGTGGTGCTTTTCAAAATTTTCAATAGGATGGTAGTAGACCTTTAATTCTCTAAGGGCAACGTAAAGAATGAAGAAGATTTGAAAAAGTTCAGGAGGCAATATGAAGGGTGAAAAATTTTTAAAAAAATTCATATAGTGCAAATGCTAGGCAAATTAAAGAAATTAAATATTTTATCAGCCAACATTTTAATTTTCGAAGTTGAGAGGGGCCAATTGCCCACCCTCACCACAGGATGGCTATGCCTCTGCCAACTACTTGACATTTTTGCCACAATTGACTTTTTTCACCTTTTTTAAACTTTGAAAGCATAATTCTGTTTACATTTCGTACCCCTTTTTAATATTTCAAATTTTCATCTAGTAATTTATGGTAAATAATAAAAAAGTATCCCATAATTATGATATTTGAAGTTTGCATGTACAAAAAAAATAACAAACAATTTTTAAGTTTTTAGCATAATAAAAATAAAGAAAGGAGTGTATGCATGTATAAATTATTTTTTTCTTTAATTATGTGTATCATGTGAGATGTGAAAAATTATAATCATCTCTCTCAAGGACTGAACATCCTCACAAGCCCTCTCGATTACAATACTTAAGAATTATAGCCGTAACTTTTGGACCTGCTATTAAACAAATAAGCTTTCGGGCCCAGGTCCTTTTTTTTTTTAGGGTTTAAACAAATAAGCTTTTGGGCCTAGGTACTTTAAGAACTCAATTCATAGTATGAAAATATATAAGAATCTCAATCCGTGATCAATGAAATTTAATGTGGAAACACAAAAACAAAAAATACATATTGTTGCGTAAATTTCTTTGTGCAACAGTTTGTTTTGCTTACTAATCAACACAAAGAACAAAAATGGAAAATTGTAGCTTTAGCTACGTAAGTTTAGAGATAAAATGACTTCTATTCTAGCTTTGACGAATCTATATAAATGAAATTCAATTTAAGAATGGAAGGTTGGAATCAAATGGCTCTTACAATGATTTCCTTTTCCTTCAAAAGATTATTGTTGATATCTAATATAGTTTCAAATGCAATTATACGTTAAATACTAAAATTTATATATATTTGGAAAAATTTGAGAATTTGAAAATAACAATTGATGGAAGGATTTTAGTCCCAAAGGCAATGTTGGGATCACTGCAAAAGACCATGATTTTGAACCGGTTGAATAAATAATAACCATGTGTTTACCTATACACCAAAAACATAGTATCATTGCATTGCCAAACATAGTTTAATATATTTTCTATTTTTGCCCCTTTTTTACTAATACTCGTGAAGACTTTGTGATCTAAAGTTGTCTCGATTTTGATGATCAACAAACTAATGACGATGGTTAATGATAATTTATCAAGTTTCTTTGCAACAAAATTGATTAGGATGATTAGGGAATCAAAAATATTGAAGAACTGTCAACTGGACTACGTAGACGTAGTGGCGGCTGATGCGAATGTCCGGATGAAATATAGAAACCATGCAGATGTAGATGCGAATGAGGGATGTGAACGGCTAGTTTGCATAATTTTGTTAATTTGGCGATTAGATGTCAAAAATAGATTTTATTTCATTCCCTATAAATACCACTATGTGCAAAATGGCTAAAATCTTTTGCATACATTAATTACAAGCCATTTTACTGTGTTTTGTGAGAAAAAAGACTCTCTCTTATTTTGTATACTTGTAACTGTGTGAGGTAATTGGGTGGAATTTTTGTAAACTTTTCATTATTGGGTGTGTGCACTAAAATTGTAACTCGGTGAGGGTTGAGTTGAGTATTTTTTGTAAAACTCTTGGCTCAACTAAAGGGAGTTAGTGTGAGCAAGAATGATTCTTCAAGGTTTATACTTGGTTTTGCTTCACCAACTTGAAGAAGGTTACTAGTGGGTTCAAATTCCAAGTTGACAACTTGGGGGTGGATGTAGGTACCAAATTTGGTGCCGAACTATTATAAATTGTTTATATCTCTTTCCCTATTATGTTTGATTTCTTTATTTACCTATTTACTTGCTTATTTAATTTCAGTTTACTAGCATTTTGGGGTTGTGATTGGGTTAAATTTGGCACATTGCACCTAGAAATTTCATACAACCTAATTCACCCTCCCTTCTTGGTTGCTTGAGGACTTACAATTGGTATTAGAGCCTAGGACTCTATTTGTGATAGCTTAACTAATTAGGAGTAGATCATAGCAACCAACAATGAATTGTTTATGGAAGGACAATCCCATGTTTAATGGAGTGAATTATGTTAGTCAGAAGGAAAGAATAGAAATATTTTTTGCAATCTATTGACAATGAGTTGTGGTATATTGTAAATGAAGATTCTTATGAAGTAGTAATGGATGACGAAGCTACCGGTAGATGTAGACTAAAAACTAAGCAAGAACTCAATGTCGTAGATAGAATCAATCTCACCCTTAATGCTAAGGCAATGAATGTGCTATATAATGCTTTGGATGTTAATGATTCTACTAGAGTCAAAAGGTGTAGAATTGCCTAGGAGATTTGGGAAAGTTGATGGAAATACATAAAGGAAGTGACAATGTAAAAGAGTAAAAGAAGTCCTTGCTAGTCACTAAGTATGAATCCTTCAAGATGAATTCTTATGAAAACATTAACAAAATGTATTGTTTTCAATGATGTTATTAAGGATATTGAGGTATTAGGCAAGAAGTATACCTTAGGTGAGAAGAATAGAAAGATATTAAATGCATTATCTGAAGAGTAGGAGAATAAAGTGACGGCCATAGAAGAGGCCAAGGATTTAAATTTTATTTCTATTGAATCACTTATAAACTCTAACCTTTTATGAATTGAAACTCAAATCCAAAGTACAGGATGAGGAAGAGACAAGAGCAAGAGAAGTTTAGCTCTCAAGGTGGTTCAGCAACAAGAAGATGACCTCTACTTCATTGATGATCATGATGAAGATGTAGATGAGAATGATCTTGCTCTCATCACGAAAGGAATTAAAAAGTTCTTTATCAACAAAAGAAGAAATAGGATAGTGGTCCAAAAAGCAAAATAAGAAGTGCTATGAATGTGGACAACATGGGCATTACGTGAATGAATGCTTCAATGGAGAAAAAGGAAAGAAGAAAAAAGAAAGAAGCAAAAGGAGGAAGAATAAAACCTCTCAACAACTTCCAAATTACATGAGAAGATTGGAATTCTGAAGGTGAAGTGGAAGAGGAAGTGGAAATGGCTCAAATGGCTTTCTTGGCCATTGATGATGATGATGAGGTAACTTCTAACTATTCCTCTAGTGATGAATGTGATGATGATATGAAAGCTTCTATCATGAAATTGCATGATAGCTTAAAGGCTTCATATGCAAAAAATAGGAATTGAAAATCAAGATTAATGCTTTATTGATTGAAAACTCAAAATTATTTTACGAAATCAAAGATTGAGAATAGGAGTATTAATGAACCGAGCTACCCACGAGCAGCTCGGTCAACTCCGAGCTCAAGTCAAGCTCGAGCAATTCGAATGCTTTATCAAGCCAATCTCGAGCCTTTATATTTGTGGTTCGAGTGCTCATCAAGCTATTCGAATGCACATATATTATTTTATTTATATTTGTAAAATTACTCAAAAGTTTTAAACCATTTATGCAAATTACATTCCTTTCCATCATCTAGTTTTGAATAATAGAGGGTAGTTTAGTGAATTCAGTTAACGTAAAATAAAAATTACAAAAATAGAAAAAACAAAAGACCATCTTTCGTTCTTCAACATTTTGTTCCTCCCTTCCCCTTTCTTTTCTCCACTGTGTTTTGTTTCAACGAATCTTTAGGCCAAGTCCACACACAAAAGCCAACTCCACAACATTCATGACAACACTGCAACGATAAGAATCATGTCTGAACAACGGCCTACAAACCAAGACAAATCTCAAGTAGTACAGATGCAAATAGATCTTAAGTAGTACAGTGATAAAGCTTCAGCGCTTCACATTTAGGCTTTAAACAAAAGCCAACTCCCCACCCAAAAAAACACACACAAGAGATCTACACTTGCTTGTTGTTTTGTTATGTTTTGTTGGTACTTTTATTGAAAAGAAAACTATGGGTTTTGAAACTTTTATTTGTGGCTTTTTGGCTTCGTTTATAGTCAATTGTTTATGTAATCTTATTGTACGGATTGTTGTGACAGCCCCACCTTACCCAGAGGCGCACCAAAGGGCTTAGCGGACTGCCTGCCTAACTCTCGCCAGGACTCAAACACGCACTCGCTTAAACATCCAAGCGTACTTAACTCGAAATAAAATGCACTCATAAATAAATACATTCATAATATTTACTTAAAAGTATAAATATCACAAGAGTTTTTACAACCCAAAATATAATAATATTTACAATAAAAGCCTACACATTTAGGCTGTCCAGATACATTAAACAAAACATGTACTAGGTCCAAAATCAGCTTTTCCAGCTTTAGTATTTTGGAAAACCTGGTTAAAGAAAACAAATGAACGGGATGAGCTATAATAGCCCAGTGAGTGCTCAAGTCATGCAGTATACCAATAACAAATAAACCTTCAAGGATAATAATTAACAAATTTAATAAATGATGAACAAGAAATGTGAAGTGTAGTAAAATCAATGGCGGATACAGGCTCACTACAGGAGCAAGCTCAACTGCAGGAGTATCGATCATGATCAAGATAACAAGGATATCGGGACCGAGGTAAAAGCTCAGGTCCGAGATACTTGAAAAATTCAATCCAGAGTTACCCTCTTCGAGGAATGAAACTCATATAGGAAAGAATATCATGCACCTATAACCCACAACACCTTATATCACCCCAAACTCAACAAGTTGACTAACCGTGGAGTAACGGTGAAATTAGCCACGGAAGTCCAAGGATCATGCATAAAGTTCAAGCATGAGCTAGCCCTTTTTAGGACTTTACTCAGATATGAAAATTAACACGCACCGAATAACGCCCATCACCTTATATCTCTCCCATACTCAACCATGGAAATCACATGCACAAATAACACGTTGGATAGTGAAAGCATGTAACACATTGCGGAATAGATGCGATAAAGTACACATCTTTCCTCAAGTAACACATTTCATTAGATAATCATGTCAAGTATAACATATCATTTCATGCATCGAAATAATAATGTCAAGTATTACATGGCATTTCATGCATCATGCACACATAAGAACACTCACCTTAAGCCTAAGAAAATATCTCACGATAATGTTGGGTCTCACTTCCGGAATCCTGAAAATTCACGAGAAAAAATAATCGTATAAAAACCTGACTAAAATCTAAGAAATTTCATAAGGAAATTCAAGAAATACCCCAAGTCTTTCTAAGGTTAAATTTCTAGGGTTTTGGAGTTTAGGGTTTTACCCTAGGGTTTAGGGTTTTCAAAATTAGGGTTTTCTAACTTTCTAGGGTTTTGCTCGGAAAGGTTTAATTCACTAATAGCTAATCTACGAAAATTTCTGCACGCTTAAATCACTAAATTAAAGCTTATAAAGTCTTAAATCATAGCCTAATCACTTTTATTTCCTAGGTTTTACCGAAATTTCGGCAGCACTTCCCCTACAATCGGACTAACCCAAAAATTTTTAACCTGCAAGAAAACATCCAACAGCCCAATCTTAAGCAGTTCTACTAATCTCATATCAAACTCACTTCAATTCCATTCAAATTTATCACAAAAATGCATAAACTACTCCAAGTTCTTCAAGCAAATCAAACCTAGATCATGACTTTTCAAGTTTAATATACTATCTACAAGGCATACAAGTTCACAAGCTTCACATTCATGGAATAAAACTTCATATTTTCATGGCCAAAAATCAATCATACTTAACCATAAAAACATAACTTAAGAGCTAAAAACTATGATCTTTCACTTGAAATTAGAAGAGAAATTCATGGGAAATACCTCTAGGTAGACAAGATTGTTGCTTAGGAGGAAGTTCCACTTAATTTCTATGGTTGAAAAATGAGTAAATGGAAGTAAAAGATCCAAGAAAAATGAAAGAAAATGGAGAGAAAAGGAGAAGAGAACAGCCGGCCAGCAAGAAGAAAAGAAAAGAGAAAAATTGGGTAAGTAAAGAAGAAAAGAAATGGAAAAGAATTGGAAAATTTTTGACCAATCAAAACAAGACAAAGGTAAAGTGATCTTGACTTTCTCTCCATGGAAGACTACACTTGGCAAGGGTTAATTAGATAAGATTTTTGTGATTTATCTTATAATTATATCTTGCAAGAGATGCTAGGTACAATTTCTAAAGGTAAAGGTACAACATGGTAGTAAAATGGAAAATCATTTCTTATTAATTTTCCCACTAATTTCGGCCCTTCTTTTTTTTTTTTTTTCCTAATGAACATAATACAAAATAAATGGTTTTGGCATGAATTTCTAGGGTGTTACAATTGTCCTGGTCACTTTTGTAAGATTGTTTGGATCAAAGGTGATTTGATTGGAGTCAAAGTCGGTATATTCTTGGTTTTCTCTTTAGAACTATGTGAATTTGGGCCTTTTTATCCAAATCCGAACTTAGATCTGTAATCTATGTGAAAAAATGAGTCTGATGATGTAAGTTGGAAGTGAAAAAGTTGTCGGCAGCTACTGTAGGCGGTGGTCTGCCACCCACTTTCACTAAGGACTTTGTTTTGAGAATTAAAGATATTCCAGGGACTTGTATGCAAATATAGAAAATGTATTAGTTTTTGTTCTTTTCATTTTCTTTCCTTATAACTTTTTTCTAATTTACAAATTCACCCCTGAATTTAATAAAACTTAAGATATTGAATTCGAACTCGAGTTTGAGCTCGAATTGTTTGAAACTAGTTCGAATTGAGCTTGAGCGCTAAATGTACGTGCTCGACGAGCTCAAGCTTGAGCTCCAGCATAGCTAGTTGGTAACCGAGCCGAGCTCGAGCACATGATGCTCAAGATCGGCTTGGCTCGATTACACTCCTAATTGAGAAATGAAAATGATGATTTAGAAAAAGCAAACTTGCTCTTCATTACTAAAATGATGCTTTGAAAAAGAAGCTTGATGAAAAAAATCAAATTTTATGAAAAAAAGGAGAAATGACCAAGATTTGTTGAAAAGGAAAATGGATGACCTTTTGAATGTTTTTCCAGGTGAAAAACAAAAAGTTCTTGAGAAGAAAGTTGTTAGAAAAACTTTTCGAAATAAAAAGTTTGCTACTTTCAACAAAGATGGTGTTTGTTTTGTGAAATCCAATATTATTAGAGATCCTAGTGTCATATGCCATTTTTGTTGTCAACATGATCATATGCAAAGATAATGCTATGCTAAGAAAAATATTAAGTTAGGAATTAAGGCCATGTGGGTAATTAGAGAAAGTATTAACACAAATGGACCCAAGAATGTATAAGTACCAAAAGTTATTTCTTGACTTTGTGTGTAGATTTGTTTGCAGAACACCATAATGGAATCAGGGTGGTGCATTGACAGTGGTTGTTCAAGATACATGACCAGTAATGCACCATTGTTCATCAATCTCAAGGCAAAGAATAGTGGAAAAATGACATTTGGTGATGACAAAAATGCAAAGTCAATTGGTATGGTTGATATGATAAAGATGGTGATATTTATATTCATAATGTACTTTTAGTTGATAACTTGAATTACAATTTGTTGAGTATTAGCCAATTACGTGATGGCAATTTGTACATGTTGTATAAGAAGCATGAATGTTTGATAATTGATTCAATTCTTATTTTTTTTAAAAAAATTGGTATCTAGAACAATTTGCTAATAAAATAATTTATATTTTAATTTAATTTTCCATAGAACATGAGTCACATCTTTATTTGATATTTGGTCATTTGTAAATCCTTGAAGAAAATAAAAAACTATAACAGATATCCCACCATCAAAACTCCAAAAAACTGGAGGAATAAGAACTAAATAGAATTTAAACATACAAAAATAACCAAATTTCTTGCTTTATTTCCTTTAAGACCACCTCAAATATTAACTATATTGTTATCACCGAAATCCATCAATCATTAATTTTTTGAATCTCAAGTCTACAGCTCACCTTAAAGAAACTTAAACAAAATTTCCTTGCTTACCATGCACACAACTATATTCGCACACGACTATATTCTTAAAAAAGTGTTTTATGTCGTCTCGACACACCATATGTTAGAATCTTAAACATTATACGTTGAGGCATTATACTGAAAAACTAAATATTTAGCAAAAAGATTTGAGGTTGAAAACATTATTGAATGTCATAAATTACTGACCCCATGATCAAATAAGAGGACAATTAATCAGTTATAGCACAAATAAGAAAATAATTATTATATTCTCCGACTTGGGCAGCACTGATTATTTCAAAAAACTTTCTTAATTTCTCGAACTCATTTAGTGCAAATATAACATTGAAATTTCAAATTGGGAAACATAATATTCATCACCAATCTAAAAGTAAAACTAAATTCTTATACAAAAATGGTATAAAAGATATGTCACGGCCACATTAGCCTACAATTCACTTTTCACAAAAATATTCATCTATTAAAAATCATATAGCTATGCTGATCATGTCCTTCTATATTATGCCAAAATCTGTACACACTAAAATAAGCCTAAATTAATTAAAATTCTTAAAAGTGTTTGGTTTAGGAGAATCAAGATAGGGTATAAGTGTCAACGGTAATGACACTTATTATTAATGTTTGAAAAATAACTATTGTTATCATTCAATCGAAATGAAAGTGATTAACTGAAGTTTTCTATGCTTCCCCCTAAAATAGTATTCTATTAAATTCATTAATCCTTTTGGGGGGAATGATACCCATTTCATATATAAGCCAAACATGTTAGAGAGAATCATCAAAACCCATGCTCACAAAAGGGTTAATAATATTCATATTAATAATGAGAAATTTGAACCAGACGGCTTCTTAGATTCCAAGTGAACATGCAAGGAGGGAATCATGGAATGAGCCTCATTTTCATTTCTTTCAATGAAATAGAAGCAAGTTTGATAGAGAAAATAAATGGTCTTTCCCTAATTTTTTGGTCCATTGACTCTCATGTTTTTTTACCCAAAAAAAAAAGGCAAGAAAGAGAAAATATGTTATTTGCCACGTTGTATTGAAATATTTGATAATATTGATTTTATAATATAACTAACACATTGTATTGGAATATTTGATAATACTGATTTTATAACATAACTAAAGAAAAGTCAAACATTTATTATTATAGTTGGCGATATTAGGGGTTTGTTATTAAGGCTTATGAAAAACAATCTAGCTACTATCTTATCATTCTTTTCTTTTTATTTGAAACCACTTCATATTTATTTTGTTTATATATAATATTTATTTGGACAATCACATGATGCAAATATAAAAATTAATTATTATTCTATTGTATTTCTATTTTTTAGATTAAAAAAATTAAGTATCTTACTGCTAATAACAATGATCTCATGCAATGCACAGAGTGAAATACTTGTTTGGTGTAGTTTTGATAAGAGAAAGTGTCAACAAGGGTTTTGTTTAATTGGTGAGACTTGAACACTTCTAAAAGAAATGAACATTCAAGTTGCCATGATCCCTTAGTGAACCTCGCCTTGGTTTTAGAATGAGTAACCTATCCTCTCTTTAACTTTTTATGACCAAAAAAAAAAAAAATCGAGAAGTAGAGTCATGGAACCTGCGTTGGCGACTTATGTAGGACTTTCTTTCTGCGGACAAGTGCTTTTGGATATGCAGTTACTTATTGCAGGATTGGGCAGTCTTTAAATTCTATGTGAGATGTACAGGGGCAAAGAGGTATTTTTTGAGATATTTTTCAAAAACAATTACTATAGCAGGTTTAAAGATTTTTCTTGATAAATGTGTATGTGAGACAAAAAGGTGGTTGAAAAACATGTTTAAAAGTTTTAAAAAATATGTTTTTAAAAAATACCAACAAACAAACAAAGCAAAGAAATTCAATCGTAGCTTATTGCATGCGAAGAAAGTGCTTGCTTATTTCTTGTTATTCAAATCTTATTAAGTAGAGAAGAGTTAGAAGGTCTTAAGAGATTCTAGGCTAGCAATTCCACTATAGGTGCCTGTCTCAGTACGACAATTCGAGATGTTTTACTTTGTTAGTCTTTTTCTCCCATATACGGCAAAATTTATAACTCCTCTTTACTCACACATGACGAAATTGTTAGAATAAAAATTATTCTACACCCAAGATCATACATGAATACTTAGAATACTAATTTAGAGAAAATTAGATAGAACCTGATTTTTGATCCAACGCCATGTTGAATGGAAGCAAGAACACGATCAATGATCAAGTGCACCAGATTCTTCTCTCCGGATCTTATGACTAAGTCTCTTAGATAGTAGAGAGAGAAAAACTTAATTTAGTCGTTATTCAGATCCTTAGAGAGGGGACCTAGCACTCCTTATATATTAGACACATTAGGGTCTCCATCTAACAATCCCTAATGGGCCTAATAGGCATACACAATTAATCCACATTTTATTATATTAGAATAATAGGCCTAATAATTAAACCAAAATAATGGTCCACTTTATGTCTCATATTTGACCATATTATCTTCAACTATTAATCACAATTAATATAAGCCCATAATTAGATTAAAAATCTAACATTCTCCCACTTGGGCGACATTAATTGTGACTAATTCTTTATGCCAAGATAATACTTTAAAACTTTATGAGCTCAATGTATGTTGGTCAAGAGACTATTCTAAAGTATCATTCTGTCAAACAAGATCCTCAATATTGAATCATAGCAGAATTTGTATCATTAATGCGACACAATTCTTTCTATGGTTACAAATACTAATGAATCTTGCCCACATGAACTAGATGTGGTAGTGTAGCAAGTAACAATAGCACTAGCTTTATGGTTTATATAATGTGCTATTTACTTGTCAGTCACCAATTTCTCTACTTTATGCATCACAAGTATGCTAGAGAAATTCCTTATGGTTTAAACAATTTAAACCTAGTATGTCTTATAATTAACTTTATATCCAGGATATCTTTATATGTCACAAGACATACACATGAGCCTAACGATAAATGCCCCAGGCTCTTGCTTAAGACTGACACATGTCGTAAGACTTTACAAAAATATAAAACACCATATGACTGAATCATCAATGATTATTATTATCAAAATTCATAATAATCCAAAAATATCAAAATGATGTCTCAAACAAAACAAAAATAAGTAGAGCAAACATATATACTGACTCCCACTAACCAAGAACATCAAATGACTCAACCAATCCCATGCTAGCAACATGCCCTTTAAAAGCACCAAGGTGGAGTCCCTTAGTCAAAGGATCAGCAACCATACATTCAGTCATAATATGCTCTACTTCAATGTCACCTTTTTTATCAACTCTTTTAAGGTCAAGTATTTGATTTCCATATGCTTTGACCCTGTGATACTTTTATTATTCTTAGCGAATAATACTGCAGCAATATTATCACAGTATATTCCAATTGGTCTTGACACAGAACTGACAATGGTCATCTCAGCAATGAGATTGTGTAACCATACACCCTGTGTAGCTGCCCCATAACATGCTACTAAACTCAGCCTGCATAGTGGATGAAGCTAACAGCGATCTGTTTGACACTTTTCCAAGAAACTAGCACCACCAGCCAATGTGAAAACATAACCAGATGTGGATCTTTTATCATCTTTACAACCAGCAAAGTCAGAATCTGTGTATCCCACAAGTTTAAGGTTTTCAACCTTCCTATATGTTAACATATAGTCTTGTGTCCCTTTCAAATATCTCAAAACTTTCTTTACAGCAACCCAATGGTCCCATCCAGGATTAGATAAATATCTACTCAAGAGACCTACTACAAAGGCAATATCCGGTCTAGTACAAACCTGAGCATACATCAGGCTCCCTACTGCACTAGAATAAGGAATATTCTTCATTGACTCTCTCTCAACATTCATTTTTAGGACACTATTCTAAACTCAATTTGTCACCTTTATAGATTGGTACAGTTCCAAAATTACTGTTATGCATATTAAATCTTTTTAATATGCGATCAATGTATGCTCTTTGAGAGAGACCCAATAAGTTTCGAGACCTATCTCTTTGGATTTCAATGCCTAGAACAAAGGATGCATCTCCAAGATCTTTCATGTCAAATTGTCTAGACAATAGCTGCTTAACCTCATGCAGCATGCCTAAATCATTACTTGCAAGCAAAATATCATCCACATAAAGAATGAGAAAGATATATTTGCTCCCACTTACCTTGAGATATATGCACCTGTCCACTTTATTTTCAACAAATCCAAAGGATGTAATTATCTCATCAAATTTCAAGTACTATTGTCTGGATGCTTGTTTGAGCCCATAAATAGACCTTTTAAGTCTACAAACCAGATGATCATTGCTATCATCTACAAATCCTTTAGGTTGCACCATATAAACCTCCTCAATAAGGTCTCCATTGAGAAAGGCAGTTTTAACATCTATTTGATGTAACTCTAAATCATAATGAGTTACAAGTGCCATAAGTACTCTAAATGCATCCTTAGAGGACACAGAAGAGAAAGTCTCATTAAAATTGATCCCTTCTCTTTGAGTATAACTTTTGGCAACTAATCTAGTTTTAAACCTCTTAACTTTCCCTTTGGAGTCCTTTTTGGTTTTATAAACCCATTTACATCCAATAGGTTTGCAACCTTCAAGCAACTCAACAAACTCCCAAACAACATTATGCTTCATAGATTGCATTTCATCTCTCATTACATCCCACTATATGTCAGATTGAGGATCAGAAACAGTTTCTGTAAAAGTAATTGGATCAACAACATGGCCAATTTCATAATCATGTTTTCCTAAATATACCACAAAATCTGATGAGATAGCAAGTCTCCTCTTCCTAATAGATCTCCTTAGTGGAACCTGTTCAACTGTATCTTGTGGTTGAAGAACCTCAGTAACAATAGGAGGTTCTTGTCCCTCTATATGAACAATCACAAGCTCAGGCTTCCATAATACTTTTATCTACAAGTTGAGGAATACAAATTGTTGTAACCTGTGTATTTTCATTTGTGATATTAGAGTCATTTTTATCAGCCACATCATATTTCAAAAACTTTACTGTTTGTAATTTTACAATTCTAGCACCTCCATCTTGACAATAAAATTTATAACCCTTGGAATACTCAGAATATCCAATAAAATAATAACGAGTAGATTTAGGATGCATCTTACTTGCATAAGGATCATAAAGACGTACCTTTGAAGGACATTCCCATACTCGAAAATGATTGAGGCTAGGTTTACGTCCAGTTTATAATTCAAAAGGAGTTTTAGCAACAGATTTACTAGGCACTCTATTGAGGATATATAAAGTTGTTTTAATAGCCTCACCCCAAAGATAGTTAGGAAGATTGGCCCTACTTTGCATGATTTCTCATCATATCTTTAAGTGTCCTATTTCGCCTTTCAGCAACACCATTTTGTTTAGGACTACCTGACATGGTAAACTGAGCAATAATGCCACAGTCTTCCAAGTATTTGGCAAACGGACCTTTTACTTGTCTTGCAACTCCATGTTTGCCATAATACTCACCTCCTCGATCAGATCTTACAATCTTGATAGTTTTATCTCAACTATTTCTCAACTTCAGTCTTGAAGATCTTGAATTTATCAAGAGTTTCAGACTTTTCCTTAATCAAGAACATATAACCATATTGGGAAAAATCATCAATGAATGTAATAAAATACTTATTATTACATATAGTGGGTGAGTAAGGGTCACTTATATCTGTATGAATAATCTGTAAAAGATCGCCTACTACGAACTGACCTCTTATTTCTTAATCTTGGATCATTTTTTCCCTACAACAGTCTACACATGTTTCTAGGTCATCAAAATCAAGAGTAGGAAGGATGTTATCTTTTATCAACCTTTCTACTCTTTCTCTAGAAATATGGCCCAATCTTTTATGCCACAACATGGAAGACTTTTCCTTAATTCAGGGTCTTTTGGCAACAACTTGTTCAACATTACATGCAGTAGAATAAATTTCATTTGGAATTAAACACAATCTATATAAACCATATGACAAAACACAATGGCCAACAAATTTGAATTAAAAGTTAAGGAAATATTCTCATTTTTAATATCAAAAGTGTAGCCTTCTTTGTCCAAAATTGAAACTGAAACTAAATTCTGTCTAAAAGACGGTACATAAAAAGTGTTTCTTAAAATAAGTTTAAACCTAGAATCTAGATTTAAACAAACTACTCCTATGAATTCTACGTCCACCTCCATATTGTTGCCAACCAAAAGTTTACTCTCATCTTTATTTGGCTTCCTCGTGTTTATGGATTCCTTGCATAGTGAATGCAACATGATTAGTTGCTCCACAGTCAAGCCACCAAGATCCAGATGGGGTAATAGCTAAATTGGATTCATATAAAAGAAGAGCCAAAGAGTTATCTTTGTTTTCACGTTTCTCTAACCAAGCTTTGTATTTGAGATAATTCGCTTTAAAATAACCTTCATTTTTACAGAAGTGGCACCTATCTTTCTTAAAAGCAAGTTTATTGACACCCACAGCATTTGACTGACTCAGAGTTATTGTTCTGAACATTCATAAGAGTAGAAAATTTAAATTTCTTACCCTTTCCCTTCTTGCTAGGCTTGGATACAATGAGAGCAGCTTGTTGTTTCTCATTCTTCAATTTCTCTTCTTCAGCAACGCATTTTGTAATCAAGTCATTGATACCTCATGCCTCATCTTGAGAATTGTACGTGCTTAAGAGTAAACCAAAATCTGCAGGAAGGGTATTTAATGCTTGATGCACAATACATGCATCAGGAAGAGAAATATTAAGGCCTTCCAGCTTAGTCTGATAGTGGACCATCTTAATGATGTATTCCCTGATGCCACCAACTCCATCATACCTCATGGAATAAAGCTCTCTCAATAATGTTCCTATTTCTGCATTTGATGAGACTTTGTACCTTTGGGACACTGCGGTCAATAACTCCTTAGCCATATCAGTGCTAGAAAGACCACTCAACAAGTGTTCAGGAATTGACCTCTTCATTGTGAGATAACACATGCAATTTGATCTCCACCAGGCTGTATGTGTTTGTTTTTGTGCATCATTACTGGCATCAGTAAGTTCTGCTGGTTTTGATGTGGTCATAGCCAAATCCACATCCGCCATTTCAATGGCAAATTCCACATCTTGCTTCCACTTCTTAAAGTTTGAACCAGTCAAGACTTCAATAGTGACCATGTTATTGTTGACAGAAAAGGTGACTGAATAGATCAAATACAATGCATTATATTAGCAAACCACAGGATAATATCAATAAAAGCCAACAAAAATCACAATTGAGAATTTAGATACATCATTATGAAATACCTTTGGGCAGAATACATAACATGCAATTCCAAATTCTCCACATTAAACGATCTGAGAATATATTCTTATCTTCATAAATCTACCACCTTTGGGTGAATAGACCACTCAGACAGGTCACTTCCCAATCATATGTCTGATGTGTCATTTCTAAATCTTATACAAAATCAACACCTTTGGGCAAAAGAATTTTGTACTTAATCAGAGACATCCCTCACCATTAAAGTTTAAAATTCTATAAATTAAATGAACAGACCACTTTGGTGGCAACAGCTCAATCAATTCATAAAATTCTCTTTAACGCTGGGATACACTTTATATTACCCATAAAAACAACTTTAATGTGTGATTTAATCTTTATAGACAAGGGGCCATAAATGTCTTCAATCACACCCTTATGTAACATATCCGTATGAGATATGCAAAATATCTCTTAATAATGTTACATAATAAATAAGCTAAAGCATTGTGATCTAACTTTACGAGAGAGATAACAAAATCTCTCCAATGTGACATTAATGATGCAAAATGCATTAAATTAAACTTTATGAGATATAAACATATAATTATCTCTAATGTCACGTAAAAACAGAATTTCATGTTTATTACATGAAATTAAACCTTAGTATGGCTTTATACAACCTTATGAGATTAAAATTATAATTTAGGTTTTTTTTAAAAGAATTTATCACTAGCCTAAATTATAATCATAAAAAATAATCTCCTTAATCACATATATTGTTTCAGTCACAAGAATTCAGCAAGTGCACCGAAATCGGAACAACAAATTAGGAAACAGTCATAAATTTAATCAACAAAAGAATCTGCACAGACCAAAGCTTTATACCCGAAACGCAAATAGCACGGGTTTTGTGCACAAAAACCAAAGCACAACATAAAGCTGTACAAACCAGAAAGCAATTCAACTCGGAACAAAGTTTAGCATATTCATATTTGTCCAATAGTGTAATTAAAAATTGCACTACTACCTTTAGCATCATATTCTAGTGGGAAAACGATCACCAATTAATTAATCCGATAAAAGAATATGCACAACTTGAAGCCGTTAAACCAAAACAAATCAACGCAAGAATTCTTGATGCCGATTCAATACAAGTGACTAATTGAATATAATATCCATACAAATTCAATCATCACAATCTAGATTCAATGACTAGTACAACTAGACTTCAAGCAGCAAATATTCAAGCCGTTTACTTTTAGTCTCCGCCATGCTGTAAAACAAGCTTACGGCAATTTTTTTTCTAAATATAATTTAATCAGGTTTACCCATCCAAAGATTCTAAGATCATGTATACAGGCTTTGATACCAATTGTTAGAATAAAAATTATTCTACACCCAAGATCATGCATGAATACTTACAATACTAATTTAGAGAAAATTAGATAGAACCTGATTTTTGATCCAACGCCATCTTGAATGGAAGCAAGAACACGATCAATGATCAAATGCACCAAATTCTTCTCTCCGGATCTTATGACTAAGTCTCTTAGATGGTAGAGAGAGAAAAACTTAATTTAGTCGTAATTTAGATCCTTAGGGAGGGGACCTAGTATTAGACACATTAGGGTCTCCATCTAACAATCCCTAATGGGCCTAATAGGCCTACACAATTAATCCACATTTTATTATATTAGAATAATAGGCCCAATAATTAAACCAAAATAATGGCCCACTTTATGTCTCATATTTGACCATATTATCTCAACTATTAAATCACAATTAATATAAGTCCATAATTAGATTAAAAATCTAACAAGAATTTGTAATTTCTTTTCGACATATATTGCAATTTATTGTTATTTTATAACTCATGTTCACCAGCATACAATTAGATGTGTTACAATATGTGTTAGATATATATTATCCAGATGCTTTATTTTGTAACTCTTTTCTACTAAGATTCATTTATATGTGTTAAAATATGTGACACTTTACTGACAAATAGTATCAGAGTTCTAAGCTTTGATCCAGGAGTGTTTTTTAAATTAGTAGATGACTTTTACTTTATATTCCCTTTGGCCTGTGAAAAGCAAAGATTTAGAAGTTAGGAGCAACAATTTTAGTAAGTACATGTCAATAACAAATTCAAATGGTGTAATTTTTAGTTATCACTATTTAATTTCATTTTTTTTCACATATTCATTCTATTCCCGTGGTGTTTTTCAAAATTTTCAATAGGATGGTAGTAAAACTTTAATTTTTAAGGGCAACGTAAAGAATGAATAAGATTTGAAAAAGTTCAGCACGCAATGTGAAGGGTGAAAAAAATTTAAAAAAAATCATAGATTGAATGGCGAATTAAAGAAATTAAATATTTTTTGGGGTTAAAAGCATAATGCCCCCCTCAAATTTTGGCCGAATTGCAAATTCCCCCTTCAATTATTTTATTAGGCAGGTTCCACCCTAGACCCACAAACAAGTAATGGAAGATAATAACACCGTTAGATAAACATGACAAATGACCATTGTACCCTTACATTGTACCATTATTCGAGGGGGAAATTTGCGCTTTTTTTTGTGTGCTGAGAATTCATAAAAAAAAAAACTTCAATTAATGCAAGATGTACCCTCCAATTTCATTGCAAAATGTCCCCTCAACAATTTTAATATACGAATTGTACACTCTAACAAATTTCATTTAAAAAAGTAACTACGAAATGTTTTATACCTATTTTTGAAGAGAAAAGTGCCCTTTGGTGTTAACGAATAGAAATAGTACATTGGTTACATCACGTTTTTACTTATTTAACGACTTACTTTGATTACCTATGCCTTTTTTTTTTTTTTACTCTTGCATCGTCTTTTTTTTTAAATGAAAAATTTAAATACGAAAAACTTAATCATGAAATTACCAAAGATTTTTTTTCCTTCCTTTTCTTTTGACGTGATTCCAATAATATATGTAGTTCTTATTTTTTCAGTGTAATCCATTTGAAGTCTATGACAAAAAATAACTCAAATAAAAAAATAAGTAGAATAAATATTTTTGACCCAATAGAAATATTATCCTTTATTTTTTGATTAATCAAATCCATTTTAAATTAAGAATAAATAGAACAAAGACTTCAGCAATCCAAACAATAATGAGAGAATAAAGGATTTCAAACACATTAGGATACTCAATATATATTTGTTGGTTCAATCCATTATAAATTCATAAAAATAAAAAATACTAACCCAACCCAGAAAAGAAAAGTAAGTAAAAGAATTTAACCCAACAAGAGGCTCAATTCTTTATTTTTAAATCAACCATCATAAGTTAGGCCAAAAAAATTAAAAAAAGAATTAGTCCAAACTAGTGAATACACATGAGGCAAAAAAAATTTATCCCGAGGAATATTTGTTTGACAATTAAATGAATAGTAAAAATGGAGTAGTTAGTTCGAGTAACCAAAACTTTTTTAATACTTTTTCAAAAATAGCAAAATTTATTTGGGCTGTCTTTTCACTGTTTTTTTTTTTGAAAATTTTTTTCGAATAATGAAAAATGATGCCATCTAAAGAAAGCCCTTGTTTTACATTAAAAAAATAACCTTATCCATTTGGTATTAGGTTGAGGGTACAATAGTCATTTAACTGATCAAATTTAACAGAGCTACACTTTCCGTTGAGTGACTATTGGTCAAGGGTGTAATTTGCTTATTAAAATTGTTGAAGGGGCATCTTGCAATTGGGGCAAAAGTTGAAGGGGGCATTTTTCATTTAACCCTATTTTTTATTAGCCAAATTTTTAATTTTAGAAGTTGAGGGGGGCCAATTGCCCACCCTCACCATAGGATGGCTATGCCTCTTCCAACTGCATGATATTTTTGCCACATTTGACTTTTATGTCACCTTTTTTTAAACTTTGAAAGCTTAATTCTGTTTACATTTCTTACCCTTTTTTAATATTTCAAAATTTTGTATACTAATTTATGGTAAATAATAAAAACATATCTCGGAATTATGATATCTTAAGTTTACGTGTACAAAAAAAATAATAACCATTTTTTTAGTCTTGTAGCATAATAAGAATAAAGAAAGGAGTGTACGCATGTATAAATCATTATTTTTCTTTAATCATGTGTCTCATGTGAGATGCGAAAAATTAGAATCATCTCTCACGAGGACTAAACATCCTCACAAGCCGTCACGATTACAATACTTCCGAATTATGACCGTAATTTGGACCTGCTATTAAACAAATAAGCTTTTGGGCCCAGGTATTTTAAAAACTCAATTCATAGTATGAAAATATATAATATTCTCAATTCGTGATCAATGAAATCCTGTGGAAAGACGAAAGCCAAAAAGACACACTCTTGGGTAAATTTCTTTGTGCGACAGTTTGTTTTGCTTACTATTTCAACTAAAAAAAAAAACGGAAAATTGCAGTTTTAGCTTCGTAACTTTAGAGATAAAATGACTTCTAGTTTTGACGAATCTATAAAAATGAAATTCATTTAGACTGTAGGGTTGGAATCAAATGGCTCATAAAATGATTTCCTTTTCCTTCAAAAGATTATTGTTGATGTCTAATAAAGTTTCAAATGCAATTATAGGTTAAATATTAAAATTTATTTATATTTGGAAAATTTTTGAGAATTTGAAAACAACAATTGATGGAAGGATTGCAGTTCCAAAGGCAACATTGGGATGACTGCAAAAAACCATGAGCTCCAGTTTGGATAGTGTTATTTGGAGTGTTTTTTGAGAATTATTTGAAAAAATTATTTGAATTGTTTTTTGTTGACTTTTTTGGAAAATTAAAAAAGTGTTTGAATGTGAAATTTTTTTTGATGTGATATAATGGTAGTTTGAAAAAAGCGGACGTTCGCTTAAAGAAATGGACATCCACTTTGTCGTCCACTTAAAGAAGCAGACGTCCGCTAAGACATTTCTGTGGCTTAAGCGAACGTCCGCTTCGTCGTCTGTTTGGTCGTTCAACCTCAAAATCTACCGAAAATAGATCTCATTTTGTTACTTACAATTTTTTCAGTTTTTCTAAACAAATTTTGAACATAAATATGCTTATTTTTTTGAATAATTACGAAAAAAGTCTCTAAAATTCATTTAAAATTTCAAATGAAAATTGGGGAAAAAATTTGGTGAAAAAGTTTGACTAAAAAATTTTTTAACTTTTTGACCAAAAAATTTTTCACTTATCCAAACGGATTTGGAAAACTTTTTTCCAAATAATGCTCCAAAAAATCAATCTAAATGGAGCCCATGATTTTGAACCGTTTGAATAAAGACGAACCATGTGTTTACCTATACACGAAAAAGCATATTATCGTTGCAATCACCAAACATAGTTTAATATATTTTCTAATTTTGCCCCATTTTTTATTGATACTCCTGAAGACCTTGTGATCTAAAGTTGTCTCGGTTTTGATGATAACAAATAATGCAGTTTATCAAGTTTCTTTGTAGCAAAACTAAATAGGATGATTGGTAAATCAAAAAGATTAAAGACTTGTCAATTGGACGACCATGCAGGCGCAGTGATAGCTGATGCGGAGGTCCAAATGAATTCTAGAAACCATGCGGATGTAAATGTGAATGAGGGATGCGAACCTCCGCATGTTTGGAATTGCTTGAAATAAGTTAGTCACCATACCTGTGGACAAGGTTGCGGACTGAGAGATGTGGACATCTGCACCTCTACAAATTGAAGTTAGAAGGGTTGCGCACGAAGGTGCGGACTTGTTATTCGCACATAGAATGCGGACATCAAGATCATCTATACTGGACGTTCGCATCATGAATTTACAGTCAAACGGCTAGTTTGTATAATTTTTTTAATTTGACCGCTAGATGTAAGAAATAGTTGTTATTTCACCCCGTATAAATACCATTAAGTGCAGAATGGCTAAAATCTTTTACCTACATTAATTACATGTCTTTTTAGTGTGTTTTATGAGAAAAAAACTTTCTCTTATTGTGTATACTTGTAGTTTTGTGAGGTAATTGGATGAGATTTTTGTAAGCTTTTCATTGTTGGGTGAGTGCACTACAATTGTAACTTGGTGAGGGTTGAATCGAGTGTTTTTGTAAAACTCTTGGCTCAACTAGAGGGAGATAATGAATTTAGGGGCAACAATTTAGTAAGTACATGTCAATAATGAATTCAAATGGTGTAATTTTTAGTTATCACTAGTTAAATTAATTTTTTTTCCATATTCATTCTATTCACGTGGTGTTTTTCAAAATTTTCAATAGGGACAATACTAGAACTTTAATTCTCTAAGGGCAACGTAAAGAATGAAGAAGATTTGAAACAGTTCAGCAGGCCATGTGAAGGGTGAAAAAATTTTAAAAAAAAAATCATGGAGTGCAAATGCTAGGAAAATTAAAGAAATTAAATATTTTTATTAGCCAAATTTTTAATTTTAGCAGTTGAGGGGGGGCAATTGTCCGGGAGAGACTTAAGTGGACTGAGTCCACGGATAAGGCCGTGGACCTGTGATCTACAATCAGTCACATCATCTAAGTGGCGGGCCACTGGTGGCTATAAGTGAGCCACGAATGTGGGCCACAGGCGATGTGATTGATTGTGGACTACAGGGTCCATGACTCCACCCGTGGACCCGGTCCTATTCAAGAATTTTTCCAATTGCCCACGCCCACCATAGGAAGGCTATGCTTCTGCCAACTACTTGGCATTTTTGCCACAGTTGACATTTTTCTCACCTTTTTTTAAACTTTGAAAGCTTAATTCTGTTTACATTTCTTACCCCTTTTTAATATTTCAAATTTTCGTATAGTAATTTATGGTAAATAATAAAAATGTATCCCAGAATTATGATATTTTAAGTTTACATGTACTAAAAAATAATAACCATTTTTTTTAGTTTTTTAGCATAATAAAAATAAAGAAAGGAGTGTATGCATGTATAAATCATTATTTTTCTTTAATCATGTGTCTCATGTGAGATGTGAAAAATTACAACCATCTCTCTGAAGGACTAAACATCCCTACAAGCCCTCTCGATTACAATACTTGTGAATTATAACCGTAACTTAGAGTTTTTGACCTGCCACTAAACAAATAAGCTTTTGAGCCCAGGTATTTTAGAAACTCAATTCATAGTATGAAAATATATAATAATCTCAATTCGTGATCAATGAAATCCAATGTGGAAACACGAAAACAAAAATGACATTGTTGCGTAAATTTCTTTGTGTGATAGTTTGTTTTGATTACTATTTCAACACACACAAAAAAAATAAAAAAAGGAAATTGCAGTTTTAGCTACATAAGTTTAGAAATAGAATGACCTCTAGTTTTGACGAATATATATAAATGAAATTCAATTTAAGATTGGATGGATGGAATCAAATGGCTGATAAAATGATTTCCTTTTCCTTCAAAAGATTATTGTTGATGTCTAATAAAGTTTCAAATGCAATTATATGTTTAATATTAAAATTTATATATATTTGGAAAAATTTAGGAATTTGAAAATAACAATTGATGTAAAGATTGCGGTTATGAAGGCAACATTGTGATGACTGCAAAAGACCATGATTTTGAACCGGTTGAATAAAGACTAAGACCATGATTTTGAACCGGTTGAATAAAGACTAACCATGTGTTTACCTCTACAACAAAAACACTATCATTGCATTACCAAACATAGTTTAATATATTTTCTAATTTTGCCCCCTTTTTATTTATTAATACCCTTGAAGACCTTGTGGTCTAAAGTTGTCTTGATTTTGATGATTAACAAACTAATGATAATAATTATTGATAGTTTATCAAGTTGCTTTGCAACAAAACTTTATTCGGATGATTAGGGAATCAAAAAGATTGAAGAACTATCAATTGGACGACTATGCGGACGCAGTGGCAGTTGATGCGGACGTCCGGATGAATCCCAGAAACCATTCGGATGCAGATGCAGATGAGGGATGTGTACATCTGCATGTCTAGAATTACTTGAAATAAGTTAGTCACAGTACCTGGGGACAAGGTTGCGAACGAGGGATGTGGATGTCCGCAACATTACATATCGAAATAAAAAAGGTTGCAAACTGAAGGTGCGGACTTGTGATATGGATGTAGAGCAGATCATGAATTTGCAATCTAAGTGGCTAGTTTGTATAGTTTTGTTAATTTGACCGTTAGAGGTAAAAAATAGTTGTTATTTCAATATTTCTAGGAGACAAACAACAAGATCTTTCTTTTGTCCCTTCCAGGCGATCGGAAAATAAAGAAATGGTTAATATATTCAAGATAATTACGTATTTACAAAATACCGTCTCAATTCATCCTATTTCATCAGATCCGGGATGTGATATGGTTCCGAAGGATGAACCGGATATGGACAGTTCCAATAAGATTTCATTCTTGAACAAAAATCCATTTTTTGATTTATTTCATCTATTCCATGCCCGGAACAGGGGAGGATACACGTTACACATTAAATTGACGATTCAATATTTCTCCACTTTGCAAAATTGTAAGGCCAACCGTTATATATTTTTTTTTACGTCTATCCATGTGATATATACTCACACAATTAGTGTTGTTTTCTCTAGTAATTCTAAACAACCATTGCATTCACTCAATTGTTTTTTCCTCTTTAGACTTTATTGAACGTCTCTTATACATATGCACCCAAGCGACACGGTATCGCATCATGAAAACCACAATGAAAGTACTACCATCGTCTAAGCTTATTTCACAAGAAAAAAAAAACCCATCTATGGAGATGCAAAGTGACAGAGAATACTACACCCATATTTATCTATTTTATTAACAAGTAATTACAATAGCATGAGGATAATATTATGGAAGGAGAGCTTAAAGATATATACCACTATGTTTTAAGATTAGAAAGAACTAAAGCACTATTTGATGGGGTAATCTAAAAAACTCTCCCTAATGTTTAATCAAAGTTGTAGTTTATTCCCTAACCTTTAATTCTTTTTACTTTATCCCAATTTCAATCCACCTCATCAACATAACCTTTAAAATATTGTGAATTAACAAAAATGTCACATCCTAAATAATTTTTCAAATTACCAATTCTTTCCAAAGACTATAAAATGAAAACATATATCCAAATTTATTCTTTTTCTTTCTCTAAACTCCTAAATAACATATTTTCTTTTCTTTAAGTATTTTTATTTTCCTTTTTTTTCCATCCAAAACTCCAAAAATTGGCCATAAAAGTTAAAACTATTTCGCAAAAATTCAAGAAAAAGTTTATTTTTTACTCTAATATAGTAGTTTTTTTGAACAAGTTCTAAAATGGTTTGGACATTCAAAATTTTTGTAGTATTAATCAAAAATAAGTTTTTGCCAAGCTCTAAGTGCATGATAAGAATTTAAGGTTTAACAAATAAATCCATGGGTGATGAGCTTTAACAGTTTTTTTCACAATTTTTTTCAACTATAAAGTTACAAAGATGAAAGTGGGAAATAATTTTTAATTTGAAAAATTGTTTAGGAGGTGGTTTTTGTCAATTCACAATGTTTTAAAGCTTAAATTAGTGAGGTGGATTGAAATTGGGGACAAAATGAGAAGAATTAAAGGTTAGGAGATAACTGCAACTTTGACCAAATGCTAAAGGGAGTTTTTGAAATTAACCTTTATTTGACTACTAGTACTATGCGAGGTAGCATGATAGGGAAATGTACTTTACCTGAGATTTGACTCTTGTAACACTTATAGATTAAAAATAATATATTTCACACAAAAATTGAGGCATCATTAACTAGGGATGGCAATCGGGTCTCGGATTGAGACCCAAGTAGTAACAACTAACTCGTCAGTCAGAACCCAATCCGCCAAACCGCCAACCCACCTAGATCCAACCCGAACATGACCTGCCACTGGTTGGTGGGCTGACCTGCGGACCCGAAAAAAAAAAAAAAGGAAGGAGAAGAAGAAGAAAAAAAAGTAACACACACTTTTCACACACACAAAGATCAAACACATTTTTTACACACACTATTATCAAAGTCACAAACTAACATACACTTGATTTCTTTTATCATTTACTCTTCATAAATCTAGGTAGAATTCTTAATTTCTGTTACAGTTTACTTGATTAATTATCCAATACGTGAAATTTGTCTTTGAATGTAGATGGGTGAAACAAAGCTATTAGTTTTTTTTTCCAGGTTCACTGGTCCTCCAGCGGGTTGACCCGAACTCGACCTGTTTTCTTCGTGGTCAGTTGAGTACGACCTAATTTCGACTCGATCTGCCAAGCTTCAACCTAAACCCGCTATTTTCGAGTTAAGTTCGTGTCGTATTCTCTCCGGATCTTATGACTAAGTCTCTTAGATGGTAGAGAGAGAAAAACTTAATTTAGTCGTAATTTAGATCCTTAGGGAGGGGACCTAGTATTAGACACATTAGGGTCTCCATCTAACAATCCCTAATGGGCCTAATAGGCCTACACAATTAATCCACATTTTATTATATTAGAATAATAGGCCCAATAATTAAACTAAAATAATGGCCCACTTTATGTCTCATATTTGACCATATTATCTCAACTATTAAACACAATTAATATAAGGCCGCCATAATTAGATTAAAAATCTAACAAGAATTTGTAATTTCTTTTCGACATATATTGCAATTTATTGTTATTTTATAACTCATGTTCACCAGCATACAATTAGATGTGTTACAATATGTGTTAGATATATATTATCCAGATGCTTTATTTTGTAACTCTTTTCTACTAAGATTCATTTATATGTGTTAAAATATGCGACACTTTACTGACAAATAGTATCAGAGTTCTAAGCTTTGATCCAGGAGTGTTTTTTAAATTAGTAGATGACTTTTACTTTATATTCCCTTTGGCCTGTGAAAAGCAAAGATTTAGAAGTTAGGAGCAACAATTTTAGTAAGTACATGTCAATAACAAATTCAAATGGTGTAATTTTTAGTTATCACTATTTAATTTCATTTTTTTTCACATATTCATTCTATTCCCGTGGTGCTTTTCAAAAATTTCAATAGGATGGTAGTAAAACTTTAATTTTTAAGGGCAACGTAAAGAATGAATAAGATTTGAAAAAGTTCAGCACGCAATGTGAAGGGTGAAAAAAATTTAAAAAAAATCATAGATTGAATGGCGAATTAAAGAAATTAAATATTTTTTGGGGTTAAAAGCATAATGCCCCCCTCAAATTTTGGCCGAATTGCAAATTCCCCCTTCAATTATTTTATTAGGCAGGTTCCACCCTAGACCCACAAACAAGTAATGGAAGATAATAACACCGTTAGATAAACATGACAAATGACCATTGTACCCTTACATTGTACCATTATTTGAGGGGGAAATTTGCGCTTTTTTTTGTGTGCTGAGAATTCATAAAAAAAAAAAAATTCAATTAATGCAAGATGTACCCTCCAATTTCATTGCAAAATGTCCCCTCAACAATTTTAATATACGAATTGTACACTCTAACAAATTTCATTTAAAAAAGTAACCACAAAATGTTGTATACCTATTTTTGAAGATAAAAGTGCCCTTTGGTGTTAACGAATAGAAATAGTACATTGGTTACATTACGTTTTTACTTTTTTAACGACTACTTTGATTACTATGCGTTTTTTTTTTTTTACTCTTTTATCGTCTTTTTTTTTAAATGAAAAAAATTAAATACAAAAAACTTAATCATGAAATTACCAAGGATTTTTTTTCCTTCTTTTCTTTTGACGTGATTCCAATAGTATGTGTAGTTCTTATTTTTTTCAATGTAATCCATTTGAAGTCTATGACAAAAATAACTCAAATAAAATAATAAGTAGAATAAATATTTTTGACCCAGTAGAAATATCATCTTTATTTTTTATTAATCAAATCCATTTTAAATTAAGAATAAATAGAACAAAGACTTCCGCAATCCAAACAATAATGAGAGAATAAAGGATTTCAAACACATTAGGATACTCAATATATATTTTGTTGGTTCAATCCATTATAAATTCATGAAAATAAAAAAGACTAACCCAACCTAGAAAAGAAAAGTAAGTAAAAGAATTTAACCCAACAAGAGGCTCAATCCTTTATTTTTAAATCAACAATTATAAGTTAGGCCAAAAAATTAAAAAACGAATTAGTCCAAACTAGTGAATACACATGAGGCAAAAAAAATTTATCCTGAGGAGTATCTGTCTAACAATGAAATGAATAGTAAAAATGGATTAGTTGTTCGGGTAACCAAAACTTTTTTAATACTTTTTCAAAAATAGCAAAATTTATTTGGGCTGTTTTTTCACTGTTTTTTTTTTCTCAAAATTTTTTTTCGAATAATGGAAATTGATGCCATCTAAAGAAAGCCCTTGTTTTACATTAAAAAAGTAACCTTATCCATTTAGTATTAGGTTGAGGGTACGCTAGTCATTTAACTAATCAAATTTAACAAAGCTACACTTTCCTTTGAGTGACTATTGGTCAAGGGTGTAATTGCTTATTAAAATTGTTGAAGGGGCATCTTGCAACTGGGGCAAAAGTTGAAGGGGGAATTTTTCATTTAACCCTATTTTTTATTAGCCAAATTTTTAATTTTAGAAGTTGAGGGGGGCCAATTGCCCACCCTCACCATAGGATGGCTATGCCTCTGCCAACTGCATGATATTTTTGCCACATTTGACTTTTATGTCACCTTTTTTTAAACTTTGAAAGCTTAATTCTGTTTACATTTCTTACCCTTTTTTAATATTTCAAAATTTTGTATACTAATTTATGGTAAATAATAAAAACATATCTCGGAATTATGATATCTTAAGTTTACGTGTACAAAAAAAATAATAACCATTTTTTTAGTCTTTTAGCATAATAATAAGAATAAAGAAAGGGGTGTACGCATGTATAAATCATTATTTTTCTTTAATCATGTGTCTCATGTGAGATGCGAAAAATTAGAATCATCTCTCACGAGGACTAAACATCCTCACAAGCCGTCACGATTACAATACTTCCGAATTATGACCGTAATTTGGACCTGCTATTAAACAAATAAGCTTTTGGGCCCAGGTATTTTAAAAACTCAATTCATAGTATGAAAATATATAATATTCTCAATTCATGATCAATGAAATCCTGTGGAAAGCCGAAAGCCAAAAAGACACATTCTTGGGTAAATTTCTTTGTGCGACAGTTTGTTTTGCTTACTATTTCAACTAAAAAAAAAACGGAAAATTGCAGTTTTAGCTTCGTAACTTTAGAGATAAAATGACTTCTAGTTTTGACGAATCTATAAAAATAAAATTCATTTAGACTGTAGGGTTGGAATCAAATGGCTCATAAAATGATTTCCTTTTCCTTCAAAAGATTATTGTTGATGTCTAATAAAGTTTCAAATACAATTATAGGTTAAATATTAAAATTTATTTATATTTGAAAAATTTTGAGAATTTGAAAACAACAATTGATGGAAGGATTGCAGTTCCAAAGGCAACATTGGGATGACTGCAAAAAACCATGAGCTCCGTTTGGATAGTGTTATTTGGAGTGTTTTTTGAGAATTATTTGAAAAAATTATTTGAATTGTTTTTTGTTGACTTTTTTGGAAAATTAAAAAAGTGTTTGAATGTGAAATTTTTTTTGATGTGATGTAATGGTAGTTTGAAAAAAGCGGACGTTCGCTTAAAGAAATGGACATCCACTTTGTCGTCCACTTAAAGAAGCAGACGTCCGCTAAGACATTTCTGTGGCTTAAGCGAACGTCCGCTTCGTCGTCTGTTTGGTCGTTCAACCTCAAAATCTACCGAAAATAGATCTCATTTTGTTACTTACAATTTTTTCAGTTTTTTATAACAAATTTTGAACATAAATATGCTTATTTTTTTGAATAATTACGAAAAAAGTCTCTAAAATTCATTTAAAATTTCAAATGAAAAATTGGTGAAAAAGTTTGACTAAAAAATTTTTTAACTTTTTGACCAAAAAATTTTTCACTTATCCAAACGGATTTGGAAAAATTTTTTCCAAATAATGCTCCAAAAAATCAATCTAAATGGAGCCCATGATTTTGAACCGTTTGAATAAAGACGAACCATGTGTTTACCTATACACGAAAAACATATTATCATTGCATCACCAAACATAGTTTAATATATTTTCTAATTTTGCCCCATTTTTTTTATTGACACTCCTGAAGACCTTGTGATCTAAAGTTGTCTCGGTTTTGATGATAACAAATAATGCTGTTTATCAAGTTTCTTTGTAGCAAAACTAAATAGGATGATTGGTAAATCAAAAAGATTAAAGACTTGTCAATTGGACGACCATGCAGGCGCAGTGATAGCTGATGCGGAGGTCCAAATGAATTCTAGAAACCATGCGGATGTAAATGTGAATGAGGGATGCGAACCTCCGCATGTTTGGAATTGCTTGAAATAAGTTAGTCACCATACCTGTGGACAAGGTTGCGGACAAGAGATGTGGACATCTGCACCTCTACAAATTGAAGTTAGAAGGGTTGCGCACGAAGGTGCGGACTTGTTATTCGCACATAGAATGCGGACATCAAGATCATCTATACGGACGTTCGCATCATGAATTTACAGTCAAACGGCTAGTTTGTATAATTTTTTTAATTTGACCGCTAGATGTAAGAAATAGCTGTTATTTCACCCCGTATAAATACCATTAAGTGCAGAATGGCTAAAATCTTTTACCTACATTAATTACATGTCTTTTTAGTGTGTTTTCTGAGAAAAAAACTTTCTCTTATTGTGTATACTTGTAGTTTTGTGAGGTAATTGGATGAGATTTTTGTAAGCTTTTCATTGTTGGGTGAGTGCACTACAATTGTAACTTGGTGAGGGTTGAATCGAGTGTTTTTGTAAAACTCTTGGCTCAACTAGAGGGAGATAGTGCGAGCAAGAATGATCCCTCAAGATGTGTTTGGTTTTGCTTCATCAACTTGAAGAAGCTTACTGGTGGATTCAAATTTCAAGTTGACAACTTGGGAGTAGATGTAGGTATCGAATTTGGTGCCGAACCACTATAAATTGTTTGTATCACTTTCCCTATTCTCTTTGATTTCTTTATTTTCATTGCATTATTGAGCTATTTACTTGCTTATTTAAGTCCAATTTACTAGCTTTCTTTGGGTTGTAATTGGCTAAAATTTGGCACACTTGCACCTAGAAATTTCATACAACCTAATTCACCCTCTCCTCTTAAGTTGCTTTAGGACTTACAATAGGTATCATAGCCTAGGAATCAAGTTGTGATAGTTTAACTAACTAGGAATAGATCATAGCAACTAGCACTGATTGTTTATGAAAGGACAACCCATGTTTTATGGAATGAATCATGTGAATTGGAAGGAAATAATGAAAATATTGTTGCAATCCATTGACAATGAATTGTGGTATATCGTAAATGAAGGTCCCTGTGAAGCAATAATTGATGATGAGGCTACCGATAGACGTAGACAAAAAACTAAGCTAGAACTCAATGCCGTAGATAAGATCAATCTCACCCTTAATGCTAAGGCAATGAATATGCTATAGAATACTTTGGATGCTAATGATTCTACTAGAGTCAAAGGGTGTAGAACTGCCTAGGAGATTTGGGACATGTTGAAGGAACTACATAAAGGAAGTGATAGTGTAAGAGAGCAAAAGAAGTCCTTGCTAGTCACTAAGTATGAATCTTTCAAGACGGAATCTCATGAAAACATTAACAAAATGTATTATTGTTTTAATGATATTATCAAGGATTTGAGGTATTAGGCAAGGAGTATACCTAAAGTGAGAAGAATAGAAAGATATTAAATACTTTATCCGAAGAGTAGGAGAGTAAAGTGATGGCCATAGAAGAGGTCAAGGATTTAAATTCTTTATCTATTGAATCACTTGTAAACTCTAACCTCTTATGAATTGAAACTCAAATCCAAGGTAGAGGAAGGGACAAGAGACAAGAAACAAGAGGAGTTTAGCTCTCAAGGTGGCTCAACAAGAAGAATATGATCTCTACTTACATTGATGATCATGATGAAGATGTAGATGAGAATAATCCTGCTCTCATCTCTAAAGGAATGAAAAAGTACTTCGTCAACAAAAGAAGAAATAGGGGTGGTGGTCCAAAAAGCAAAGTAACAATGGCTTTGAATATGGACAATAGGGGCATACATGAGTGAATGCCCAATGAAGAAAAAGAAAGAAGCAAAAGGAGGAAGAAGAAGACCTCCCAACAACTATTGCAACTTCAAAAGTGAAGTGGAAAAGAAAGTGGAAATGACATAAATGGCCTTCATGGCCATTGATGATGATAAGCTGACTTTTAAGTATTCCTCTAGTGACGAATATGATGATGATATGAAAGCTTCCATCATGAAATTTCATGATAACTTAAAGGATTCATATGCCATAAACAAGGAATTTTAAATCAAGATTAATTTTTTTGTTGAGTAAAAACTCAAAATTGTTTCAAGAAAATCAAAGGTTGAGAAATGAAAATTATGACTTTAGAAAAAGCAAACTTGCTCTTCATTGCCAAAATGATGCTTTGAAAAAGAAGCTTGATAAAAGAAATAAAATTTTATGAAAAAATAATAAATGAGCAAGATTTGTTGAAAAAGAAAATGGATGAACTTTCGAATATTCTTCAAGGTGAAAAACAAAAAGTTCTTGAGAAGAAAGTTGTTAGAAAACTTTTCCAAACAAAAAGTTTGCTATTTTCAAGAAAGATGATGTTTGTTTTGTGAATATAATGTTATTAGAGATCCTAGTGTCAGATGGCATTTTTGTTGTTAACATGGTCATATGCAAATAGAATGTTATACCAAGAAAAATATTAAATTAGGAATTAAGGCCATGTGGGTAATTTGAGAAAGTACTAACATAAATGGATCCAAGATATTACAGGTACTAAAAGCTATTTCTTGACATTGTGTGTGTGTTTGTTTGAAGAATGGCACAATGGGATCAAGGCAGTACATTGATAGTGGTTGTTCAAGATATATGACCAGTGGTGCATCATTATTCATAAAAAATGAAGTTTGGCGATGAAAAAAAAGCAAAGTCAATTGCATTTTTGATATTGGTAAAGATGGTGACATTTATATTTAGAAGTGCTTTCAGTTGATAATTTGAGTTATAATTTGTTGAGCGTTAGCCAATTATGTGATACGAATTTGTATATGTTGTTCAAGAAGCATAAATGTTTGACAATTGATTCAACTCTTTAGAAAAAAAAACAAAATTGGAATCTAGAACAATTTTTCCAATAAAATAATTTATACTTTAATTCAATTTTCCATTAAAAATGAGTCACATCTTTATTTGATATTTGTTTATTTGTAAATCGTTGAAGAAAATAAAAAACTATAATAGATATCCCACCATCAAAACTCCAAAAAACAGGCAGAATATGAACTAAATCGAATTTAAACATACAAAAATAACCGAAATTCTTGTTTATTTCCCTTAAAATCACCTTAATGTTAACTATATTGTTATCACTGAAAGCCATCAATCATTAGCTTTTTGAATGTCAAGTCTACAGCTCACCTTAAAGAAATTTAAACAAAATTTCCTTGCTTGCCATGCATACGACTGTATTCTTAAAAAAATGTTTTATGTCGTCTTGACACACCATATATTAGAATCTCAAACATTATATGTTGAGGTACTAAATTGAAAGACTAAATATTTAGCAAAAAATAATTCAGGTTGAAAACACTATTGAATGTCATAAATTATTGACCCCATGACCAAATAAGAGGACAATTAATCAGTTACAGAACAAATAAGAAAATAATTATTATATTCTCTCACTTGGATTATTTAAAAAAAACTGTCTTAATTTCCCAAACTTATTTAGTGCAAATATAACATTGAAATTTCAAATTGGGCAACGTATCATTCATCATCAATCTAAAAGTAAAACTAAATTCTTTTACAAAAGATATTTTAGTGCAAATGTAAAAGATACTTCATGGCCAGATTAGCCTACCATGCACTTTTCACAAAAAAAGATTCATCTATTAAAAATTATGTAGCCGTGCTGATCATGTCCTTCTATATTATGCCAAAATCTATACACACTAAAATAAGCCTAAATTAATTAAAATTCTTAGGAGCTATTTAGTTTAGGAGACAGGACAGAAAATAAGTGTCAGTAGTGATAACACTTATTGTTGATAATTGGAAAACAATTATCATTATTCTTCAATCAGAATGAAAGTGATTCACTAGAATTTCTACGATTTCTTCTAAAATAATATTCTATAAAACTCATTAATCTTTTTGGGGAAAATGATACACATTTTATTACTAAACCAAATATGTTGGAGGGAATCATTAAAACTCATACTCATAGTAGGGTTAATCATATTCATATTGAGGAATTTGAATCAAATGGCGTCTTAGATTTCCAAGTGAACATGCAAGGAGGGAATCATGGAATGAGCCTCATTTTCATTTCTTTCAATGAAATAGAAGCAAGTTTGATAAAGAAAATAAATGGTCTTTCCTTAACTTTAAGTCCGTTGACTCTCATGTGTTTTACCACAAAAAAAAAAAAAAAAGAGCAAGAAAGAGAGGATATGTTATTTGACACGTTGTATTGAAATATTTGATTTTATAACATACCTAAAGAAAAGTCAAACATTTATTATTATAGTTGGTCATGTTGGGGGTTTGTTATTAAGGCTTATGAAAACCAAGCTAGATACTATTTTATCATTCTTTTCTTTTTACTTGAATCCACTTCATACTTATTTTATTTATATATAATATTTATTTGAACAATCACATGATGCAAATATAAAAAATTAATTATTATTCTATTGTATTTCTTTCTTTAAATAAAAAATTAAGTATTTTACAACTAATAACAATGATCTTGTGCAATGCACGAGTAAAATACTTGTTTGGTGTAGTTCTAATAAGGGAAAGTGTCAACAAGGGTTTGGTTTAATTGGTGAGACTTAAGGATGAATAGTGGATCAAGTGGTTAAAGCTCTACAATTCCTTTTCAGTGGTTAGGGGTTAAATTCCTACCACTGTCAAGTTTACAAATATTATCCCATCTTGACAAGATAACATACAGGCACAGCACAGGAGCATCCCAGTTCAGTTATTCCTTTCTCCTAAGACCCCTCCTTGTGATAGGATACAATTTCAAAAAAAAAAAAAAAATGGTGAGACTTGAACGCTTATAAAAGAAATGAACGTTCAAGTTGCCATGATAAGCTCGCCTTGGTTTTAGAATGAGTACCCTATCCTCTTAAACTTTTTATGACCTTAAAAAATAATAAGAAAATATCTTATTAATAAATGAAGTAATTATAATAGTAGAAGAATTTCCTTTTGAAGAAAATTAAAACCTACTAAATATCTTATTTGGTGAGATATCTTAATAGATAAGAGTTACCTATTACCAAATTTTTGTTGGACAAGATGTCTTAATTATGGCTTTATAAATAAGTCTTAAACACCAACAAAATCAAGAAGTAGAGTCATGGAACCTGCGTTGGCGACTTATGTAGGAACTTTCTTTCTGCAGGGTGATCTGGTGGTAGGATATGCAGTTACTTATAGCAGGATTGAGCAGTCTTTATATTCTATCTGAGAAGTACAAGGACAAAGAGGGAAGCAATGATGCTGGCTGTTGAAATTACCGGACCATTTTAAAAGATTTTATGCATGTATCTTTTCAAGTAAATTTTCTTTCCTTTTGATAATTACTTTCTCAATTCCACTTAATCCAACTGTTACATTATGCACTCAGGGCAAAAAATGGTTTGATATTTGCTTCCTTAATCTTGCTTAATCCAATTCTTATATTATGCTCTTAGCGCACAAAATTAAAGACCCCTTTTCAAAGTTATTTCCGCAAGTTCACGACTCGTTCTTGATACTGGCTTTCTTAATTCTGCTTAATCCATTCCACAAAAAAAAGAAAAAAAAAAGCTTACTGACTCATTTTTTATGCTTTCTAAATCCACTAAAAACTGGCATACATGTTCCTCATTGCAGGCACATACGAGCCAAGACTTCATCAAAGAGTGACAGCTAAAATCGTTAAAATGTTGCTTAACTTTGTTGCCTAACTTTGTGTCCAAGAAAGCAACATCCCTACACAAAAATAACATTTTTTACATCCCTAAATTCTTTTTGCTCAATCTTTTACAAAAATAACATTTTTCGATACTTCAAATTTTCATATAGTAATTTATGGTAAATAATACAAACGTATCCCATAATTATGGTATCTTAATTTTACATGTACGAAAAAATAATAACTCTTTTTATTTTTTTAGCATAATAAAAAATAAAGAAAAGGGTGTCGTGATTAATAAATTGCCCCAAGAAAATTTGGATTTTATCTCACCTTTCAAGAAACTATAGGAATCAAAACCAACTGTAAGTCATTCAAAGCGTTTAGCCGTATCTGTTACGTATTCATGCCACATGAATTACGAAGTTTTACAAAAACGCAATAAGGTGCGTCTTTTGATAACAAGAAATTCAATCCAAACTTATTGCATGTGAAGAATGTGCCTGTTCATTTCTTGTTATTCAAATCTTATAGGTTATAGATAGAGGGTGCTGCTAGTGGGTATTAAGTAGGGAAGAGTTGGAAGGTCTTAAAGGGATTCAAGGCTAGCAATTCTGCTATAGGTGCCTGTGTCAGTACGACAATTCGAGATGTTTTATTTTGTAAGTCTTTTTCTCCTACATATGGCAAAATTCGTAACTACTCTTTACTCGCGCATGACAGAATTTGTAATTTCTTTTCAACACATTGTAATTTTATTGTAAATTTATGCTAGTCACAATGTGAAAGTTAGAGTTATTTTATAACTCCTGTTCACCAGCATACGATTAGATGTGTTACAATTTGTGTTAGATATATATCATTCATTAAGATGCTTTATTTTTGTAACTCTTTTTTACCAAGATTCATTTATATGTTTTAAAATATGTGATCCTTTACTGACAAATGGTATCAGAGTTCTAATCTTTGATCCAGGATTGTTTATTAAATTAGTAGACGACTCTTACTTTATATTGCCTTTGGCCAGTGCGAAGCAAAGACTTCGAAGTTAGGGGCAACAATTTAGTAAGTACATGTCAATAATGAATTCAAATGGTGTAATTTTTAGTTATCACTAGTTAAATTAATTTTTTTTTCCATATTCATTCTATTCCCGTGGTGTTTTTCAAAATTTTCAACAGGGATAATACTAGAACTTTAATTCTCTAAGGGCAACGTAAAGAATGAAGAAGATTTGAAAAAGTTCAGCAGGCCATGTGAAGGGTGAAAAAATTTTTTAAAAAAAAAATCATGGAGTGCAAATGCTAGGAAAATTAAAGAAATTAAATATTTTTATTAGCCAAATTTTTAATTTTAGCAGTTGAGGGGGGGCAATTGTCCGGGAGAGACTTAGGTGGACTGAGTCCACGGATAAGGCCGTGGACCTGTGATCCACAATCAGTCACATCATCTAAGTGGCGGGCCACTGGTGGCTATAAGTGAGCCACGATGTGGGCCACAGGCGATGTGATTGATTGTGGACTACAGGGTCCATGACTCCACCCGTAGACCCGATCCATTCAAGAATTTTTCCAATTGCCCACGCCCACCATAGGAAGGCTATGCTTCTGCCAATTGCTTGACATTTTTGCCACAATTGACTTTTTTCTCACCTTTTTTTAAACTTTGAAAGCTTAATTCTGTTTACATTTCTTACCCCTTTTTAATATTTCAAATTTTCGTATAGTAATTTATGGTAAATAATAAAAACGTATATTATGATATTTTAAGTTTACATGTACTAAAAAATAATAACCATTTTTTTTAGTTTTTTAGCATAATAAAAATAAAGAAAGGAGTGTATGCATGTATAAATCATTATTTTTCTTTAATCATGTGTCTCATGTGAGATGTGAAAAATTACAACCATCTCTCTGAAGGACTAAACATCCCTACAAGCCCTCTCGATTACAATACTTGCGAATTATAACCGTAACTTAGAGTTTTTGACCTGCCACTAAACAAATAAGCTTTTGAGCCCAGGTATTTTAGAAACTCAATTCATAGTATGAAAATATATAATAATCTCAATTCGTGATCAATGAAATCCAATGTGGAAACACGAAAACAAAAAAAGACATTGTTGCGTAAATTTCTTTGTGTGATAGTTTGTTTTGATTACTATTTCAACACACACAAAAAAAAAAAAAGGAAATTGCAGTTTTAGCTACATAAGTTTAGAAATAGAATGACCTCTAGTTTTTACGAATATATATAAATGAAATTCAATTTAAGACTGGAGGGATGGAATCAAATGGCTGATAAAATGATTTCCTTTTCCTTCAAAAGATTATTGTTGATGTCTAATAAAGTTTCAAATGCAATTATATGTGTAATATTAAAATTTATATATATTTGGAAAAATTTAGGAATTTGAAAATAACAATTGATGGAAAGATTGCGGTTATGAAGGCAACATTGTGATGACTGCAAAAGACCATGATTTTGAACCGGTTGAATAAAGACTAACCATGTGTTTACCTCTACAACAAAAACACTATCATTGCATTACCAAACATAGTTTAATATATTTTCTAATTTTGCCCCCTTTTTATTTATTAATACCCTTGAATACCTTGTGGTCTAAAGTTGTCTTGATTTTGATGATCAACAAACTAATGATAATAATTATTGATAGTTTATCAAGTTGCTTTGCAACAAAACTTATTCGGATGATTAGGGAATCAAAAAGATTGAAGAACTATCAACTGGACGACTATGCGGACGCAGTGGCCGTTGATGCGGACGTCCGGATGAATCCCAGAAACCATTCGGATGCAGATGCAGATGAGGGATGTGTACATCTGCATGTCTAGAATTACTTGAAATAAGTTAGTCACAGTACCTGGGGACAAGGTTGCGAACGAGGGATGTGGATGTCCGCAACATTACATATCGAAATCAAAAAGGTTGCAAACGAAGGTGCGGACTTGTGATATGGATGTAGAGCAGATCATGAATTTGCAATCTAATGGCTAGTTTGTACAGTTTTGTTAATTTAACCGTTAGAGGTAAAAAATAGTTGTTATTTCAATATTTCTAGAAGACAAAGATTAAATTGACGATTCAATATTTCTCCACTTTGCAAAATTGTAAGGCCAACCGTTATATATTTTTTTTATGTCTATCCATGTGATATATACTCACACAATTAGTGTTGTTTTCTCTAGTAATTCTAAACAACCATTGCATTCACTCAATTGGTTTTTCCTCTTTAGACTTTATTGAACGTCTCTTATACATATACACCCAAGCGACACGGTATCGCATCATGAAAACCACAATGAAAGTACTACCATCGTCTAAGCTTATTTCACAAGAAAAAAAAAACCCATATATGGAGATGCAAAGTGACAGAGAATACTACACCCATATTTATCTATTTTATTAACAAGTAATTACAATAGCACGAGGATAATATTATGGAAGGAGAGCTTAAAGATATATACCACTATGTTTTAAGATTAGAAAGAACTAAAGCACTATTTGATGGGGTAATCTCAAAAACTCTCCCTAATGTTTAATCAAAGTTGTAGTTTATTCCCTAACCTTTAATTTTTTTTACTTTATCCCAATTTCAATCCACCTCATCAACATAACCTTTAAAATATTATGAATTAACAAAAATGCCACATCCTAAATAATTTTTCAAATTACCAATTCTTTCCAAAGACTATAAAATGAAAACATATATCCAAATTTATTCTTTTTCTTTCTCTAAACTCCTAAATAACATATTTTCTTTTCTTTAAGTATTTTTATTTTCTTTTTTTTTCCATCCAAAACTCCAAAAATTGGCCATAAAAGTTAAAACTATTTCGCAAAAATTCAAGAAAAAGTTTATTTTTTAGTCTAATATAGTAGTTTTTTTGAACAAGTTCTAAAATGGTTTGGACATTTAAAATTTTTGTAGTATTAATCAAAAATAAGTTTTTGCCAAGCTCTAAGTGCATGATAAGAATTTAAGGTTTAACAAATAAATCCATGGGTGATGAGCTTTAACAGTTTTTTTCACAATTTTTTTCAACTATAAAGTTGCAAAGATGAAAGTGGGAAATAATTTTTAATTTGAAAAATTGTTTAGGAGGTGGTTTTTGTCAATTCACAATGTTTTAAAGGTTAAATTAGTGAGGTGGATTGAAATTGGGGACAAAATGAGAAGAATTAAAGGTTAGGAGATAACTGCAACTTTGACCAAACGCTAAAGGGAGTTTTTGAAATTAACCTTTATTTGACTACTAGTACTATGCGAGGTAGCATGATAGGGAAATGTACTTTACCTGAGATTTGACTCTTGTAACACTTATAGATTAAAAAAAATATATTTCACACAAAAATTGAGGCATCATTAACTAGGGATGGCAATCGGGTCTCGGATTGAGATCCAAGTATAACAACTAACTCGTTAGTCAGAACCCAATCCGCCAAACCGCCAACCCACCAAGATCCAACCCGAACATGACCTGCCACTGGTTGGTGGGCTGACCTGCTGACCCGAAAAAAAAAAAAGGAAGGAGAAGAAGAAGAAAAAAAAGTAACACACACTTTTCACACACACAAAGATCAAACACATTTTTTACACACACTATTATCAAAGTCACAAACTAACATACACTTGATTTCTTTTATCATTTACTCTTCATAAATCTAGGTAGAATTCTTAATTTCTCTTACAGTTTACTTGATTAATTATCCAATACATGAAATTTGTCTTTGAATGTAGATGGGTGAAACAAAGCTACAAAATGTTAGCTTTTTTTTTCCAGGTTCACTGGTCCTCTAGCGGGTTGACCCGAAATCGACCTGTTTTCTTCGTGGTCAGTCGAGTACGACCTAATTTCGACTTGATCTGCCAAGCTTCAACCTAAACCCACTATTTTCGAGTTAAGTTCGTGTCGTATTTTCGGGTCGTGTTAGAAATTACCATCCTTATCATTAACCCCATTTAGTCACATTACACATTAATGAATATTATTTTCAAAAATCAAACCAAAGATCCTAATGTCACTTTCTTGAACTTTCTGGTTAGATAGAATTAAAAGATTAACGCAATTGAAACATCAATTAGAAAAGCAAAGCGCCCAGAAAGGTCTGCAATGAAAATTCACTAATTCGAAGGATTAATTAAACAACGAAAATGCTAGACAATTTCATATAAGCCATAATTTTTGTCTTGAGATTATACTTTACAGACTGTTAAATATTTCAACACTTTTTCTTCTTAGAGTGTACAATTAAATTTACAGGATTGGAGTGTGCTTAATATTGTGGATATTTCCCAAAACATCATGAACATCACATAAGAATTGACCGCTATATTGAGGCCATCTTCTCAATGAGTACTCCAAATAAATTTGAACTTTCAAGTAAGCTAGCAGAATCAGTTCACCTAAAGGGAGTTTTAGTGTAATGACAATTTTAATGACTTTTCAAAATTGTCCTTCACGCACTTAAATACTTTTGATTTAAGTAGTTCATGAATTTGACAAATGTAATTAATCCTGATGGGTTAGGTTTTGAGGGCTAATTTCAGAATTTGACAAAAAAAATCAGGCTGGCATTATTAATATTTAATAGTCAACGTTTATAAGCAAATGTATAAAGGGGTATTTGTTGTGTATCTATGAAGATGGAGCACATTTTCATAATATTGCCGAATCTCAACGTGTGATTCGTAATTTGGTCAAGCCTCAAGGGTAGTAAATGTAATTAATCATTAAAAGTATGTAGTTAACAATACTTTGTATCTAGTTGGTGATTATTTATTTAATTTTGAGTTTATAGGTGCACTTGTTATTGAAAATTAAATAATATTATGGAGTGAATTAGATCTAGGTAAATATAATTGGAAAAAAGTTTAGCCTTTAGACTAGTGGGATTGAATAAAAAAAAAAGATATAGGTTAAATGGATAGGGAAATAAAACTAAAAAAGAAATTGTAAGTTTCTCACTAAAATCTAGTCTAGGTATGAAGACCTTACAGTCTAAATCATCTTAATTTTGATGATTATCAAACATATGATGAAGTATACTAATGTGCTCAATAAGTGTTCCTTGCAGCTGAAACTGACATGTTGGAAAAGAAGAAAAATTGGTGATCCGGACGAGCATACGAACATGTCATGTGGACTTCCGGGTGACCAGAAATTCTCAAAAACATAGTAGGGCAAAACCTATCCGGGCGAGTATCTGGATGCTCATTTGGACATCCGGATGAGCAATAATGCCTAATATGAAGATTGGACAGTAGGTATGCGGACGATGGTCCAAACGAGCTTGCGGACGTCTAGACCACCAGAGCCTCTCCACAAACAGCTTTCGGACGAAGACCCGGACATTCAGATCTCTCCTTGCAGACATCCGGATCCAGCCATTTTGTATCTAACGATTAGTTTTTCCTGTTTTTCTGTTTTGACCATTAGAGTCACTTTTTACCTTTTTTCTCACTCTTATAAATACAATATTACATAGAAATGAGAAAAAAACTTTTTGCCTACATTTATTACAAGTGTCTAAGAGTAATTTTAGTGAAAAATACTCTCATTTTGGTTCTTTATTGTAATAGTTTGTGAGGTATGAGGTTGGATACAGTGCTATCAATTGTAGTGTGAGAGTAATTAAGTTGTAGCTTTGAGGGTTGATTGGAGAATTGTAAATCTTCTTGGCACAACTTGTAAGGGCTTAGTGTGAGCAAAGAAAGTGTCTTTGGCTCAACTAGAACTAGGATAGTTAGTGCAAGGAGTGCTCCTTCCTTTGTACAATTGGTTTTGCTTCACCAAATTGAAGAAGCCTCTAGTGGATTGAAACTCCAACTTTGTGAACTTGAGAGTAGACGTAGGTACCGAGTTTGGTACCAAACCACTATAAATCGGTTGTATTCTTCTCTTTTATCTTTTTACATTATTGTTCATTTAACTTGCATATTTGTGATATTTGTTTCATTTTATATTGCAAGTTTTTATTGGGTGAATATTAGGATTTCTTCCTTAGAATCTTTATATACAACCTAATTCACCCCCCTCTTAGGTTGCACCAAAGGCCAACAATTGGTATCAGAGCAAGGTCTCTCCTTTGAAAGCTTAACCGCTTGAGAGAAAAGATGGCAACCACAGATAATGCACTATTTCTAGAGAGTCATTCTATTACTAGACCTCCCATGTTTAATGGTATAAATTATGATAGTTGGAGGGATAGGATGAAAATATTTTTACAAGTCATAGATATAGAATTGTGGTATATTATAATTGAAGGACCTTATGTGGCCACAATTCGAGATGAGGCACTTGGTAAGGATAGACCCAAGACTAGGAGTGAATTGATCACTCAAGATAGGGTGAATCTCACCTTAAATGCCAAGGCTATTATGAATGCCTTGTACAATGCCTTAGATGCCACCGAATCAACAAGGATAAAAGGATGTAGAACGGCTAAGAAAATTTGGATAAACTCAAGGAAATTTATATTGGAAGTGAAAATATTAGAGAACAAAAGAAAGCCTTACTTGTCTCAAAGTATAAATCCTTTAAGATGGAACTTCATGAAAATATAGACAAGATATATTGTCGCTTTATTGATATTATTAAAGATCTTAAGGGATTAGACAAAAGTTATACATTGGGAGAGAAAAATAGAAAGATCTTAAATGCTTTTCCTAGAGAGTGGGAAAGCAAATTTACGGCTATAGAGGAAGCCAAGGATTTAAATTCCATTTATATTGATTCTTTTATTAGGTCACTAACCTCTTATGAATTGAAGGTAAAGTCAAAAGCTCAATATGATGAGGAAGCAAGAGCTCAAAAAGTTATATCTCTTAAAGTAACGCAACAAGAAGAAGAGGACCTTTTCACAATAGAAGATGAAGATAGAGAAATTGATGAAGGTGATATAGCTCTTATCACCAAAGGGTTCAAGAAATTCCTCCTCAACAAGAGAAAACTAAGAAGAGCTGGAACAAGCAATAAAAAGGAAGAAGTGACCAAGAAGTAAAACGTCAAATGTTTTGAATGTGGTCAATTGGGGCATTTCATGAGTGAGTGCCAAGTGACGAGAAAGAAAGGGTTCAACAACTTCAAATTATCATGGGATGAGTGCAATTCAGATGGAGAAATAGAAGAAGATATTGAAACCGTAGAAATGGCTTTCATGGCCTTTGGAAACAATGAGGTAACTTCAAACTATTCTTCTCATGATGAATGTGATAATGAGAATAATGAAGATGACATGGAAGCATTTGTAGTCAAATTGCATGATAATTTGAAAGAATCATATGCAAGAAATAAGGATTTGAAATTAAAGATTAATACTTTCCTCAAAGAGAATGCCAAGCTCTTTCAAGAAAATTGAAGTTTGAAAAATAAAAATGATGAGTTTAAGAAAAATAAAAGTTTTTCTTGATAGCAAAAATGATGTCTTGAAAATGAAATTTGATGAGAAAATTAATTTTTATGAAAGAATTATGAAAGAACAAGAGTTGTTAAGAAATAGAATTGATGAGCTTTCAAAAATCTTTCTAGTAAAAATCAAAAAGAACTTCCTACGAAAAAGATTGGAAAAATTGTTTTGAGCAAACATCATACCACTTTTCATAAAAATGACATTTGTTTTATCCAATCCACATTTATTAGAGACTCAAATGCAATTTGTCATTTTTGTTGTCAACATGGTCATATTGCAAAATAATTGTTATGTTAAGAGAAAAATATCAAGTTAGGCATTAGAGCAATGTGGATTGAGAAAGAAAAGACTAACCCCCTTGGACCCAAGAAGGCATGGGTACCAAGATCAAATTCTTAATTTTGTAGGTTTGAAGAGTTTTCTAAGGAAGTTGGAGCTAAAGCTTGGATTTCTTCAAAAATAAAAGATAACTTTGTATTGGAATCTATTTATATGAATTTTTGGCAATTAAATATTTAGTTGAATATGCTTATGTGATGTATGTGTGTTATTAAAAATTAAATATTTTATTTTAGACAATATTTTGATGATTACGTCATGATTATGCCTTCAATTTTTTGGTGTTTAAGTTGATTATAACATATTATAGATATGTGTTAGCTAATATCTCTTTAGCTCCTAAGTGTTCATGGTGTTCTTTTTTGTTTTTCATGTTATCTGTACTACCCCTAAAGGGATGCGGACGTCTGGATAGACATCCATATGGTCATAAAATTGACCTTCATTCGGACACTAGGTTCGGACGCATGCAACTAGATCCGGACGTCCGGATCGAACTGATTTAAGTTACAGACTGTTCATCTTTTTTCCTCAAAACCGCACCATACTTCTTTTGTTCCTTCCAAAACAGTTCCTAACTCTCTTCAATCAAAAATTGCTCTCTAAAATCCTTTCTTTTATCATCTTCCTTCATCAATTTCACTAGGACTTTCTTTCCCCATCAATTACCAGCCTCACTTCATCTTTCTCTCTCCCTCTAGGGTTTTTGTTTTTGGGGCTTCTTCTTTTCTTCTTTTTCCTTCAATTTTGTTTTTAATTCCAACCATCCATGGCTAGTTCTTCACAAGGAGGTCGTAGAGGAAGTCATAGTGGGCGTGGGAGAGGTCGTAATAATGTCACCTACAATGTCAATGAAGAGGGTTTTACACAATTTCGAGGTAAGACTTTCTTTGATGCCCAATCTTTTGAGTTATATAATAGTTTGAATAACAAGAATGTAATTGGGTTGAAATATTGTGAATTTGAGGATTTTGATGGTGGTTTGTAGGATATTCCTATTATGTTGAGAGCCATTAATTGGGATAAATTGTGTGAAGTTAAGGAAATTTTTTACATTGATTTGGTAAAGCAATTTTATGCTAATTTGAGAAAGATAGATGGCAATGTTAAATCCATAGTTAACAACACTTATTTTACTTTTGATGTTAGAGATTTAAATGAGTTCTTTGATATGCCTAACACGGGTAGTGATTTTTGTGTGTTAAAAGAGCCTTCGTCAATCATTGATTACGATGACTTGAGAAGATCATTCTTTAGAAATCCCATTAGAACTAGTTTGACAAACCTTAAGATGAATTGGTTCACCCCATCTAATAGAGTACTATATCACATCATAGTGAACATCCTAGCACCCACTAGTGGACATAAGATGAATGTTACTTATATGGGTTTACATTTCTTTTATGGAATAATGAAATCCATTCCTATCAATTTGGGTGCTTTTGTGATTGAATATATGTTTTTGTGTAAGGGAGACTCAAATAAGGGATTAGCATATGGAAGGATTTTAACAACCTTTTTTAGGAATAATGGAGTTTATTTTGATGGAATAGTTGGTACTCGACCAAGTGAAGGGGATAGGATTGACAAAGAATGCGTTAAGAGGCTACATTTGTTTTTTTTTTTATGGGAGATGGTTATTCAAAAAGAGTAAATTGCAAACCATCTTTGCTCCCAGTGCCTATATGGATGCTTTCATTTACGATGATACAAGAGTAGGGCAACAAATAGAAGGAGGACCTTATGCTATGGAAAAAGATGCACCTTTTTATGAGCCTCCATTACACACCATCCATCCTAATATATCTTCATCCTCTCATGCACCTCCGTCTTCTTGGGAAAGTTGACTCTTTGATGCCATTAATGGCCTTTCTACTCAAATGAATCAAATGAGGAGTGATTTTGCTTGGCATGCACATTTAACTTACTAAGATGCAAAGAGGATTTTGTAGAGATGTGTGTGGCATTCACTGTAGACTTGAGCGTATCGAGTTAGCTCAAGAGTTTAGTTGGGACCAAGAAGATTGTGCAAATTTTCCAGCTTACATTAGGATGAGGCGGCAAGAGCACGAGAATAGAAGAAAAGCAAGATATGACACTTCATCTTCCTCATCCCCTCATAGTAGAGAAGCTTCCAATGAAGACTCATAGATTAGGATTTCTTATGTTTTCATGTTATGTTAGGTTACTGAAATTTGTTTCGACTTCCTTGTTTAGTTTTTATGGCATGATCTTATTTATCTCTTTAGTTCAATGAACTTATTTGTTTTTATGGTTTGACTTTATGAATTTATGTTCATTATGGTTTTCTGGTTTGATGATGCCAAAAGGGAGAGAAAAATGATAAAAATGATAATGTATATGTTGAGGGGGAGTATCTGAAATACCCAAAGTTTGATTCCATACTTTAGAAAATTAAACTTTGACCCTTTTAGATTCATTTCTTTGAATTGCATGACATGCATAGAAACTAGACTTGTGTTAGCATTTTAAACAAAAATTGTACCCCAAGATGTCACACAATTAGGGGTCAATTCGTGAAGCAAATTGGTAAATTAAACACCATACAATCTGCTTATTAGGCCTAGTAGGAGGACTACACAAAGGAAAAACAAAAATGGAAAAGAAAACCAAGAAAAATCTACTCATAAGCCTAGCTGGTCAAACAAGGCAGCAAGCAAGTAGGAGGTGTCATGTTCTTGGAGTTTGTAGGGTGAAGTAAGGCACCTCATGAGCAGCCAGCATAAAGTGCTGCTTAAATGGGATAAAAATTATGGAAAAATGATGGAGAAAGACTTGCTTGAATTCGTCCAAAGAGAGAAAGAGAAATGAGAGAAAATCTGGGGAAAAATCATGCCGGAATTGGAGCAAGATTGAAGACTATTGAGGGTAATGCCAATTTTCTTAACTTCTTGATTGATTCTATATGTTATTTAGCCAAGTTAAAACTTAATTGATTGTATATATTCTGATTTGGAGGTGGAATTGAACTAGGAACTAGAAGATTTTGAGCCAAGAAAGCTTTAACATACCTAGAACGCGTAGCACAGTCACCTCTGCGCAGCTTTAGGAAATTGATCAGAACTTTGTATAGAAAACTCAAAATTGGATGCCTCTTGTTGTGTTAGAAACTAGATTCAAATATATTTTCATGATAGAAAAATTGGTTTCTGGTTCGTTATGTAGAAATACCAAAATCGTTTGGAATCTGGCTAAAAATCTAGACCTGCAAAGAACAGGGTCGGTGAGGTCCTAATTTGTAAGCCAAATTTAAGCATGATATGATTCAGATATGAATTGGAGCCTTTCATAAGAGTTTTAGTTATTGAATTCTAGTTTCTATTCATACAAATATCACACTTATATAACTTATATTTTGAAAGATATGTTGAGTTGAAAATCAGCATCTAGCTGGACTGACAATTTCATTTAGTTGAAGATGGTCTGCAACTAGGTTAAATTGTTGCCATATTTGGACTGCGATTTTCTTCGAATTTGAAAATATTTTCTTCTGAAGAGTTGTAGAAAATTGAATATAGTTTCCAACAGTGCCAATTTTGTAGTGTTTTGATTAGTATAACCCAAGTTATGCTCAAATGAATGGACCCTGCGCAGGCAGCTAAGGGAGGACCCGCAAGCTTGAAGCCCAAGGCTTCACCCATGGTTCCTCTCTAGATTACTCCTATTAGAACAGTTTTCTTGGTCAATTTGAGCCCTATTTTTCAATGGTTTTTACTTGTTCCATGACATATCATCCAACATGCTTTTATTAAATTAATAATAGGTTCATGTTTGGGTTTTCTAGTGAGTCAATTACAAGTCAATTACACTTTGTAGGTGATTTTGATGAGACCTGGCAACTCAACCTATTTGAGTTGATTTTATGATAATTTTGAACAAGTTGAGGTGAGGACTTTCTTATACTTTAGCTTTTTCAAAAAAGTATAACTCTTGTGTATACCTGATTTTAAATGACTACTTGGATATCAAGTTGGCATGAATGAAGTTTAAGTGTGCATGAATGATTCTTACGAAAAGAATGTGATTGATTGAAAATATTTGATATTTGTTCATATGTTTGGAATGGTTCTTTATTTGCTATGTTAATTACTCTACCAAGACTAGTCTATACGATATGTATGATATATGGCCTACCTAGCAGGAGAAATAACTAGGACATGAGCATGGCCTACGTGGCAGGATAAATAGCCGAGTTGGAATTCTAGTAGGTTGCATAGTTAACTTGTAAATATTAAGCTATTCGTGAATGAAGATTAATATATGTATCTACGTGAATGTCATGAACTAATTCATGCCCTAAAGTATAATTATGGCTCCTCACTGAGCATGTGAAGCTCACTCCTCTTTGATTAATTATTATAGATTTTTGTGAAGTTTTGTTGATAGGCTTTTGGGCTCATTGGGTTGGATTGTTAAAGGTGAGCCTAGTGTATGTAGTTAGAATAGGAAGCAATGTACTTTGTGAGACTTGCGGTGGCAATCATGTAATGTAAATACTCAGGATTTGTATTATATGGTTGTTGATGTAAATTATACTTTGCTTATGGATTGTAGATTGTGAGATTGTGCTGTAAGAATTTAATTTAATTTTATTGTATAGCATGTTTTAAAAATGAAACTTAGATTGTCAGGTTGTGATCTTGGGAGATTTTATTTATGTTAATGGAAAGTTGATGATATCTCAGAGGACTTGTTGAGAGTATACGGTGGGGTGTTATACGCCGGGTATGGGGTGTGAGAGTATATGTTGAGAGGGAGTGTTGCTATGTGCTTCACTTTATCATAAGTTTGTCATCATCAAAAAGGGGGAGATTGAAGACCTTATAGTCTAAATCATCTTAATTTTGATGATTATCTAACATATGATGAAGTATAATAATATCTTAATTTTGATGATTATCAAACATATGATCAAGTATACTAATGTGCTCAATAAGTGTTCCTTACAGTTGAAATTGACAGGTTGGAAAAGAAGGAAAATTGGTTATTCAGACGAGCATCTGACATGCAATGCAGACGTTCAGATGGCCAGAAATTCTCAAAAACATAGTGGGCAGAATCTATTCGGACGAGCATCCGGACGTCCAGGACGAGTAATAATGCCTAATATGAAGATTGGACAAAATATATGTGGACGATGGTCTGGACGAGCTTGCGGATGCCTGGACCATCAGAGCCTCTCCACAAACAACTTCCGGATGAAAACCCGGACATTCGGATCTCTCTTTGCAGATGTCCAGATCTAGCCATTTTGTGTCTAACGGTTAGTTTTTCCTATTTTTCTGTTTTGACCATTAGAGTCACTTTTTACCTTTTTCTCACTCTTATAAATATAATATTGCATAGAAATGAAAAAATAACTTTTTGCCTACATTTATTACAAGTGTCTAAGAGTGATTTTAGTGAAAAAATACTCTCCTTTTGGTTCTTTATTGTAATAGTTTATGAGGTAAGAGGTTGGATAGAGTGCTATCAATTGTGGTGTGAGAGTAATTCAATTGTAGCATTGAGAAGATTGATTGGAGAATTGTAAAACTTCTTGGCACAACTTGTAAGGGCTTAGTGTGAGCAAAGAAGATGTCTTTGGCTCAACTAGAGCTAGGATAGTTAGTAGAAGGAGTGCACCTTACTTTGTACAATTGGTTTTACTTCACCAAATTGAAGAAGCCTCTAGTGGATTGAAACTCCAAATTTGTGAACTTGAGAGTGGACGTAGGTACCGAATTTGGTACCGAACCACTATAAATCGGATTGTATTCTTTTCTTTTATCTTTTTACGTTATTGTTTATTAACTTTCATATTTGTGATATTTGTTTCATTTTATATTGCAAGTTTTTATTAGGTAAATATTAAGATTTCTCCCTTAGAATCTTTATATACAACCTAATTCACCTCCTCTTAGGTTGCACCAAGGGCCAACAAGGTATTTATTAGAAAGATTTAGAAACCTAACACAATCCTATAGCTTCTTAATTATCATCATAAATCCAACTTTGAATATGAAAGCAATGGTACCATCATCTTAAACAATTGACAATGGCATCATATAATTCTTAAAAGAACCTTTTGATTCTGTGCCTTGAAGGCATAGGATGAAATATCAAAATAAAAAATAAAAAAAGGGTTAAAACTCTAAGGAACCGTATGGTTCAAATTTCCCAATCACTATCACTATGGTTATCATTAACCCTACTATAAGTATGGGTTTTGATAATTCCCCCCAACATGTTTGGTTTAATAATGGAATGGGTATCACTATAATGGTACTTGTTTGGTATACTAGAATGACTTTCAAGTAAATTTCAAAATTTTTAAATCTTTATTTATGATATACAGTATTTTTTAGAATTCTTATTTTGTATCTCTTTAAAGAAAATTTTTAAAAAGATTTCTTCAATTTTAAATACAACCATGCTCGAATTTGAGTTTTATGCAAATGATAATCTTAAAAAAAAGTCATTTTTATTGTATTAATAGAGAGTACTATATATCTTTGATTTTCAATTCAATTTTTTATAAAAATTATTAAATGTAAAAAAAATTATTAAAAAGAATTTTTATAAAAAAATTTATAAAGTACTATTAAAAAATATTCAAAACCAAAAGACGAGAGAGAGAGAGAGAGAGAGAGAGTATATTGGGAGTGTGTAACTCAAAAGATATATATTTTTTTAGTGGATGTGTTTTTACCCTTAATCATAAGGGTTAATGAGTTTGATAGAATAGTATTTTGGGTGAATCATTAACAGCTCAATTAATAACTATCATTTCCATTGAATGATAGTAATAGTTGTTTAACAAACATCAATAATGGGTATCATTACTTGTGATACCCATTCCCTTCCTTAATTCCCCTAAACCAATGTATCCTTAGAATTTTTGGCCAACTTTGCCTATATAAGCAAGCAAACATGCATGGCAATCCCCATCCCACAACATGAAGTCCAAATTTGCAAACATGGCAAGCCATAAGGCATTTCTATGGCTTTTGATAGCAATTTTCTGTATGCTATCACACTCGTCGAGTGCCAACAATTTGCCTTATTGTCCCCCTAGTTGTCATGGTTCAAAGTCGTGGTCGTGGTCGCGGTCGCGACTCATATCATTTCACATCGGACTCGGCATATCGGTCACGGTCTCGGAGAGACGCATATTTTACAACAATTTTCATTTGAAAAAATTAGAAATAATCATTTAAAATATAAAAAAAATGTTAAACAAAAATAACCAAAAAAATTAGTATACAAAATCTTATTTTTACCGATATAAAAACAATATATATCTTTAAGCATTCAATGCTATCATAAATAGAATAAATATAACATAGAATACAATCTTAAAAGTAATAATTGGAAAATTAAATGGAAGAGTAGTCAAAAGAATTAATTTTTTCAAGGCATGCCCACGCGTTATAATTGTCTGTCAAGGGAATTGAAAATAAAAATGTCAAAAGAGATTTTGTGATGTAACATGTCTGTATTATTTGACTAAAAATCTTCTGTAAATCAATTGTTAAAAAAATTGATTTTTTTTATTTTTTATTTCCTAATCTAAATTAATTTTCTATCTCTTATGGTACTGATTTCATAACTTATTCTTATTTGCGTGAACAAGCCAAACCTTTTTTTTATATTAATACATAAAATTAGTTTGAGATCTAATTTAGAAAATTTTTTCATTGAGGCAAATAAAAGTGAAGACCAAGAATTTAATAGCGAGTTTGGTGAACGGGAGGAATCGCCAACATTGATCCACCAAAGGCCATTTTGAAAGAGACTCTTTTTCAAATTACAAACAAAAGTAATCGAGCTTTATGTCATCACAGCACCATATAACCTTCAGACTCTTTTTACTTAAGGAAAGCAATCTCATTTATTTTCTTAATTAAAACTCTATTTTATTTCTTTTTCCTTTTCTTTTCTCTAATTGCGTAACACCTCCCTCTTCCTCTCACGGTAAGTCCTTTGTACCCCTCCCTCTTCTCTCGACCGACCACTCCACCCCCCACCCATGTCTCTGTACCCCCTACCCTTCGCCTCCATCTCCCCTCTGTCTATCCCTTCTTCAGCCACTACTGCAACCGCCCCTCCCTTCTTTCCTCTCTCGCCTCCCTCTCTTCTTCCTCTCTGTCTGATCCGCCGATTACCACCACCTGATTCACCCCACCACCCACTATTTTTTCGCACCCGCCACCTCCCTCTACAAAAAAATAGCCCCTTGCAATCTTGTGGCTGTGATTTGGTGATTTGGTGGTCACTGAGGTGGCATTGAGAGTGAAGGTGGAAGCTTTAGTGTGATTTTTTTGGTTTGGCCCGGGTTGACCCCGAAGACTCGGTCACGACTCGGTCGTTTTTCTCCGACTCGGAGACAACTCAGTCCGAGTCAACCGAGTTCCAGCGAGTCCTCGGCGAGTTTGCCGTCTCCGAGTAGAATCGGAGCAGTCTCAGACCAGAGGGCTCTATTCCGGTGACAACTCGGCCAAGTCATCTCTGACTAGGCCGAGTTTTTGAACCATGCTGGTTGTTTCCCTATCCGTTGTGGATACCTTTGTATTCCTTTCCGACCTCCCTTATGCCGACTACTACCTCCACCACCACCTCCACCGTCTTCCCCCCCATTGCCACCACCACCCAGCCCACCACCACCTCCTCCACCCAAGAAGAGCCCGCCACCGCCCAAGAAGAAACCCCCTTTCTAAAGGGACGAGTTAATTGACCATCACATAAGCCCTCCTATCAATATATGGCCATAGTAGCTTCGAAGCTCAATAATCATTAGCATACCACAACGAATAAATCCTGGCTGAGTTATGTTACAGCCTTGGAGCAAGACATTGCATCATCTACTTTATATGTGCATTTCAAATCCTGTTGGCGGTTCACCAAGATGCTGTACTTTGTTTATACAGTTTGAATAAAACTCATCTTTTGTTTTGATTTTTGAATAAAATTTGGCATTTTATTATTGTCACATGGACTGTGCTTTACAAGAACATATATTGGCTTAATTCAACATGATACTATCCAATTTATTGCAATGTTCTCTTTGTTTCTAGCTCAAACAATCATGTGAGAATCTTGCATTGGAACAAAAATAATAATTCTCGTTGTAAACGAAAGGTATTTAAACCCTGTTCTCAATAGATATTTTAACCATTTTTTAGATTATAGATTAACAATAATCTGTATTAATAGTGCTATCAATTAAATCCCAAATTAGATTTTAAATTTTTTGTAGAATTAATTTGAGATTATTTAGTTATACAAAAAATCTAAAATCTAATTAGAATTGAATTGATAACACTATTAATGCAGATTATTATTAATCTATAATCTAAAAGCTAGTTAAAAAATCTATTGAGAACAAGGCATTAGTAAACTTCAATTTAAGTAAAATTATTTTGTTTAGTTTCTTTGAAGTTGCGGACCAATTTTGCTTAGAAAATATTTTGATGCGGAGTTAGTTTTACGAAAAAATTTTACTTTGGTCGTATGTACCTAAATATAATACATTTAATCCCGGATTTAATGTGTGTTTCAACTTTGAAGCCTTGAATCCTTATAATTAAGGTCATATTTTTAATTGAATTCATATTGTCTAATTCTAAAAAAATAAGGAAACAAATGTGCCTTTGTCTGCAAATTATGTACAAATACTGGACGAGATCAACGTAAGAAGAATCAAATCTTTTGAGCTGCACGACATGAAAACTATTCCTGCATGATGACCTTTTCTGTTATCCCATATTCCTCCTAAACTCGCAGCGTCCACATCGCGCCTGACATGGCTCAGTCTTATGCCATGCAAATACTTCCGTGATGTTGAAATGGAACCTTTGGTATTATTCAAGATAAATAGCTAACTCAATAATTTTTGAACTTTAAATTACCTGTTCAAAAATATTTAAACGACATTATTTAGAGTTCACAATTCTGTGATCTGAGAATACATAATAATAGTGGGATCTATATATAAAATTTTGCTATAAAAATATGAATTTTAACGCAAAACTTAAAAAATAAAAGTGTGTGTATATATATAGAGATAGAGAGAGAGACACACACACCATGACTCTTACTTTACACTCCCTTTGGCCAGTGCGGAGGAGAGGCTTAGAAGTTAGGAGCAACCACTTTAGTAAGTACATGTCAATAATGAATTCAACTGGTGTAATTTTTTTAGTTATCACTAGTTAATTTTTTCCTTTTTCCATATTCATTCTATTCCCATGGTGCTTTTCAAAATTTTCGATAGGATGGTATGAAACTTTTAAATCTCTAGGGGCAATGTAAAGAATGAAGAAAATTTGGAAAAGTTCAGGTGGCAATGTGAAGGGTGAAGGAAACTAAAAAAAAAAAATGGAGTTCAAGTGCGTGGCAAATTAATGAAATTAAAAATTTTTTATTAGCCAAATTTTTAATGTTAGAAGTTGAGGGGTCCCAAATTGCCACCCTTACTGTTAGGTGGCTATGACACTACCTCCTGCTGGACGTTTTTGTCATAGTTGTCTTTTTTGACAACTTTTTTTAACTTTGAAAGCTTAATTCTTTTTATATTTCTTAACATTTTTTAATGTTTCAAATTTTCATATAGTAATTTTTGGTAAATAATAAAAACGTATACCATAACTATGATATCTTAAGTTTACATGTACAAAAAAGGTAACTTTTTTTTAGTTTTTTAGCATAATAAAAAATAAAGAAAGGAGTGACGTGATTAATAATTTGCCCCAAGAAAATTTGGGTTTAATCTCACCTTTTCAAAAACTATGGGAATCGAAACCAACTGTAAGTCATTCAAAGTGTTTAGCGGTCTCTATTACGTAATCATGCCACATGAATTATGAAGCTTTACAAAAATACAATAAGGCGCATCTTTTGATAATAAGAAATTCAATTGGAACTTGTTGCATGTGAAGAATGTGCCTGCTCATTTCTTGTTATTCAAATCTTATAGGTTATGTATAGAGGGTGCTACTAGTGCTATTGAGCAGGGAAGAGTTACAAGGTTTAAGAGACTCTAGGCTAGCAATTCTACTATAAATGCCTGTCTCTGTACGAGAATTTGAGATATATTTTTTTTGTAAGTTTTTTTTCTTACATACAGTAAAATTTGTAATTACTCTTTACTCACGTATGACATAATTTGTAATTTCTTTTCAACACATATTGCAATTTTACTGCAAATTTATGCTGGTCACAATATGAAAGTTAGAGTTATTTTATAACTTCTATTCACCAGCATACAATTAGATGCGTTACAATATGTGTTAGATATATATCATTCATTAAGATGCTTTATTTTTGTAACTTATTTTTTTTTTACCAAGATTCATTTATATGTGTTAAAATATGTGATCCTTTACTGACAAATGGTATCAAAGTTCTAAGCTTTGATCCAGGATTGTTTATTAAATTAGTAAATGACTCTTACTTTATATTCCCTTTGGTCAATGCGAAGCAAAACTTAGAAGTTAGGAGCAACAATTTTAGTAAGTACATGTCAATAATGAATTAAAATGGTGTAATTTTTAGTTGTCACTATTTAATTTAATTTTTTTTGCCATATTCATTATATTCCCGTGGTGTTTTTCAAAATTTTCAATAGGATGGTAGTAGAACTTTAATTCTCTGAGGGCAACGTAAAGAATGAAGATGATTTGAAAAAGTTCAGGAGGCAATGTGAAGGTGAAAAAAATTTTAAAAAATTTTATAGATTGAAAATGCTAGCAAATTAAAGAAATTAAATATTTTTTATTAGCCAAATTTTTAATTTTAGAAGTTGAAGGGGCCCAATTTCCCACCCTCAACATAGGATGGCTATGCCTCCGCCAACTGCTTGACATTATGACGAATGACATAATGAATAATGTAGATTACACATACAAAACACCTTTCTTTTGAATAAGAGCAGGTTCATTGATTTTTGAAGGCACTTGTGAAAAACTGTTAACTAAATAAGAATGTTAACAATTTTTATCAGCAAGATATTGAATTTGTGAGAGTAGATAAATAAAAGGATAGTTTATCAATATACTGACCATGACCTTTTTTTTTTTTTTTTTTTGGCGCTATACTGACCAAAACTGTCACAATCAAACACAAAAGGATCAACTGCTACGTGTAAATCTCCTCCATTGACAGGTACATCTTGTAATTTTTTTTATTTCTTCATTTGAAACCGTTCTCTTTGTTTCTTGAGCAGTAATTTCTTTTACTTTGCTGATAAATATGCATACCTTTTCCCAGTTTTTTCATTCCTAGATAATTTCTCACCAATATGTTTTTCACACACTCTTTTCCTGACCATGTTTTTATCTGCCTATTGGTTTTATACGTTTCATCATACAATAAACACTAAAGAGTATAAACCACTTACAAGGCACTGGCAGCTAAACACAACCATAATACAAAAACAAAGATAATAAAGACAATCATCAATGATATATAATAAACAATTAATGAAGTACCTAAAGGAAACACATGAACTTGAAAAACAAATTAAAATAAGTAAAAAACACAGATGATGCAAACATAAAGAAGAAAGCATGGAAATCATGAACACATAGAACACACAAGAAGCTGCAAAGAAGTGATACCATAGCCCAAGCATGCAACAATATGAAACAAAATGAAAGACATTTTTCTTTACCTTAAAGCTCTGTGAGTTAATGATCATCAAGCACACTGATGGTAAAAATGAAAGCAAGAGATACAACAACAAAAAATAGGCAGCAGAAAATCTTGAACAACTAAACCAATGAGTACAGAATTTGTGATGTATAATCAAGTTAAAATGACAAAAATAAGTCGCACAAAAGCAAATAGGCAAGCAACAAAGAATAGGGTTAAGAAAGGTAGGTTAGAAAAATAACAGTAATAAGGCACAAATCAATCAAAAAGCCATACCCATAAAATAAGGCTTTATTTGGCCCACAACTTATCATGACAAGTCCAAAATTACATATTCATTACCAAACCAAGTCTACCGCAAAACCAAAAAAATCACATCCCAACCAAATCACTTTACTACACAAACAAATGCCCGAAATATTATATCCCATTCTAACGAAATAAGAACAGGACCAAAAGGACATCACAAGAGATTGAGGGCAAAAGGGCAAAACAAAAATATCACATGCACCCACTCCAGCACCATGACCATTAATGACCAAATGTCATACCCAATTACAAAACAAGCCTCAATAACTATTCATGTTGGCAGAAGAAAAATCTATTGTTCATATCTCATTGCATTCTTATATATTGGAAAGGATATTATAAAGGAAGAACTACCATCATCTAAGCTTATTCTAAAAGAAAAATGCCATCTACGGAGATGCGAAGTGACAGAGAATACTACACCCGAATTTAGCTATTTTATTAACAAGTAATTACAACAGCACAAGGATAATATTATAGAAGGAAAGCTCAAAGATATACATCACTATGTTTTAAGATTAGAAAGAACTAAAGCATTATTTGACTACTAATACTATGCAAGGTAGCGTGACAAGTAGTTCATGAATTTGACAAATGTAATTAATTCTACACGGTTAGGGTTTGAGGGCTAAACTGAAAATTTGACAAAAAAATCATGCTGGCATTATTAATATTCAGTGGTCAACATTAATAAGCAAAGGGATAATTTCAGAAACCTCTTTTAAGGTTTTTGACAATTACACTTAGCTCCCTTGAGGTTTCTAAAATTACACATACCTCCCCTGACCATGTGAGATGACCAAAATTACCTTGACAAATCATTTTACTCTCACATGTGAAAACAGCAGAAAAAGGGAAAAAATTACTCTCAACCAACAACACTCTTGATTTCCTTTCTCCGATTCTCCTTCCTCCAAAACACCATACTTAGCCCTCAATAATCCTTTCTTCGTCTACCTAATCATATCTTCTCTTCTTCCCCTCCTTAATAATTTTTTTAAATGTTGGATGTTTAGAATGCTGATTGTTTAAAAAGTATAGGGAAGTATTGTGAAGGGACAATTGATTAAAGTGGAAGAGGTTAAGAGAAAGAGGAAGAGTCATCTATTTGGAATCTAGTTGTTTGACCATTTTTTATATAAAAAATTAAATGTAGTAGTGGTTTATCTATCACAGTAGTGGTGGTGATACCCGCAAGAGCCCATCGACAATGGGGGTGCAAATAGCGGAGATGGAAGATTTTGTTTGTAAAATTTTAAAGGGATTATGTATAAGAATTTTTAATTGCTTTACAAAATTCATAGAGGGGTATTTTAGGGTCACTTAGTTTTTTTGCTTGAGAAAATATTAAAATAGTGGATGTAAGTGTAATTATTCAAACCAGAAGGGAACTACCTGTAATTATGAGATACCTTAGGGGAGGTATGTGAAATTTTTGTATAAGCAAATGTATAAAGGGGTATTTGTTATGTATTTATGAAAATGGAGGACCTTTTCATAATATTGCTGAATCTCAACATTTGATTCGTAATTTAGTCAAGCCTCAAGGGTAGTAAATGTAATTAATCTTTAAAAAGTATGTAGTTAACGATACTATGGATCTAGTTGGTGATTATTTATTTAATTTTGAGTTTATAGCTACACTTGTTATTGAAAATTATTTAATATTAATGGAATATATTGAAAAGTAAATTAGTTCTAGGTGAATATCATTTGAAAAAATTTTAGCCTTTAGACTAGTGGGATTGAATAAGAAAAAAGATAAAGGTTAAAGGGAGTAGAAAAATAAAAAAGAAAAAAGAAAAGTTGTCAGTATCTCGCTAAAATCTAGTTTAGGTATTTATTAGAAAGTTTTAGATACCAAACACAATCCTATAACTTCTTAATTATCAGCATACATCCAACTTTGAATATGAAAACAATGGTACCCATAATCTTAAACAATTGACAACGGCACCACAGAATTCTTAAAAGAACCTTTCGATTCTGTGCCTTGAGGTCATAGGATGCAATATTAAAAAAAAAAAAAAAAGGTTCATTATTAAAACTCTAAAATTATCATCCACTACCTAAATCGGAGACAGTCGAAAGAAAAATTATTCTTTCACAGAAAAAATAGCACAGATCCTATTCTTTTATTTAGTCTACAGAGTTCAAAACAATGAATCCTTCTCAAAAAAACAACAATCAGGACAGAGAGTATGTTGTTTAAGTTTATCATGATAATCCCACCATATTCTTCTTAGATTTAACCGTTAAATCAAGAACATTTTCTTTTTTCCCCTCTAAGTTCCTGATTTTGCAATGTTGCATGCACATTAAAGAACCACAAACAGTTTAACGTTGGACGTCCATTTCATTTATTCTACTAGATCATTATAGTCATACAATTGTTTGCCCTATTTTATAAATGTTGATTAAGCGTCTGACTTCTCGATAACATATCCATCCTATTCCATTCCCTTCATTTATACGGGGTTGTTTTATAGAGAGAGTCTATAGTATGGTAGGCAAGCACACAATTTGCAAACATAGGACGGCGAATTGAATTTTATACTCGGAAAAATAAATTAACCATTGAGAATTTTTCGCCAACTTTGCCTATATAAGCAAGCAAACATGCATGGCAATCCCCATCTCACAACATGAAGTACAAATTTGCAAACACGGCAAGCTTCAAGGCATTTCTGTGGCTTTTGATAGCACTTTTCTGCATGCTATCACACTCTTCGACTGCCAATCCTTTGCCTTGTTGTCCCACAGGTTGTTTCCCCCGTTGTCCACCCAATTGTATTCCTTTCCGACCTCCCTTATGCCGACTACTACCTCCACCACCACCTCCACCGTCTTCCCCCCCACCGCCACCACCACCCAGCCCACCACCACCTCCTCCACCCAAGAAGAGCCCGCCGCCGCCGCCGCCGCCAAAGAAGAGCCCGCCGCCCCCCAAGAAGAAGCCCGCTTTCTAAACGGACGAGTTAATTGACCATCACATAAGCCCTCCTATTAATATATGGCCATAGTAGCTTCGAAGCTCAATAATCATTAGCATACTACAACGAATAAATCCTGGCTGAGTTATGTTACAGCCTTGGAGCAAGACACTGCACCATCTACTTTGTATGTGTATTTCAAATCCTGTTGGCGTTATTCACCAAGACATTGCACCAAGATGCTGTACTTTCTCTATACAGTTTGAATAAAACTCATCTTTTTTTTTTAATTTTTGAATAAAATTTGGTATTTTCTTATTGTCACATGGACTTGTGCTTTACAAGAACGCATATTGGCTTAATTCAGCATAGCCTATCCAATTTATTACAATGTTTTTTTTATGTTTCTAGCTCCAATAATCAGGTGAGAATCATGCATTGGAACAAAAGTAATTATTCTCGTTGTAAACGAAAGGTATTTAGTAAAAAGAAATCGCTTCAATTTAAGTAAAATTATTCTTTTTAGTTTCTTTTAAGTTTCAGACAAATTTTACTTAGAAAATATTTTGATGCGGAGTTAGTTTTACGAAAAAATTTTACTTTGGTCGTATATAACTAAATATAACACAATTAATCCCGGATTTAACGTGTGTTTCACCTTTGAAGCCTTGAATCCTTATAATTAAGGTCATATTTTTAATTGAATTCATATTGTCTAATTCTACAAAAACAAGGAAACAAATGTACCCTTGTCTGAAAATCATATACAAAAACAGGGCAAGATCAACGTAAGGAGAATCAAATGCTTTGAGCTGCATTGAGACTTAAGATTTACCATGATGGTGCAGAATTGAAATTTGCCCTATTTCAAGTAATTTTGCAAGATTAATAGTTTATTGAAGATATTGAAAAGAAAAGCTTGAAGAAGCCACGGCCATTTGTTACTTGAATTCAGTTGACTTAATGATCAGTCTATTTATGCAAATATCACGACAAGTAAGACTTGAATTGGTAAAAGAATATTTATAATCTACAGATGTTTCCATCTAGTTTGAGCTGACGTGGGGCAAAAGAAAAACCTTACATGCATAACACAACGAAGTGGTTTGAACCAAATAGTTAAATTAGATTTGGAAAATCAGAAACCTACAACAAATTTTGAGTCAATTAATTTTTTTACAAATGGTGCATGCGGAGAGTGTCCCCCCCCTCCCCCCCCCCCCCCCCTTCTTTTGGGGAAAAATGATCATGAAACATTATAACTATAAATTAAAGGCAATATAGGAATAGAGAGAGAAAGAAAGAGATATGAACTATAACTGATCGTGAGTTCTTATTGACGATTAATGACAATCACAATCAAAATCCTACATTGTTCACACATGGTTCAAGATCGAAGTCTGTAAAAACAATACCCATATAATATTGGTGATGGTAGCATGCCTGACTTGTAACTATATAAGTAGTGGCGGAGTTAGAAATTTATCCAAGGGGTGAGTCTAAAGTAACAAGTAGCTCGGAAATGTTAGACTCAAATCTAAATGACTTATGAAGACAATAGCTTGGGGCATAGTTGATTTTTTTTTTTTTTGGTTAATTATGAGGGGAGGGGGCAAAGTATAATCATACAAAAATTTTTGCTTACAATTTTTTTTTACAAGTTAGGGTCCCTCTTTCCCTGTATACAAGTTAATATTCTGAAAGCGTTTCGCAAGTTTGTCTATATCAACATGAAAACTATTCTTGCATGATGAACTTTTCTGTTATCTCATATTCCCCCTAAACTCGCAGCGGCCATATCGTGCTTGACATGGCTCAGTCTCATGCCATGCAAATACCTTCGTCATTTTGAAATGAAACCTTTGGTTTTTTTCAAGATAAATAGCTAACTCAATAATTTTTGAACTTAAATTACTTGTTCAAAAATATTTAAACTATATTATTAAGAGTTCACAATTCTGTGATTGGAGAATACATAATAATAGTGGGATCTACATATAAAATTAGCTATAAAAGTATGAATTTTAATGCAAAACTTAAAAATGGATGGGGATATATATATATATATATATCCCCCCCACACACACATGCATGTATGTATGCACATACACCATGACTCTTACTTTATACTCCCTTTGGCCAGTTCGGATTATATAACATTTTTTAATATTTCAAATTTTCATATAGAATTTATGGCAAATAATAAAAACGTATCTCATAATTAGCATAATAAAAAATAGAAAAATTTATCAAATTGGTCCATCACATTATCACAAAAAGTTTTTTAGTCCCTAACATTTAAATTCAGCTAAATCGGTCCCTAGCATATCAAAATTCTACTCCGATTGGTCCCAGTAATCATTTTTGCTCATTTTTCCGACAATATTAGAGGTAAAATTGGGAACATAACCGTTTCCTGCTCTTGAAAACATTTAATCTACCAATTTGATCCTTCACATTGGGAAGGAAAAACATTTTTAGTCCCTAACATTCAAATGATTCATGACAAAAAAAGAGTACTATTGCACAAATCCATAAACCAATAAAAGCACTAAATAAACATGTCTTTAATAAGTTGCTAAACTTGGAGCTCACAGCAATACATTGCAACAAAAATTTTACCGTCTTCATTGTAGTACACTAATAGCAATATATTGCAACAAAAATTTCTAGCTAGTGTGACAGTCCCACCTTACCCAGAGGCGCACCAAAGGGCTTAGCGGACTACCTGCCTAGCTCTCGCCAGGTCTCGATTCACACACTCATGCAAACGTCCGAGCGTACTTAACTTAAAATAAAGTAAACTAAAATAAAATGAAATAAATAAAATACACTCATTTTATTTATCATAAAGTACAATTCACATCAAAAGTTTACGTGTCATAATATACATGATTTTTCACAAAGATAGCCTAATACAGTTCGGCTATTACAATAACTAAAACATCTAGCATACTCAAAATCAGTCGTTCCAGCTTTAAACTTTTTTTTTTTTTAGGGAACCTGAGTAAGAACGGAATGAGCTATAATAGCCCAGTGAATGTCCAAATCATGCAATCAAATCAAGAACTCATTATTTTAGTAAATAAAATAATCGAGCAATTAATTAATAAATCAAGATATGAACAATTTGATTTAACATGTAGTCAAAGGAGGATACAGGGCTCAACTACGGAAGCAAGCTTAACCGCAGAAAGAGCAAGTACTGATCATGTAGTCACGATATTTGGACCGAGATGATAGCTCAGGTCTTTTTCAAAGAACATATCAGTTTTATCAAGCACAAACCCTAACCGCTAATCACCTTATAACCTCCGTACAAGCTACCACATCCAGGGAGATATTCTCAACCCTGGAGGGCCAACAAGCAAACAGGTTCAATCCGAAGTTGGCCTCTTTGAGGATTCACAACTCGAAAGGGAAAGAACATCAAGCCCTAAAACACCCAACACCTTATGTCCTCCCACGTGCAGCCGGGTTGACCATCCGTGAAATAACGGTGAAGTTAGTCACGGTAGTCTCACGCACACACAAATAACACATTGGTCAATGAAAACAAGTAACACATTGCGGAATAGATGTGATAAAGTCCACATCTTTCCTCAAGTAGCACAGGTATTCACATAGTAATTACAAATTTTCGCATAATATTTATCAAATAAAATATCACATTTCATGCATCATGCACACATAAAGACACTCACCTTGAAAACCTAAGAAAATATCTCGTGAAACGGTCGTGCTGTGTTTTCGGACCTTGAAATTTAAAAGAAATAATAACATAAAAACTCAATTAAAATCCTAGTAAATTTAGGAAGAAAAAGTCAAGAAAATACCCAACTTACTTCTAGGGTTTTGGTTTTAGGGTTTCTAGGGTTTAGGGTTTACTTATTCTAAGAAAGTCTAATCTATCACTAGATCATTTCTAAAAATTCCTACACTTAAATTTCCCTCAATTGCACACATTCTAAGCTTAAAATTTCACTTATCCATTTTTCTTCTTTTAATTCTACCGAAATTTCGGCAGCATTTCCCCTTAAATCGGACTAACCAAAATTTTTAAACCTGCAAGAAAATTCAACAACCCAATCCATTCAACATGTACCACAACTTCTATGTTCAATTTAAACTCAAATTCAATCAAGATTCCACTCAAATTCAAAATTCCTACTCCAAGAATAATTACCCAAATTTGCACAGGATTGGTTTTCAGCCAACTTCGTGCCATTTCTGGGGTCAATCCACTAAGAACTATGGAATTGTGATTACATGGTTTGAAAGTACGTTTATAGGGCTACAACTTTCGTGAAGATCATCACTTAAAATTCCAACTAGAACAGGTTCAAAATCAGGCCCCAAGTTGGCTCTTCATCAAAACTGTTTACGCAGAACCGAATTTTCAGCCAACTTTGCAAGCTTTCTGCGGTTAATACACAATGAACCACCATGCAAGCTTTATACCGATTGAAAGCCCTATGAATCTAGTTTCTAAAACAACAAGAATCATTCGAATCCAAGCTATCTACACCAAGTTATGAAATTTTTACTAAAACTGGTCCAGCATGACTGTTTTAAGTGTTCTTGAGTTCCAATTTAAATCTTCAACTAAACCACATATAAAACCTAAATTCTCGAGGTTTAAAGGCCATATACTAGTCTATCTAACCACAAGAACACTTTATATAGCAAGTAATTCTCAAGTTCTAACAAATTTCTCTAAGTAGTATTAACAAGAAACTTAGTCTTAAACTTGCATAAAAACTAATTAAAACATGAAATTAATAAGATAAGTTCATGGTAAATACCTTAGATATGCTTAGAACTTTGCTTAGAAAAGGTAGAAGCCCACTTCCTATGGTGGATTTCTTCCAACTTGAGAGATGAAAGTTCAAGGAGTTGAGAGCAAAAATGAGGGAAGAGGGAGAAAGGTGATGGCCGGCCAAGGGGAGAGAAAAAGAGAAAGAAATAGTCTAGGAAAAATGAAAAAGAATTGAAGAAAAGGTGAGGAAATAATTAACCAATAATATCATAACAAGAGTAAAGTAAAAAGTAAGCTTTTAATGCAAGAGGTGCTATCTTGGATTATTTTAATTGGTGGAGCTAAATACCCTCTTATCACTTAATACTAACAATAATAAGACATAAATTATTAAAGCAAAAATAGAGTAAATTAGGGAGAGAGAGAACCGGCCAAGAAAGAAAAAAAAGAGAGAGAAAAATTTCAGCTAAGGGAAAAGAAAATAAAGCAAGAAAATAAGTGAAATTTTTGAGTAAAATTGAGCAAAAATTCAAGTAGTAAAAAGGCTAGAAAATAGTAGAATATATAAAGCAAAATTTAAACTCTAATATAAATTAAATGGTCAAGTAAAATTATTCTAAATGTAGTACTTAAGTGTTCTTGCTTAAAATGAAAATCTTAGTTAATTAACCTAATTAACTCAAGAAATCTCCCGACTAATAAATCAAGGATTAACACTGAACCCTAAATAAGAAAAAAAATGTCTCTTATATGTGCATTTTCTAGGGTGTTACAGCTAGGATCTGCAGTCAATGCAACAAAATTTGTTGATCTAGGGGCTGCAATACATTGCAGCTTACAAAAAAAATACTAGATACGATCCTAACTATGGTTGTTTCACCTTCATTAAGTCAACAAAAAATTTGCAAAGCTTCAGTCTTCATTTCCCCTTGTTCTTTTCCATCTGCAACAAAATTTGAGATTTAGTTGCAGTACATTGCAGCTCAAAAAAATGTTAAAAACAATCCTAACTAAAGTTATTTTATCAGTCAAAATAGTTGCATATACAAGTATTGAATGTCATACCAAGACATATGGCAAGTCATGTGCTGGAGCTTGATAAAGTTCAGCAAGAGTAGATGTGCACCTGCCTCTAGTATAACCATATTGGCAACAAATACTACACCTGTACTTCCCAATCTTTTCAACCTTGACAAATTTAATGAAAAGATGTTATAAAATATAAAGGTTAAAATATGAAAGTTAAAATTATTGAGATGCTTACTGGAATACTTGGAGTAGCAGTACAGGTGAATTGTTGACTGTGCAATGGTGCATCTATCATAACGTCATAAGATTCTTGAACATTTGACTTAGGAACAGAAGCTGTAGCTCTTCCAATCTCATGCCAAACATTTGCTTGGGAAGCATTTTTAGCAGATGCTGGAGTTCTTCCAATGTCTCCATTATCATCAGAAGCTGTAGTTGAATTTAGCGGGCACTTTCTACTATTCTGGCCAGCAAAGTTACACTTTCGACACTTGTACAACATCTGGCCCACTTTAGACAACTTTTGATTTTGATTTGGTTTCTTCTTACTAGCTGGTGGTTCATCTGGCTCTCTTCTTCTAACCTTTTTTGATCTACCAGGGAGCTTTACATTCTCAGGAGGTAGCAATGGCTTACCAACATTTTTCCACATTTCAGCACCATTCATTCGACTTATCACGGGTTCATATGCCCTCTCATAAGACTCTTTGGAGTAGCACTCATGCACAAACTTCTCAGGTTCTTCCCCAGTTACACAAATTGCAGCAATGGCATGAGCACATGGAATTCCATTTAGATCCCACTTTCTGCAACTACAAGATCTAGAAATCAAGTCAACTGTATATCTCTCACCATATATGCACCTAACCTCATATTTCCATTCCTTAGAGTGGCTTGCAATGTAGTCATTGGCAACAATCTTGTTTTGCTCTAGCTTTTTCAGAATTTTAGGACAGATTTCCCTACTGTAATTCTTTATCGATTCTCCCTTTTTTTCCATCCTAACCATTAAGTAAAATCTAATGGTTTCCAACATGTCAAGAATTGGCCTTTGTCTAGCATCTAGAATGGTTGAGTTAAAACTCTCACAAAGATTATTCAACAAGATGTCACATTTAGGGGTTGTTCTGAAATGTGATCTTGTCCACTCCTTTGGATAAGTATGGTTCAGCAACCACTTGTAGGCATTTTCATCAAACTCTTTGAGTGACTCCATTAGCGCAACAAATTTGTTGGGATAAGATGCTCTTGCTGCTGTCCATATTCTTTCCTTGAGGGCAATGCCAGGATGTTGTTTCTTAAAGTTGTTATACACGTGTCTCACACACATACGATGTTCAACACTTGGCAGCAACTCAGTTATTGTATGAACTAATCCCTGTATCAGTCTCAAAAAAGAAATATCCAAATCAATAAATTTTCTTTGTCAAATCAGTAAATTTGAAATGTCTAAATCAGTAAATTACCTTTTACTTGCCAGTTATGAATGTCCACTGGCTTGCATTTGTGATTCCAAGGTCCTCCTTCAATTCTTCTACAAATCATTTCCATGTACTCTTATTTTAGTCTCAATAACCGCATATACTATTGGAAAAAGTTGGTAATTTGGATAAATTCCAAAGGCCGTTAAAAGAACTCCTTTGTGGTGTCCTCTTAAGTGATGCCATCTAAGCCTATAACACGTCTACAACCTTGAAGAAAACCCTTCCTACAACCATATAGGCAAACATAAAATCTTTGAAACTCATCATCACCATCATCATTTTCAGTTGTAGTCATAAAAACATGAGAACCAGGATTTGCCTTCTCAAGTTCTTCATAATAGCTCTAAAGCTTGCTATATTGTGAAATAAAGTCTCCATGTATAAACTCCTTTGCTTTTGCTTTGACTTTGTATGATACATTGGGGCTAATGGACACTCCTAGTTCCTTATGGACTTTTGTCATAAACTCCCCTACATTGATATCTTGGTTAAGTCTGAAGTCCTCCAAGTACTTCTTGGCTATAAATGAAACAATTGCGAGGCCATGGTATGTTGTCCTCCCACATGCGTGCTTGAGTAGCATAGTTTTGATTTGGAATGTGATCTTATCACTCTGCACTGAGCAATATATATTCTATTTACATCTCTTACCTTTGCATATAGCTTTGCACCTTTTTTAATCATTTTTCTTAAACTTGATTTTTCTTCCCCACTTCATTCCATGAGATTTTGCAACATTTTTAAAGTCACTTTTACACGTAAATAACAAACCAAGTTCAAATTGTGTGTCATCCATCTCAGTTATTGGATTGAACACCTTAAACCTTCTATTGCCTTTTGTTTTGCTCACTCTTTCATCTTCAGAACCAGCATTGCTGTGCAGCTCACCACGTGATGAATTTTCTGACTCCTCTATGCTACAATCATTTTCTTCTTCAGTGTCAACATGTTGGACACTTACTTTTTCTTTACCTTTATTTTCTGCGTTGAATTGTTTAGTTTAACTAGCCCATCCTGCAGGTATTCCACGGATGGAATTCATTATATCTTCTTCATCACTCAAATCATATTCACTATCATAGATACTCTTGGCCTCACGTAATTGTCCTTCTTCCATAATCTGGTCTGTGTTGTTCTTGACAGAAGATGCTCTATTGGGCTTCTTTCTTCTTTTAGTTGAAGCTCTTCTTTCTTGCCTTCTATGATTCTGCCTTTGTTGAGCATGAGCAAAAATTTTGGTTCTGTTTTCATCACCTTCTGCACTCTCATCAGAACCAATTTCAGTTCTATCTTTATCACCTTCTGCACTCTCATCAAAACCAATTTTAGTGTTGTTTTCATCACTTTTTGCACTCTCATCAAAACAAATTTCAATTCTGTTTTGGTCATCTTCTGCACTCTTTTTTGCACCAATTTCATAATCAAATCTAACTCTAGTGGTTTCACAAGTCCCAATCCACTTCCTTGTTCTCAAGTTTGAGATTTAGTTTTAAAATCAGCTTGATTTTCTTTATTTTCAACAGTAACACCAACTTCATTCACACTAGTTTCATGGTCTACATGCTGCTTTCTTGGTTGAAGTTTAACTCTTTTTGCAAGTGAGGCTCTTTCTAGAGAAGTTCTTCCTCCCCACATTGATGTACCCGAAGCCATCATTGTTGTCCTCAACATGAACCTCATCTTCATAAATATGTATCTCATCTTGAGCAGCCTCATTCCTTCTTCCCTCTTCATCAAAAGCAGCATCAAACTATGTAGAATTCTGATTTTTATACTCATCAGCAGTTATAGTGTATATTTTTCTATGGATGACGAATACATCAACTATCTTTTATCTCATCCCAAATTTAGCCAAGTCACCTGCATCATCCTCTTGTAATATGTATATCAACCCATCAACCATGTTCCTACCAGGTATCAGGTAGTAGTACCCTACAGTATATGGTTCATATCCAACTTTTTGTGCTATTTCATTCAATTTACACAATGACCATCTTTCAGGATCACAACCATCAACTGTAACAACTAATCCTCATAAATAGTCTCTATTGTGTGAATCCATAAGCTCTCCTCCGAAGTGTATGCGAAGTGAAAAATGCATATTAGTATTTGCTGTCATCCATCATTACGTAAATTACTTTGATGATCATTGAAAAAAATCAAGAACAAGCAGGCACGAATTCTTCATGCAAATGATGAAAACTCAGACCAACAAACATGATATCATCATACATAGGAAGTCAAAATTATCTCTTAAACAAGATTTAAATAACATTACAAAGATCATTATACTCTATTTAAACAGATTTTACATAAAAATATATGTATTGTCAAACTAGTATAAGAGAAAAACTAACCACAATCAGAAATGAAACTTCATTTTCCATCTTTGTTTGACATCCTTGTGAAATTATTTGGATGATCATTCACCAATTCTTCTCAATCAATTGAGAATTGCAAATTTAAAGATTTTCAATTTAGGGTTTTAAATTGGTTAAAAATGAGGAAAAGTTGGCAAATTAAATGTTATTAAGAGAGGGAAATAGGCAAGTTTCAAATTTTGCCCTTCATATTGCCGGGAAACTTAGCAAAAATGGTCACTGGGACCAATCGGAGTGAAATTTTGATATGTTAGGGACTGATTTGGCTGAATTTAAATGTTAAGGACTAAAAAAGTTTTTTATGATAATGTGAGGGACCAATTGGGTAAATTTTCCTAAAAAATAAAGAAAGGAGTGCCATGATTACTAAATTGCCTCAAGAAAATTTGGGTTTTATCTCACCTTTCTAGAAACTATGGGAATTGAAACCAACTCTAAGTCATTCAAAGTGTTTAGCTGTCTCTGTTACGTAATCATGCCACATGAATTATGAAGTTTTACAAAAACACAATAAGGCGTATCTTTTGATAACAAGAAATTCAATCAGAACTTGTTGCATGTGAAGAATGTGCCTGCTCATTTCTTGTTATTCAAATCTTTTAGGTTATACATAGAGGGTGCTACTAGTGCTATTGAGTAGGGAAGAGTTAGAAGGTCTAAGAGACTCTAGGCTAGCAATTCTGCTATAAATGCATCTTTCTATACGAGAATTCGAGATGTTTTATTTTGCAAGTTTTTTTTCCTATATACGGAAAAATTTGTAATTACTCTTTACTCACGTATGACACAATTTGTAATTTCTTTTCAACAAATATTGCAATTTTACTGTAGATTTATGTTGGTAACAATGTAAAAGTTAGAGTTGTTTTATAACTTCTGTTCACTAGCATACAATTAGATGTGTTACAATGTGTGTTAATATGTTTCATTCATTAAAAGGCTTTATTTTGTAACCCTTTTCCACCAAGATTTATTTATATGTATTAAAATATGTGATCCTTTACTGACAAATGGTACCAGAGTTTTGTGCTTTGATCTTAGAGTGTTTATTAAATTAAGAATCACAAGGTGTATTCTACGGGAGTAGGATTTTGAAGAAACATCATTGATTAGTAAATGGCTCTTACTTTATACTCCCTTTGGCCAGTGTGGAGCAAGGATTTAGAAGTTAGAAGCAACAATTTTAGTAAGTACATGTCAATAATGAATTCAAATGGCGTAATTTTTAGTCACTAGTTAATTTAATTTTTTTTTCCCATATTCATTCTATTCCCATGGTGTTTTTCAAAATTTTCAATAGGATGGTAGTAGACCTTTAATTGTCTAAGGGCAACGTAAAGAATGAAGAAGATTTGAAAAAGTTTAGGAGGCAATATGAAGGGTGAAAATTTTTTTAAAAATATTCATATAGTGCAATTTCTAGGTAAATTAAATAAATTAAATATTTTATTAGCCAAATTTTTAATTTTCGAAGTTGAGGGGGGCCGATTGCCCACCCTCACCATAGGATGGCTATGCCTCTGCCAACTGCTTGACATTTTTGCCACAGTTGACTTTTTTGTCACCTTTTTTAAACTTTGAAAGCTTAATTCTGTTTACATTTCTTACCCCTTTTTAATATTTCAAATTTTCATCTAGTAATTTATGGTAAATAATAAAAAAGTATCCCATAACTATGATATCTGAAGTTTACATGTACAAAAAAATAATAACTAATTTTTTAAGTTTTTAGCATAATAAAAATAAAGAAAGGAGTGTATGCATGTATAAATTATTTTTTTCTTTAATTGTGTGTATAATGTGAGATGTGAAAAATTGCAGTCATCTCTCTCAAGGACTGAACATCCTCACAAGCCCTCTCGATTACAATACTTACGAATTATAGCCGTAACTTTTGGACCTGCTATTAAACAAATAAGTTTTTGGGCCCTGGTACTTTAAGAACTCAATTCATAGTATGAAAATATATAAGAATCTCAGTCCGTGATCAATGAAATCTAATGTGGAAACATGAAAACAAAAAATACATATTGTTGCGTAAATTTCTTTGTGTGAAAGTTTGTTTTGCTTACAATTCAACACAAAGAACAAAAATGGAAAATTACAATTTTAGCTATGTAAGTTTAGAGATAAAATGACTTCTATTCTAGGTTTGATGAATCTATATAAATGAAATTCAATTCAAGAATGGAGGGTTGGAATCAAATGGCTCATAAAATGATTTCCTTTTCCTTCAAAAGATTATTGTTGATGTCTAATATAGTTTCAAAAGCAATTATACGTTAAATACTAAAATTTATATATATTTGGAAAAATTTGTGAATTTGAAAATAACAGTTGATGGAAGGATTGTAGCTCCAAAGGCAACGTTGGGATCACTGCGAAAGACCATGATTTTGAACTGGTTGAATAAAGACTTACCATGTGTTTACCTATACACCAAAAACATATTATCATTGCATTGCCAAACATAGTTTAATATTTTTTTTTCTAATTTTTCCCCTTTTTTATTAATACTCGTGAAGACCTTGTGATCTAAAATTGTATCGGTTTTGATGATCAACAAACTAATGATGATGGTTAATGACAATTTATCAAGTTTCTTTGCAACAAAATTGATTAGGATGATTAGGGAATCAAAAATATTGAAGAACTATCAACTAGACTACGCGAACGTAGTGGCGGCTGATGCGAATGTCCGGATGAATTCTAGAAAGCATGCAGATGTAGATGCAAATGAGGGATGCGAACGTCCGCATGTCTAGAATTGCTTGAAATAAGTTAGTCACAGTACTTGTGGATGAATTTGCAAACCAGGAATCTGGACGTTTGCACTCCTACAAATTGAAGTCAAAAAGATTGCGCACGAAGGTGCGGAATTGTGATATGGACGTAGAGCAGATCATGAATTTACAATCTAACGGCTAATTTGTATAACTTTGTTAATTGGACCATTAGATGTAAAAAATAGCTTTTATTTCATCCCCTATAAATACCACTAAGTGCAAAATGGCTAAAATATTTTGCATACATTAATTACAAGCCTTTTTAGTGTGTTTTGTGAGAAAAAAGACTTTCTTTTATTTTGCATGCGTGTAGCTGTGTGAGGTAATTGGGTGGAATTTTTGTAAGCTTTTCATTGTTGGGTGTGTGCACTAAAATTGTAACTCGGTGAGGGGCTCAACTAAAGGAACTAAAGGGAGTTAGTGTGAGCAAGAATGATTCTTCAAGGTTTGTATTTGGTTTTGCTTCACCAACTTGAAGAAAGTCACTAGTGGATTCAAATTCCAAGTTGACAACTTGGGGGTAGATGTAGGTACTAAATTTGGTGCCAAACTATTATAAATTGTTTATATGTCTTTCCCTATTCTGTTTGATTTCTTTATTTTCATTGTATTATTGAGCTATTTACTTACTTATTGAATTTCAATTTACTAGCATTTTTTGGGTTGTGATTGGGTTAAATTTGGCATATTGCACCTAGAAATTTCATACAACCTAATTCACCCTCCCTTCTTGGTTGCTTTTGGACTTACAATTGGTATTAGAGGCCAGGACTCTATTTGTGATAGCTTAACTAATTAGGAGTAGATCATAGCTACCAATAATGAATTGTTTATGGAAGGACAATCTCATGATTAATGGAGTGAATTATGTGAGTCGGAAGGAAAGAATGGAAATATTTTTTGCAATCTATTGACAATGAGTTGTGGTATATCGTAAATGAAGGTTCTTATGAAGTAGTAATTGATGACGAAGCTACCAGTAGATGCAGACTAAAAATTAAGCAAGAACTCAATGTCATAGATAGAATCAATCTCACCCTTAATGCTAAGGGAATGAATGTGCTATATAATGCTTTGGATGTTAATGATTCTACTAGAGTCAAAAGGTGTAGAATTGCCTAGGAGATTTGGGAAAGTTGATGGAAATATATAAAGGAAGTGACAGTGTAAAAGAGTAAAAGAAGTCCTTGCTAATCACTAAGTATGAATCCTTCAAGATGGATTCTTATGAAAACATTGACAAAATGTACTGTCTTCAATGATATTATTAAGGATATTGAAGTATTAGGCAAGGAGTATACCTGAGGTGAGAAGAATAGAAAGATATTAAATGCTTTATCTGAAGAGTAGGAGAATAAAGTGACGGCCATAGAAGAGGCCAAGGATTTAAATTCAATTTCTATTGAATCACTTATAAACTCTAACCTTTTATGAATTGAAACTCAAATCCAAGGTACAAGATGAGGAAGGGACAAGAGTCAAGAGGAGTTTAGCTCTCAAGATGGTTCAACAAGAAGAAGATGACCTCTACTTCAGTGATGATCATGATGAAGATGTAGATAAGAATGATCTTGCTCTTATCATGAAAGGAATTAAAAAGTACTTTATCAACAAAAGAAGAAATAGGAGAGTGATCCAAAAAGCAAAATAAGAAGTGCTTTGAATATGGACAACATGGGCATTATGTGAATGAATGCTCGATGAAGAAAAAAGAAAGAAGCAAAAGGAGGGGAAAAAAAAAACCTCTCAACAACTTCCAAATTACATGAGAAGATTGTAACTCTGAAGTGGAAGAGGAAGTGGAAGTGGAAATGGCACAAATGGCTTTCTTGGCCATTGATGATGATGATGAGGTAACTTCTAACTATTCCTCTAGTCATGAATGTGATGATGATATGAAAGCTTCTATCATGAAATTGCATGATAGCTTAAAGGCTTCATATGTAAAAAATAGGAATTGAAAATCAAGATTAATGCTTTATTGAGTGAAAACTCAAAATTGTTTTAAGAAATCAAAGATTGAGAATAGGAGTATAAATGAATCGAGCTCCTCGCGAGCAGTTCGGTCAAAGGCTTGACTCGAGCTCGGTCAACTCCGAGCTCGAGTTGAGCTCGAGTAGTTCGAATGCTTTATCGAGCCAATCTTGAGCCTTTATGTTTGTGGTTCGAGTGCTCATCGAGCTATTCGAATACACATATATTATTTTCATTTTATATGTGTAAAATTACTTAAAAGTTTTAAACCATTTACGCAAATTACATTCCTTACCATCATCTAGTTTTGAATAATAGAGGGTAGTTTAGTGAATTCAATTAATGTAAAATAAAAATTACAAAAATGGAAAAAGCAAAAGACCATCTTCCGTTCTTCAACGTTTTGTTCCTCCCTTTCCCTTTCTTCTCTCCACTATGTTTTGCTTCAACGAATCTTCAGGCCTAAGTCCACACACAAAAGCCAACTCCACAACATTCATGACAACACTACAATGATAAGAATCATGTCTGCATAACGGCCTACAAACCAAGACAAATCTCAAGTAGTATAGATGCAAAGAGATCTTAAGTAGTACAGTGATAAAGCTTCAGTGCTTCACATTTAGGCTTTAAACAAAAGCCAACTCCCCACCCAAAAACACACACACAAGAGATCTGCACTCACTTGTTGTTTTGTTATGTTTTGCTAGTACTTTTATTGAAACGAAAACAATGGGTTTCGAAGCTTTTATTTGTGGCTTTTTGGCTTCGTTTATAGTCGGTTGTTTATGTAATCTTACTCTTCGGGTTGTCCTGGTCACTTTTGTGTAAAGATTGTTTGGATCGAAGGTGATTTGATTGGAGTCAAAGTCGGTATATTCTTGGTTTTCTCTTTAGATCTATGCGATTTGGGCCTTTTTTTATCCAAATCCAAACTTAGATTTGTAATCTATGTGGAAAAATGAGTATGATGATGTAAGTTGGAAGTGAAAAAGTCGCCAGCAGATACTGTAGGCGACGGCCCTTAGTGGCCGACGATGGTCTGCCACCCACTTTCACTGAGGACTTTGTTTTGAGAATTAAAGATATTCCAGGGACTTGTATGAAAATATGAGAAAATGTATTACTTTTTGTTCTTTTCATTTTCTTGCCTTATAACTTTTTTATAATTTACAAATTCACCCCTGAATTTAATAAAACTTAAGAGATTGAATTCGAACTCGAGTTCAAGCTCGAACTAGTCGAAACTAGTTCGAATTGAGCTCGAGTGCTAAATGTACACGCTCGACGAGCTCGAGCTCGAGCTCGAGCATAGCTAGTTAGTAACCAAGCCGAGCTCGAGCACATGATGCTCAAGATCGGCTTGACTCGATTACACCCCTAATTGAGAAATGACAATGATGATTTTAGAAAAAGCAAACTTGCTCCTCATTACTAAAATGATGCTTTGAAAAAGAAGTTTGATTAAAAAAAATCAAATTTTATGAAAAAAAAAATGAGAAATGAGCAAGATTTGTTGAAAAAGAAAATGGATGACCTTTCAAATGTTCTTCAAGGTGAAAAACAAAAAGTTCTTGAGAAGAAAGTTGTTAGAAAAACTTTTTGAAATAAAAAGTTTGCTACTTTCAACAAAGATGGTGTTTGTTTTGTGAAATCCAATATTATTAGAGATCCTAGTGTCATATGCCATTTTTGTTGTCAACATGATCATATGCAAAGAGAATGTTATGCTAAGAAAAATATTAAGTTAGGAATTAAGGCCATGTGGGTAATTAGAGAAAGTATTAACACAAATGGACCCAAGAACATATAGGTACCAAAAGTTATTTCTTGACTTTGTGTATAGATTTGTTTGAAGAACACCACAATGGAATCAAAGTGGTGCATTGATAGTGGTTGTTCAAGATACATGACCAATGATGCACCATTGTTCATCAATCTCAAGGCAAAGAATAGTGGAAAAATGACCTTTGGTGATGACAAAAATGCAAAGTCAATTGGCATGGTTGATATTGGTAAAGATCGTGATATTTATATTCATAATGTACTTCTAGTTGATAACTTGAATTACAATTTGTTGAGTATTAGCCAATTATGTGATGGGAATTTGTATGTGTTGTTTAAGAAGCATGAATGTTTGATAATTGATTCAACTCTTATTTTAAAAAAAATAAAGGAATCTAGAACAATTTTCTAATAAAATCATTTATATTTTAATTTAATTTTCCATAGAACATGAGTCACATCTTTATTTGATATTTGTTTATTTGTAAATCCTTGAAGAAAATTAAAAACTATAACAGATATCCCACCATCAAAACTCCAAAAAACTGGTGGAATAAGAACTAAATCGAATTTAAACATACAAAAATAACCAAATTTCTTGCTTTATTTCCTTTAAAACCACCTCAAATGTTAACTATATTGTCATCACCAAATCCATCAATAATTAACTTTTTGAATCTCAAGTCTACAGCTCACTTTAAGGAAACTTAAACAAAATTTCCTTGCTTACCATGCACACGACTATATTCTTAAAAAAGTGTTTTATGTCGTCTCGACACACCTTGTGTTAGAATCTCAAACATTATACGTTGAGGCATTATACTGAAAAACTACTGACCCCATGATCAAATAAGAGGACGATTAATTAGTTATAGAACAAATAAGAAAATAATTATTATATTCTCCGACTTGGGCAACACTGATTATTTCAAAAAAAAATTTATTAATTTCTCAAACTCATTTAGTGCAAATATAACATTGAAATTTCAAATTGGGAAACGTATTATTCATCATCAATTTAAAAGTAAAACTAAATTCTTATACAAAAATGGTATAAAAGATATGTCATGGCCACATTAGCCTACCATTCACTTTTCACAAAAAGATTCATCAATTAAAAATCATATAGCTGTCCTGATCATGTCCTTCTATATTATGCCAAAATCTGTACACAATAAAATAAGCCTAAATTAATTAAAATTCTTCAGAGGTGTTTGGCTTAGGAGAATCAAGATAGGGTATAAGTGTCAGTGGTAATGACACTCATTATTGATGTTTAAAAAATAACTATCATTATCCTTCAATCGAAATGAAAAATAATTAACTGAAGTATTCTATGCTTCCCCCTAAAATAGTATTCTATTAAATTCATTAACCCTTTTGGGGAGAATGATATCCATTTTATTTCTAAGCCAAACATGTTAGAGAGAATCATCAAAACCCATACTCATATTAGGGTTAATAATATTCATATTAATACTGAGAAATTTGAACCAGACAGCTTCTTAGATTCCAAGTGAACATGCAAGGAGGGAATCATGGAATGATCCTCATTTTGATTTCTTTCAATGAAATAGAAGCAAGTTTGATAGAGAAAATAAACGGTCTTTCCCTAATTTTTTAGGTCCATTGACTCTCATTTTTTTTAACCAAAAAAAAAAAAGAGCAAGAAAGAGAGAATATGTTATTTGACACGTTGTATTGAAATATTTGATAATATTGATTTTATAATATAACTAACACGTTGTATTGGAATATTTGATAATACTGATTTTATAACATAACTAAAGAAAAGTCAAACATTTATTATTATAGTTGGCGATATTAGGGGTTTGTTATTAACGCTTATGCAAAACAATCTAGCTACTATTTTATCATTCTTTTATTTTTATTCGAAACCACTTCATACTTATTTTGTTTATATGTAATATTTATTTGGACAATCACATGATGCAAATATAAAAATTTAATTATTGTTCTATTGTATTTCTCTTTTTTAGATAAAAAAAATAAGTATTTACTGCCAATAACAATGATCTCCTGTAACAGCCCCACCTTACCTAGAGGCGCACTAAAGGGCTTAGCGGACTGCCTACTTAGCTCTCGCCAGGACTCAAGTCGAGCACTCACTCAGAACATGCACGCGTGCTTAACTCCAAATAAAATGAAATAAAATAGAATAAAATAAAATATATTCATATTACTTGATTTAAAGGTACAAGTAACATCAAGAAGTTTACATGTCACAATATACATGATTTCCACCAAGATAGCCCAAAACAGTTTGGCTATTATAATAATTAAGACATCTATTATATTCAAAACCGGTCGATCCAGCTTGAATTTTTCAGGAACCTAGGTAAAGGAAAACAAATAAAAGGAATGAGCTATAATAGCCCAGTGAGTGTCCAAGTCATGCAGTCATACCCAGAATCTATTATTTTATTGAACAAAATAATTGACAAGATTAAATAAGTAGGGCACGAACAATTGAATTAACAAGTAGTCAATGGCGGATACAGGGCTCAACTATGGAAGCAAGCTTAACCGCAGAAGGAGCAAGTACTGATCATGTAACCATGATGTTAGGACTGAGATAATAGCTCAGGTCTTTATCAAAGGTCATGCGAGTATTGTGACACCCTAGAAATTCATACGAAACTATTTTACTCATGTATGTCCACTAGTAGCATAAAATAATAATGATACTAGTAGAAAAAAAAAGAGAAAACCCTAAAATGTACTTAAAAGAAAATCCTTTCATTTGAAATCTAGTATTAACCCTTGATTTATTAGTTGGAGGATCTCCTAAGTTAATTAGGCTAATTAACTAAGATTCTTTCCTTATTGAGTAGGACACCTAAGTATTAAACTTGGATTAACTTCATTAGATCATTAGTTTATAATAGTGTTTCACTTCAACTAGCTTATTTTACTATTTTCTAGTTTTTGACTACCTAAACTTTAGCTCAATTTTTCTCAAAAATTTCACTCATTCACTTGCTTTATTTTCTTTTCTTGGCTGAATTTTTCTTCTCTCTTTTTCTTCTCCCTTGGCCGAAAATTCTTCTTTCTCTTTCTTTTCTTCCTTGGCCGAATTTCTCTCTTCTTTTCTCTCCCTCATGGCCGGATTTCCCTCTCTTTATTTTCTTCTCTTTTTGCTTTAATATTTATGTCATAATATTACTAATTACTAGGTGAAAGAGATCTTTTTGTGTCACCAATTAAATTAAACCAAGTTTACAACTAATGCTTAAAAAGCCTAAACCCTAACTTGATTCTTGTAACATTTTTATTGGTCATTCTTTCTCCCATCTTTTTCATTATTTCTTTTCTATTTTCCTAGCTTATTTCTTTCTCTTCTCATTTTCTCTTGGCCGGCCATAGCTCTCTCTCTTTTCTCTCATTTTTCTCTCAACTTCTTGAAGCTTTCTCTCCAAATTCCAAGCAATTTCACCATAGAAAGTGAGATTCCCTTCCTTCTAAGCAAAGTTCTAGGCTTGTTTAAGGTATGTACTATAAGCTTTAACCATTAATTTCAAGTTTAATTGGTCTTTTGTACTAGTTTAAATATTGAGTTCTTATGATTTTAACTTGAAGATTTATGCTTGAAATGAAGTATTACTTGTTAGAAGCTAGTGTTTTCTTGGTTAGATTGAGTAGTAGATAGTATTAAACCTTGAAATTTTTAAGGGTTACATGTAGCTTGGAAGTAGAAACTTGAGCTTTGAGTGAGATTTTGTTTTGAATTGAGTTTGGATTGAACTTAGAACTTGTTGAACTATGGATTTGATGGTTGAAATCTTGAAGGAACTATGGATTTGATGGTTGAAATCTTGAAGGAAGGCCGAATTTAAGGGGAAATAATGTCAAAATTTTGTTAGAAATAAAAAGGAAGCAAATAGATAGAATTCCTACCCAAGAACATGTCAAATGTAGTGAAATTAGTGTGCTGGAATTTTTACCAAATGACCAAATGTTGAACAAAACTTTCTTAGAAAATGAAAACCCTAAAATGAAAACCCTAAGATAGAAACCCTAAACCCTAAACCCTAAACCCTAAAACTAAAACCCTAGAAATAGATGGGGTATTTCTTGAATTTTCTTACTAAATTAATTAGGGTTTAAATCGAGTTTTCATTAGATTATTTCTTTTAAATTTCAGGACCCGAAAGCGAGACCCGACCTTTTTACGAAATATTCTCGTAGGCATTACAGGTGAGTGTTTTTATGTGTGTATGATGCATGTAACATGATTGTTTCATTTGTAAATATTATGCTATAATTGCAAATACTATGTGATAAAATGTGCTACTTGAGGAAAGATGTATACTTTATTGCATCTATTCCACCATGTGCTACTTGTTTTCATGATTAAATGTGTTATTTGTGTTTGAGACTACCGTGACTAACTTCACCGTTACTTCACGGATAGTCAACTTGAACGTGCGTGGGAGGATATAAGGTGCTGGGTGTTTTAGGGCGTGATGTTCATTCCCTTGTGAGTTGTGAATCCTCTAAGAGGCCAACTCCGGATTGAACTTTCTTGCGTGTTGGCCCTCCAAGGTCGAGATTTCTCCCTGGATGTGGTAGCCTGTACGGAGGTTATAAGGTGTATGGTGGTTAGGGTTCTTGCTTGATATTACCGATATAACCCTTGGCAAGGACCTGAGCTATTATCTCGGTCCCAGCGCCTGGGTACATAATTGGTACTTGTTTCTCCTGCGGTCGAGCTTGCTCCCGTAGTTGAGCCCTATATCCGCCATTGACTACTTGTTTATTTATTTGTTCACGTGCTGATTAAATATCTTGTTAAATTATTTTATTTTCCTGAAATAATGGATTCTTGGCATGCCTGCATGTCCTGGGCACTCACTGGGCTATTATAGCTCATTCCTTTATTTGTTTTCCTTTACCCAGGTATTTCTCACTCTTAAAGCTGGGCATGGCGAGTTTAATTATAGTAGACTTTTGCTTTTGTATTTTGGACAACCGAGCTGTTTGGTTACCATTGTAAATGATATGTATATTTTGGGCATGTATACTTTTAGTACATGGTCTGTAAACTTTTAGTGACTTTTGTATCTTAAGTTGAATTATGTGAATGTATTCTATTTTGGGTTAACTGTACGTGAATGTTCTGAGTGCTGTGCTTGAGTGAGCCCTGGCGAGAGCTAGGCAGGCAGTCCGCTAAGCCCTTTGGTGCGCCTCTGGGTAAGGTGGGGCTGTCACAAGTATTATCAAGCAAGAACCCTAACCACCATTCACCTTATAACCTCCGTACAGGCTACCACATCCAGGGAGAAAAATCTCAACCCTGGAGGGCCAACACGCAAGAAAGTTCAATCCGGAGTTGGCCTCTTTGAGGATTCACAACTCATAAGGGAAAGAACATCACGCCCTAAAACACCCAGCACCTTATATCCTCCCAAGCCTGTCCGGGTTGACTCTCCGTGAAATAACAGTGAAGTTAGTCACAGAAGTCTCATGCACAAGTAACACGTTGGATAATGAAAGCGTGTAACACATCGCGGAATAGATGTGATAAAGTACACATCTTTCCTCAAATAACACATGTCATAACATAACATTTACAAGCATAACATAATATTTCTTAATATAACATTCTCAAGTACGACAAAGCATTTCATGCATCATGCACACATAGAGACACTCATCTGGAATGCCTAGAAAATATTTCATAAAAAGTCGAGATTCACTTTCAAGTCCTGAAATTTAAAAGAAATAATCTGATGAAAACCCGATTAAAACCCTACGTAAATTAGCAAGAAAATTCAAGAAATAACCCAATTATTTCTAGGGTTTCATTTCTAGGGTTTTTAGAGCTTAGGGTTTTTTTACCCTAGGGTTTAGGGTTTTAGATTTAGGGTTTTGGCTTTAGGGTTTTCCCGTCCCTAGAAAAATTCAATTCATCTATAGATGATTTTCTAAAAATTTCTGCACACCAAATTCTCTAAATTTAACATATTCTAGGTTAGAAATTTCATCTATCATTTTTTCCTTCTTATTTCTACAAAAATTTCAGCAGCATCTCCCCTTAAAACCGGACTAAACCAAATTTTTTCCCTGCAAGAAATCAACCATCCAATCCATTTCTCAACAAGTTCTACAACTTCTAAATTCAATTCAAACTCAATTCCATTCAAAATTCCACTCAAAATTCAAGTTTCAAGCCCAAGTTTCTTCATCCAAGCAATATATAATACATAAAATTTCAAGGTTTAAATGTTATCTACTAGTCTATCTAAGCATAAGAACACTTTATCTAGCAAGTAAATCTTCATTTCTAACTAAATTCTTCAAGTAGTAATAACAAGAATCTAGATTTAAACTTGGACAAAAGACTAATTAAAACTTGAAATTAGTAGGAAAAGTTCATAGTAGGTACCTTAAACAAGCTTAGAACCTTGCTTAGGAAGAAGAAAAGCTCACTTTCTATGGTGAAATTGCCCAAGATTTGGAGAGAAAACTCCAAGAAAATGAAAAACAAGAGAGAGTAGAGAGAGAGCTAGGAAGTTCGGCCAAGGGGGAAAAGAAATGGAAGAGAATTAGGTCAAGAAAGTATAAAAGAAATAAAAGAATAATGGAAGAAAGTGCAACCAATCAAAGCTAGACAAAAGTCATGCTAGGGTTTAGATATTTTGACATAATAGTCACTAGTTGGTGAAATATGATTAGTGGAAATTTTAATCACTTATCACTTAATAATTAACAAGTTTTATGGCATAAATTTTTAAAGCAAAAGAGAGGAAAGAGGGGTAGGGAATTCGGCCAAGAGAGAAAGAAAGGAGAAAGAAATAGGCCAAGAAAATAGAAAAGAAATAAAGAAAATAGTAGGAGAAAAGAATGACCAATTAGGGCAAGACAAGAGTCATGTGAAGTTGTAGGCTTTTAATGAAAAGTTGGCTAACTTGGTTAAGTTTGATTGGTGATAATTTTAATCATTTATCTTCTAGTAATTAACAACTTTATGGCACAAAATTAAAGCAAAAATGAAAAGAAATAGAGAAGAGGGAGCCGGCCATGAGGAGAGAAAAGAAGAAGAAAATTCGGCCAAGAAGAAAGAAAAGAAAGCAAGAGAATAAGTGAAATTTTTGAGTAAAATTGAGCTAAAATTCAATTGGTCAAAAGACTAGAAAATAGTAGAATAAGTTAGTCAATATTAAACACTAATATAAACTAATGGTCCAATGAAATTAATCCCAATTAGGTACTTAGGTGTCTCACTTAATCATGAAAGAATCTCGTTTAGCTTAACCTAATTAACTCAAGTAATCTTTCAACTAATGAATCAAAGATTAATACTAAACCCTAAATAAAAGAAATCTCCTTTATAAAATACATTTCAGTTTTCCTTTTCTTTTCTTTTCTTTTCTCTCTTTCTTTTTTTTTTTCCTTCTACTAATGGACATAACATGAATTAAATGGGTTTTGATGTGAATTTCTAAGGCATTACATCTTCTGCAATGCACAGAGTGAAATACCTGTTTTGTGTAGTTTTGATAAGAGTGTCAACAAGGGCTTGGTTTAATTGGTGAGGACTTGAACACTTCTAAAAGAAATGAACGTTCAAGTTGCCATGATCCCTTAGTGAACCTCGCCTTGGTTTTAGAATGAGTAACCTATCCTCTCTTTAACTTTTTATGACCTAAAAAAAAAAAAAAATCAAGAAGTAGAGTCATGGAACCTGCGTTTGCGACTTATGTAGGAACTTTCTTTCCTCGGACAGTGCTTTTGGATATGCAGTTACTTATTGCAGGACTGGGCAGTCTTTAAATTCTATTTGAGACGTACAGGGGCAAAGAGGGAAGCAATGATGCTGGCTTTTGAAATTACCGGACCATTTTAAAAGATTTTATGCATGTATTTTTTCAAGTAAATTCTCTTTCTTTTTGATAAATACTTTCTCGATTCCACTTAATCTAACTGTTACATTATGCACTCAGGGGAAAAAATGGTTTGATATTTGCTTTCTTAATCTTGCTTAATCCAATTCTTATATTATGCTCTTAGCTCACAAAATTAAAAATCCCCTTTTCAAAGTTATTTCCCCAAGTTCGCGACTTGGCCTTGATATTGGCTTTCTTAATTCCGCTTAATCCATTCCAAAAGCTTACTGACTTTTTTTTTATGCTTTCTAAATCCATTAAGAACTGCCGTACATGTTCCTCATTGCAGGCAAATACGAGCCAAGACTTTATCAAAGAGTGACAGCTAAATTGGTTAAAATGTTGCCTAACTTCGTGTCCAAGAAAGCAACATCCCTACACAATGTCAAAGTCCAAATAAAGTTACAAGGAAGTATCTTTCATGCATCCTCAATTACAGAAGAAATTGCGAGTTCAAAATTTGAATGTCTGGTGAAAGAGGGTGACCATGTTAAAGAAATTGGAATTGCCTTAGAGAGGCTGTGAACATGCTCAATGAGGAGAAAAATGCGGCTGCATCATGCCAAATATGACACAGAAAAATAATATGTATGCCCAAATTGTTAATTTCCCAAGACAACAATCTCATTATTCAATGGTCGCAAGAAGGAGAAATTGGGTGGTAGGGTCATGAGTGGTTCATCACCACTCAGCTTTTGAAAGGCCATTCCAAGTGCGTATCCTAGTGCTCGACCAACAGGAATTGCTACAGCATTTCCGAACTGACAGTACCTGAAACAGCAGAAAGGACATTAAATCCTTCTGGTTTTGCAGTATAACCGACATGAAAATAGCAACTGTCCATTACTCAAGACAGGTTAATTATGTACAACTCAAGAGCCATGCAGATTATTTGTAGTCAAGGCTTGATGAGTCACTAGTCACTAGAAGTCTATAAGCCCCAAAAAAACTCCCACTTTCAGAACCGGAAAAAAAAAAGGTGAAGGACGATTGTTGGCAACAATGAACTCTCCATTTTTCTCATAAAAATTGTGCACGAAAATGTTTGAAGTCAGAGAGTTCTGATTGAATTTCTGTCCAATGAAGAAATGGGAATACTTAACCATTGTCCGTCTCATTTTCTTCTGTCATGCTTTCCTGCAACCAAAATTTTGCCAACGCATGTCTGTTCATGGATGCATGAGACATATAAGCTCTTTTTGTCGGCTTCTAAAATATGGGCAGTTTTTTTTTTTTTTTTTTGGTCTGATCTGTCTGTTTTCCATCTCCCAGTCTTCCAACACAATTTTCAGTGTCACTAGTAATACTAGTGAGACTTATAGGCAATAAAGACATGTTTCTCGTAGACTAGCACATCAGATAGTTGCATAACAAAAATTAAACATCAACATAAACTTAAGGGAGTAAGGCATATAGAGAAGCCCACTATTACAGGACACCATTTCCTCATACTGTACATTAACACTGACTTTTTATTGCTTGCATAGACCACAGAGAAAGGAAGTGGCATTCCAGATTCAGTGACAAAAATCTGTAAATTGGACAGTCAGTTATTTTTGAACTTCAAATACCTTTCTTTCATGGTCCCACAAAACCTGTAAAAGTCTGGGAACCCTTGTAGCCTTGCACAATCGCGTATGGTGAGTACCCGGTCTTGCTCCGGATGTAAGATAGCCTGTATTGTTGGAATAGTAGTTAGATATATATAAAAATATGTGCTTTGAGACCTGCTATCACATGCTATCTCTCGTTTTCCGAAAGAAAGATGATCAGGCAAGCAACTGTTTCAAAATTACCTGGGACCGGTAGTGGGGAAAGGTTACTACAGTAGGCACAGTTTCATCCCACCATAATCATGCAAAAGGCCTAACCACAATCAAAGCTTCAGAAATACATTAGAATGCAAGAAAGAGAGTAGTATTAGAGTTGGCTGTTGATGTAGAACATTGCAGACCTTTTAGACTTCCCTTTCTCAAACGAAAAGACACAATCTGGAGCCTACAAGTAGAGGAGCAAAGTTGATGGTCGCTGATCTTCAAAGATGGTAGTTACATTAAAAAAATTCATAGCTTATCTGCATAGTGTTTTCGCATTAGTTAATTAAGGAAGATGAAGAGCGTGTAGGTCCGGAAGGGGTGGGCAGACGCATCATAGTGCCAACAATCAAAATTTGCAATTCCAAGTTTTATCAGAGGATAACTGTCTTATATATACTAGTAATGAAGCACGTCAATATTATGCCCTCTTTCTTTAAAAAAAAGTTGTGGTCATGAGAAATTTAATTATTTTATAAAGAAATGTATTAGAAACAAAGTGAATGAATTGAAAAATATTAGATTAACTTCTACATCCTCTTCAAAATCCTTGATATGTGTTTTGACAGTGTAATATTATTATAAAATATTTTTAATAATGTAATAATACGTGAGATGAATCATAAGTGTATGGGAATTTTATTTTTATTTTGAAGAGTATGCCCAAAAATTTTTGAAAAATATATAGTCTAGAAAAGAATAAAATGTTTAATCAATCAATTCAAAATTGTACCACTCAGAGAAAAAGTAGGAAGTATTTTGCAAAAAATTCAAGAACAATTCTTAACTTACATACAATGATCATATGAATACTTCATTTTTAAGTGGTTTTAAAAGGCTTTTTCAATAGCGTATATACATGTCTCTCGATACATTAAGAGAACTTCATAATATTTCTAAATTAAAGAATTCCCATTCTCTTGGACCACCAAAGAAATGAATTATGCCTTCTTTTAAAATAGTAAACATTTCCCTTCCTAAAACAATTTAAAATATGTGAGATGATGCTATTTGAATGTGTTTGGGTGCACAGAGTAAGTTACTTCTCAAAATTTAGGAAATAATATGTTTGACTGAACTCAAAATTCTTCCTCTTATATTAAATAAGTCACATCTTTGTTCTATTGAATTTATTTTATTAATAATAAAAAAGGATTAATTTCAAAAACTACACAAAAGATAAACTTTAGGAGAGTTTACTTAATAAAATTCGTAACTCTTGATCATCATAGATACATTAGATAGAGTCACATTCTTTTTTCGATCTAAATTTTATTGCACCAATAGTCTAAAAAATAAAAGATAAAAAGAACTTAAGTAAGAGATAATATCTAATTGACAACTCTTTCTCTAACATTGCATGAAGTCGCATTTTTTATTTAATTAATTTGTATATAGTAAAAAAAAAGGATAAATCTTCTTTTTTCTAAACATGTTAATGGTTATTTAAATGCACATACATAGCTGTTTGGAAGGTGCAAGTTTTAAACTGAGATAATGTAAATGTAAATTTATTTTAAAATATAATACTTCTTGGATACTAAAACTTTATATAATTTTATGAATACCATGCTAAATTGATTATCTATTATTCTTTTCTTAAAATAATTGTTGTTGAAATTTATGGTTTGAATTTGAAGTCATAACCTTAAAACTTTTAAATTTTTTATTTAAAGCTTTGCAGATAATATATAGCTGGCATTATGATAAATCAAATCTATTTTATGTTCAAGTATCATTATACTTAAAAATTTATATTAAAATTTTTTTATTTACAAAATGATGTTGTTAAAAATATTTTGAAGTTCTTTCTCTACAAATATTAATGATTAAACTTAAAACCTATTTACTTTATAATGTACTATCAATACTTGAAATCCCATACATCTTAATAGTAATTATTAATTTGGTAAAAAAAACTTTGTTTAATATGTGTAATATTAGATTCTAAAAATAATTATTTATTTAACTATATAGTTATAAATAAGATACATATTTTTTCCATTTAGAATCCAGGTTCTTTATTCAATTAGTGTGTTTAGGTTGGTGAATTTTCAATTATAGTCATTTGCGTGTTAGACGTTTAACATGGTTGTAAAAAAACTTAAAAAGAATTTGACAAAATTAACTTAGTTGCCTTCTAAATGATGCAAACAATCATTTTTTTTAATGTGAAAAAAGATCCATTGCAATCAAGTAAAATTGTTTTATATCATTGATATGGAAAACTCCATTTTTGTACAAATATATCATTTAGTATCTTATTGTATTCATTTATGAAATCGACTTTACAAATGTTTGTTACATATTTTTATATTTTTTAAATCCTTGTCTAATCGAAGAAGTTTTGTTCAAAAAATGAAATAAAAGGGGTTCTTTCACAAATAAAATTATGAGTCAACGTTAATAGTACTCTTTGAATTATTTCTCATTTTCGTTTTGTAAAATCATACATCTTGTACTATTTTTTTGTTATTTCTCATTTTCGTTTTGTAAAATCATACATCTTGTACTATTTTTTTGTTATAAGTGCTCTATCTATTTTAAATTTTACATTAAAAACATGTACCTAAAATTTTTTCATCCTTCATAGATTGTTAAAGTCAATAGTTATGAACCATTTAGATAAGTATGTAATTTGTTGTTTGAACTTTGAAAAATGTATACAATTTTTTGAATTATTTCATCAATCACCAAACTTTAGCTTGGCATGGATAAAATAAAATAAAATAAACTTGCTAGCGAAGTACTTATTTATAACCCAAATTTTAATATATTATTTTTGAATTATTTCATCAATCACCAAAACTTTAGCTTGACACAGATGTATTAAAAAAAAAGGCAAAAAAGAACTTACTAGAGAGTGCTTATTCATAGCCCAAATTTCAATATATTATTTTTGGAAACAACTTATTTGTTAAACATAATGCTGTAATCATTTAATAAAATTTAAAGCTATGTTATATTTTATTAACGTAATTTAGTACAATTTAGTATTTTGCTTGTTTTCTTAGAATCTATAGTGACATTTTTACGAATCATCATCCTTTGGTTTTTAAAAAGTCAAAACTAACTTATGAACAAATGTTAAAGTTTATTGGTATTATTGGTCTCTTGAGGATTGAATTGAAGGGTAGGTAAATAGTTTTTGTACGGGAAATTATTTTATTTTAATTAACAACAAAAATTAAATTCAATGAAATTCACAAAGGATGTAAAGAGTTTGTAACTCTACTTATAATTAGAACACAATTAATATGATAAAATAGCACATGAGGGCATTTTAGGCATATTTGAAAACTAACACTATAAGGTGCAAAGACTCCAAGACTCGCCATAATTTTAAAGAGAGAATAGATATATATATATATATATATATAGAGAGAGAGAGAGAGAGAGAGAGAGAGAGAGAGAGAGAGATTGTGTACATATTTCACAAATACATCTGGACAAAAATTAATAGCAATAAGGTCATGAGAAATATAAGAGATGTTCAGAAAATGAGTTAGCACGGTCTACTTCACTTTTCTTCAGTTTAGATGATACAAGGTGGCGAAGCAATTATTGCGCAAAGTAGTTGCCAAAACAGATACTGAATTGACTGTTTAGAAATTCATGGATACTATTTATGCTGCTAAGTAGTGCATTATACATTTATATGCATATATACACATATTTTTGCTTTATCACACACATCTTGAACAGCTTCTTGAATTTTTCTACATGCTTAACACCAAATTGATGCAAGTCACAGTGGGCATCTAGACAATGAATTCTTGTATCATTTGAAGCAAACGTTGGCAACCCTAAAGTTTCGTGCAGAACAATAGACATATAACAGTACTGCAACGAGTTGCTTAATCAGAAGGAGCTAAATAGTGTTTAACCACTCCTCCTCAATGAAACATATGGTGATTGGAAGCAAATTAATGATGTTTCATATGACCTACATCATCCAGAAATCAATCAGATTGAGCAATCGTTAAAGGACAAACTAACAAGCGATGAGAAAATGACAGTGTCCCAAACTGAATATCTGCAAGACAGAGTGCACAAAGAAGAACATCTAATACTAAATTAATCTGTACATCCTGAGGACTAAGAGGCAAAAGCATTACCTTCTTTAGTTAATCTTTCATATCTTTGGAACTCAGTTCCTGGAGGCTTGTCATATGTCATCTCCTCACGAGTTTCATGGTTTGTAACCCACAAATTAGATTGGATGAGACAAAATATTGGAAACTGACCCCCCCCCCCCCCCCCCCCCCAAAAAAAAAAAAGGACTGCCCTGTCCAAAGCCTAAAAGCATACCGCTGGAAGGTCAGAGATTGCATCACGAAGAAAAACAGCTTCTTCAAGTTTGCGAGGTTGCCCTTCATCATAAGCAACATTGTTCCTCTCCAGCAAAGGGGTCAAATTAGAATGCAATAGTATGTGCTGGAGGCTAATATCTATTAGCATGGATAATGGATACATATCAATAAGAATTCTAGCTATATGAATACCTCAAATTCTGGTGGAGGCCAATATCTAACAACGACATCATGTGTGGGAAGTGGAAATGGACGTAATCTCTGCATGGCGAAAAGACCACTCATGAGACAATTTCAGTATCATCTGGAATGGAATTAAACTCAGGGGTTAATTTTTTCCTTTCTTTGTTTCTATTTTCTGCATTTCACATTTCATTATCACCATATTTCACCTAAAAGAAGTCACAAGCAAACATAAAGAGAAGGAAGAGCTATTTTGTCACTACAAGCAATATTGGTAACCCTGTCAGTAGTAATGAAGTTATGTTTATATATATCATAAAAGAACGGTGTAATATATCCACCTCACTGGGAAGTGCACCCCATATAAAAACACGCAAGCGGAATTGGGGAAGGCCATAACAACCAGCTGCAATAGTTCCAAGCTTCGCTTGATATTTCATATGCACTAAACAGCTTAATGCATATCTTCCTAGAGAAGCTTCATCAAGCCTCAAGATTTCAACTACATTTTCCATAAGGACATACTTAGGCTTTAAGAATTCTACTATGTCCATAAAGACCACAATCTGGTGATTCCTTTCATCCGTCAAAGGATCCTCAATGTTGCAATAGCGATTATAGCCACTAATGCCTTGACAAGGAGGTCCCCCACAGATGACATCAACATGACCCTGAAACACAAAGAGGTAACAATGTAATGATATCAGTAGTAAGGATGCACTAACAATTGCAATATCAGACAATTAGCTAAAGTAACTTACTGGAAGAGGCAAGATTTTAGATCTTAATCCATTTCTGACAAAATCCTGTATCCGTTCTTGACAATTACTGCAACGTTTACATCAGTAACCATTAGCACACAACAAAACTGTTAACTACTATCACCACCCACATTGACTTGAACCAACTACGAAGTTTTCTGGAAGAGGGTTGGAAAAGATTACGACATTACACAAAGGGGAGAACATGGGAGTCATAATATTACTTCCTAACAAGTTCAAACATATGCACGGTCAAAATGATGCATGTAATTATAAAATTTGAACAAAGTATCAGGGGTACTACATATAGGTAGGATACTTGATTTAATGAAAATGGATATGGACAAGAAAACAAATATGGACATCTTATTTAGGCCAAATGCAATAACTCTCTAGCTGTTCATGATACTCTAAAATAGATCGCAAGCATCTACCTCAATCCTTGAATTGGCTCCCATGTATCTTCATCTGGACCATATCCTTTCCAGTGAACCTGTTAAATCAGCCAAGTATAAAATAAAAAAAAAATCTTAACCAAGAAAAGCTTATTGCATAAATTGTAATAATGCAACAAGGAAGAATTAAAAATAGTAAATAGGATACTAAAGAAGTTAGCTGAAGGAAGGCTTCATAAAATTCTTTAGGAACTCTAGACAGACCAGATATTTCTCATGTATCATTCATTAGACATCATTTTGCACCACAAAAAGGGCCCTGATAGACAGGCTTTTCATGGGAATGGACAAAATTTTGAAGGCTCACAGATTTATCATCAGTTCGACTTATGGGTTAAACAGGTTGCAGGCTCACAGATTCATCATTAGTTCACTAATTGGTTTAACAGTTCTAATTGATTACGGTAATGGTTTAGTAGAGATCTTTCTCATCTGGCATAGAAGATTATAAAATAACCCTTTATTTTTGGACAATTTTCAGCCTTCTAACCTTGAAAGCAACATGCAATGAGTGCATCAGACATGTCAGCTTAAGAGAATGAAATATATCCTCTTACATGTTAAATCTTTTCTGCAGGATTTTTAGAGCTTTCAATATCTATATCAGTGCAATGCTAATATTTTTGAATTATTTGCCCTTAATTTTTCTGGCTCAGCGATAGCCTGAGCTAAAAGGATCAGATTTTTTTCATTAGAATTCACTCATATAGGGACACTAAAAACAATATTTCGAGTTACCGACAAGGAAACAAAAATATTTTATTACGCATCTATAACCATAACTCCTTGGCCAACAATAATGCTGAGATCATCCAAATGCCAACTAGAGTACATATATAAATGGCCACGCAAAGAAATATTCCATATCTAAGATGGCTATTATTTCCAATATCACAAAATACTCTTTTGAGATGAGGTACCTTAAATTGGACCACATGCTTTCCTGTTTCATTGGGATCACCATAACAAATGTCAACCAGACATGAAACTTCAAGCTCTCCAGTAGGGACCTTATTAGCCAACTCTGAATTCTCGTTGCTTTCCCCTTCTCTTTTCAAAGGGGTTTCTTAAGTCATTGACAACATAAGATTGACATAACTGTTGCCATCTTTTTAGCAGCTTGAGAAAATCTTCTGCAGATTCATTTCTAACCTATACTTGAGAAAACTAGTTTTAGTTTATACTCCTCTGAAGACTTCTAACTAAAACCAAGAGTACAAGATCTAATAGTGAACATCAATTGCTAACTGGTGCTTCTGGATGATTTAGCTTCAAGCTGTCACATGCAGACTTCTCCACATCGACTGCCCATTTCTAAAACAAAGGAAGAAAATGATATTGGGTCATGAGTCGTTAGTGATATTAACGTAGTATTGTAGATTTGGTACCATGAAGAGGCCATAAATTACCGTGACAAAATCTACATTAGAGAGTTTGGCACCAAGGCCCAATCCAGTTGACATTCCACCACAACCAGAGTATAGATCCAATACAGCCAACTCTGACTTGGGAGACCTAGAACCAGAGAAAGCCTCCAAAGGAGTTGCGGCAATTGGTGCATGAAAAGCTTCAAAAGATTGAAATGAATGTGAATCATCGATCTTGCAGTAGTTTTCTGTGGGAGTTGAAGGGGACAAAAGACCATAAAAGCAATGTTACATTGTTAACAGTCAAAGGCTTCAGTCATCAAAAGGCATATGTAATCCCATGCAGATATAACAAAAGGGCAAATAGTTGCAGAAAGAGACATAAAGGAAAAGAAAAAGGTGAAAAAGGGTCAAATTATGAGCATACTCAAATCAAGATAGGTTTTAAACTTCTTAAACAAATATAAGCAAGGATAGGCAAAACAGCATGTTAAAAACAAAAGGCAAGCCATAACTTTCAGAGAAAAAAGGAACCTTGAGAATGGAAAATAATAGCTCAAAAGGAAAAGAATCATATTATGGCGACACTCAGCTAGAAAAATGTCTAGAACTTGTCAATTTAACTTAAGCAAGAACAGGAAAAGTAGCAGCTTTCAAAAAGAAAAATTCAAATCTAATTTTGATAGAAATGAGGAGACCTGAGAATAAAGAAAGAGTTAGATACTAATTATCTATAGAAAAAGAGTTAGATACTAAGTATCTTAGGTGACAAGCCCATCTAGTTATATAGAAAACTACGCGTTTTTTGATCAAGTGTTTAGGATAATGCTTTGGCCATTTTTCAAGAGGCTGAAATCTTGAGCCACAGAATGATATTCTAATCCTGTATCTGCTTTAATTGCATATAAACAACAGACCTCGAAACTCAAGCTGGCAGCAACCCTCAACTCGGTGCAAGGAATTCTTAATGATTTGACTGAAATTCCTTTCACACATCAGTCCTCTTCATATGGTTAGCCAGTTGATTTTCCAACAACAGTAAGAATCTCTCAGAAATTCCTGGAACTGCTAGCCCTCCTAGTTCAAGGATCCTTCAAAATTTTAATTGAATCTTCATGTTACTGAATTATAGGCGTCTCTCTTGTTTTTGCCAAGCCTTTCTAGTAAATAATAATAAAATCCACCAACCTCATGCTATATGTAGTTTCCTAAGCCATATATTTAAGCTCCAAGTATATTGTAACTATCTTCCCAACCATAGGTCTTAACCTTGGCCACAATACATTAGTAGGTCTTGGCTCAGCCACTATGTATCCATACACAGTTTATATGTTTGTATGCATGTATATAGAACTAGAGGTTGGGGTGGGGGGCCAAAAACGCAAGTTGCTCCACTACCATATACAAAAGTTTTGTATGCAATATGTTCCAGTGGGATAGTACATATATTTTATTCTTCAGTCTTCAAAATATAACAGGAATTGAATCACTACTCAAAAGTATCATCCTATTGGCACTACTTACCAGTTTGAAGTTGCGGAATGTCGAATATTCTACACTGTACTCCATATCATAATAAAAGTGAGCTGGTGGAATAGTGTCACGTTCAAGGCCTACCTGGTATATGAACAAAATTTTTACAAATCTTGCACACCATCAAAAAATTAAACAACTTAGCAGGAAAAGTGAAAACACAAGAATAAAAATGATTATGCATGACTTAAGAAAGATGTACAAGGTAACATAGAAAAAAAGATAGCAACATTTAGAAACTTGTGAGATTGGAGCATACTGCAAGTGGTATTTCTGCCATGTGGACCTTGGAAATAATGCAATCAAGCAAATTATCATTCATTAAAGTCGAGTAAAACAAGCGCTTCTTGTCATGAAAGGTGGCAGCTTCCTTCATAACCTGAAGCAATATTATAACACAAATAAGCAGAAAAGGGTGAACAATGATTTCGGAAGAAGCAGGAGACAAACATAAAGGATACTCACTGTATCTTCAGCTCTGAAAAACCATTGGACCCTAAAGTAATCTTCTTTTTCTGCAGTTTTGAAAAATTCCAGGATCCTACCAATATGCTTCTTCCTTCCTTGACCCTAAAGGAATTGCTCAATGCATAAATCTTACCTTGTTTTCAAGACATAGCCAAATGAGTGATGCTTAAAAGTCACATATCTGGCACAGAAATTTCAGCATAGCGCATCAGGAGAAAATATGAATATCCCCTCCAAACAGATGATATAACTCCAGAACTTCAGCTGTATTCACTCTTCGTAAATGTGACCACTGTAAACTAGTATGATAACATTAAGAGCAAATATGAAACATCAAGTTTTGGATGCTACGAAGCATAAAAGGGAATAGGGATTAGGCATTATGTAGTGGGTATCATCTAGACTCCAGATTCCCAGCCTATCCAAAAACTGGGCAAATTTCTCTAATTATTGTTATTTTAAAAAAAGTCCCCATTTTGGGGTTACTTTTTTTTTTGGTTCCAGGTTTATAGTCGCCGCACATAGTGTATGCGGCGACTGCTTAATTTTTTTTTTTTTATTCCACGTGTGCAGGTGTGCAGGTGTATGTCAGAAGGGCTATTGTGCAATAATTGGGCAATTGTAAGAGTCACCGCACAAGATTTGTGCGGTGACTCTCACAATTGCACAAAAATTGCAACCTGAATTTTTTTTTTTGTTTTTTTTAGTTAAGGGGGCCTTTTGTGCAATTTTGGGGCAATTGTAAGAGTCACCGCACAAGCTTTGTGCGGTGACTCTCACAATTGCCCAACCTGAAATTTTTTTTTTTTTTTTTTAGTGGAGGGGGCCTTTTGTGCAATATAGTGTAAATTGTGAGAGTCACCGCACAAGCTTTGTGCGGTGACTCTCACAATTGTTATATAGGTTCCGCATATAAGTGCATGGGATTCTATTTGTTTTATTTTATATGATTGTATGGTAAAAAATGGATGTGATGATTCTATTTTGCTTTTCTTTTTTTTTTTTTTTTTTTTGAGAATGGTTACTTACACATTTACAGTCACCTTTACGTGATTTAAAGAGAAATGACTTTGTCAAAATTGCATAACATTGTCTATCAATGATATTTACCATTTAATTTTGGGGTAGAAATATATTTACCATTTTCTATCAATGATGTCAATGACTTCGTTTTATTAATTTTGGGGTAGAAATAAAATGATCTGAAATATATTGTTGGTGGCATTGGATAGCATAACAACTGTGGCTTCTTCTGTTTTATTCAAATTTTATGACCTTCATAGAGCAAAAGGTCAATAATAGGTTACGGATGGTTTATGAAAAATACCAAAATTATCATATCACCTTGTGACTGTTGATCAGCAAATTACGTATTCATCTTTCAATAAGGGTAGATAGTAATTTCTTGTACTAAGAAATTGTCCAAATGTTTATGCAAATTGCCAAAAAATTGCACAAAAGGCCCCCTCCACTAAAAAAAATAAAAAAAAATTTCAGGTTGGGCAATTGTGAGAGTCACCGCACAAAGCTTGTGCGGTGCCTCTTACAATTGCCCCAAAATTGCACAAAAGGCCCCCTTAACTTAAAAAAAAAAAAAATTCAGGTTGCAATTTTTGTGCAATTGTGAGAGTCACCGCACAAAGCTTGTGCGGTGACTCTCACAATTGCCCTAAAAATTGCACAAAAGCCCTCCTGACACACACCTGCACACTTGCACACGTGGAAAAAAAAAACAAAATTAAGCAGTCGCCGCACGTGGTGTGTGCGGCGACTATAAACCTGGAAGAAAAAAAAAAGTAACCCCAAAATGGGGACTTTTTTTTAAAATAACAATAATTAGAGAAATTTGCCCAAAAACTGAGGCAAAATAGCAATTTGATGGATGTATTATGATATTAAAAAAATAATGAACTTGAAGGTTGGGCAGCTACTGCACAAACCAGAGTTCCGGCTATGGGAAAATTCCATGTGACATCTACAAGAGCTTTTCGTTGTTCCTTAGGTTCAAAATTTGGGTTCCCATTCTATTTTAATAGCCTCTACATTAAGGGGGTGTTTGGTTTAAATTTCTCAATCACTATCACTATGGGTATCATTAACCTTACTATGAGTATGGGTTTTGATGATTCCCCCAAACATGTTTGGTTTAATAATGGAATGGGTATCATTATAAAAATACTTGTTTGGTTTTCTAGAATGACTCAAGTAAATTTTAAAATTTTTAAATCTTTTATTTATGATGTACATATTTTTAGATTTCTTATTTTGTATTTTTTAAATAAAATTTCTAAAAAATTTCTTCAATTTTAAATATAACCATGCTCTAATTTGAGTTTTATGCAAATAATAACCTTCAAAAAAGGTCATTTTTATTGTAGTAACAAAGAGTACTATATATCTTTGATTTTCAGTTCAAATTTTTATAAAAAAAATTAAATTAAAAAATTTTAAAAAGAATTTTTATAAAAAAATTATATAAAATACTAATAAAAAATATTTAAAATCAAAAGACAAAATAGAGAGAGAGAGAGAGAGAGAGAGATGAATAGTATATTAGAAGTGAGTAACTAAAAAAATATGTATTTTTTTAGTGGGTGTGTTTTTGCCCTTAATCATAAGGGTTAATGGGTTTGATAGACTAGTATTTTGGGGGGAATCATTAACACCCTAATTAATCACTATCATTCCCATTGAATGATAATGATAGTTGTTTAACAAACACTAACAATGGGTATCATTACTTATGATACACATTCCTCTCCATGATTCCCCTTAACCAAACACCCCCTAAGTTGTTCCAGGAAAATTACGTTAGTTTATCTCGTCAAAAGGGTTTTTTTTTTTTTTTTGTCATCTCGTGCTATTCTATTAAGCAAATAACGTAAAATATTAACTACGGGAAGTTCTTTAATACAAGCTAGCTCTAACAAAATCAAAACTCAGCATACCAGATGGTTAAAATTTCCAACAGCTAATCAGAAAAGAAGGAAAAATAGTTGAAAGAACCATATTGTAAAGATAATTCAAAAGTAATTTACTAATGACCAGAAAATTTTGCAGCTGAGTAACATTTAATTTAAATGATATGCGTCAAGTAAATTCTTTTCAACTTACATAAATGGATTAAAAAGTTACAGTTGCTATATATTGCATGAGTGCTCATCAACAATTACCAAGGCTCACAAACACAGAGCCCATCCATACTGATGCATCCTTGTCTGAGTCTTTTAATTGCACACACTCGTCTCCTCTCCTCAGGGTATCTCAAAAGGCATTATTTATTTGTTCACGAGCTCCACTGTCTTAACCTTACTACTTATCGCAAAATAGGGCATTTCAATGCAGCAAGGAACTCACTGAAGCATCTCAACTTGCTTACTTCTCTAACCATGATTTCGAGGCATAACTTGCAGATTTTTACATACTAATTTCGGAGTTCGATTACTTGTTCTTAAGAAGCTTTTGACTGTCCAAGATACGGAAATCTAAAAACCCAAACCAGACTAAGATGTAATACCAAGAACCTTTAGGGGTATTCTGGTAATTTGGGATGGTTGGGGTGAATATGTAAATTGAAAATTTATGAGGGACTCAATTGCAAATTTGATAACTTGTTTTCTTTACCCCAAATGGACAGACTTTTCTTTCTTTCTTCTTTCATTTCTCTCTTCTTTCTAGAACGCCCCCTCTCTCTCTCTTGCTCTCTCTTTCTCTCTCTCTAAAATCTCTCTACTCTTGCTTGAAGAAGGTAGTGGAGACTTGAATTTCCAAGGGCAAATAAGAAGAGGAGACCTTGATCCTTCTACCCAAGGTAAATTTTCAAACCTAACTTCACATTTCATGGGTTTTGGTTATAGTAGGAGTAGTGTGATTAGTGGTTGATTTGGGAAGTTTTATGGTCCTTATGCTTATTAAAAATGTGTTTATATTGGTATGGGTGAATGTGTGTGAGTTTATGGTTGATTTATAAGGAATGTGGGTGAAGAACTTTGAGGGATTATGTGAGATTCATGGGTGTGATTCATGTTTTGTGGAGTATATGGTGTTTATATGCTGTTTTCTAAGCTTAATATGCCATTTTGAAGTTGTTTGGTCACTTGGGTAGAGGTAGAAGAAGATGAATAGTGTTGGGTGTGTATTTGAACAGTTTCAGGTCGTTTCTGGTTGTGTCTGGTGCCATCCGCGGCCCCATCCGTGCTACGGATGGAACCGCGGATTTTGGGCTCAGTTTCTGGGCCGATCTGCGCCGCGGATCAAGCCACAGGCCGAGCCACGGCCTATTCACCCGTGGCTTACCTTCTGGAGGGAGCCGCGGGTGGATGCTCATCGATCCACGGGCGCGGATCAAGGGATCCTACCCGCGGATCGTTTTGTTTCTTGGGAGGTTGTTTCTTCTATCATTTTGAGTAGAGAACTAAGTTAGTTACATTTCTTTGATAGAATTAGTATATAATTGAATGTTTGATTGTGTGTATTAGGCGAAGAACACGATCAACCTTCGCGGAGTTATTGAGTTCGCTTAGACCGAGGTAAGTGGGACTTGTATCTCTTGAATTTTGGAAATGAGTTATTGCAAAGTATAATTGCTTTGAAATCCTACTTGCTATAGTAAAAAGGGCTTGATTGTGATTATGTTCCTATTTTACCTTGACTTGACAATATATGTGATACAAATGAATCATTTGAACAATGAAACGAATGTGTGTATGATATTGTATGATTGACCGAACTGACCGGGTGATAGTCAGTAGGACCGAACTGATCGGGTGATAGTCAGTAGGACCGAACTGATCGGGTAATAGTCAGTAGGACCGAACTGGCCGGGTAAAGTCAGTCTGACCGAGCTGAACCGGGTTAAAGTCAGTCTGATCGAACTAACCGGGTAGAAGTCAGTATGACCGGGCAACCAGGGTTACAGTGAATGACTAGATATCCAGGACTTTGTTAGAATGAATTGAACCTTTGTCTGAATGTGATAATGTTTTGTTTAAGTGCATTGTCCGATTTTGATATTTGATATTGAATTCAGTGGTTAATTGTACATTGTCTAGATTCTTTGTAATTATATAGGCTATTACTTATGTGCTTTGAACGTAGCTATATGTATGACACTTTCAAGCCGCAAGGTGATGCTTTTGCCACTTATTGAGTAATTTTGTCACTCACCCCTTTCATTGTTGATATGCAGTGCTTGATGATTGTGTGGCTAGAGAGTGTGCTGACACTCGGGGTGTGCAAGGAGATTAGATGTTAGTAAGTTTGTAGTGGTTTGTATTTATACTCTTAGACTATGTTTGTTCTCTCTCTTATGTTAGGTTAAGACCCTAGTGGGTATGCTAGACCTTTGGAATCAAGTATGTAAAGATTTGAATGGTATAATATAGAATAACATTGCACTTGCGATACTAATGACTATTGATACTTATGTAATAGTTGGGGTTTATGCTAAATGCTTTGACCTTTCGAGTCTTGTGACTCAGCTTAGCCTGGTCACAGCGGTATTGTGTCCCGGTCACGGGGCGTGACATAAGATATGCCTTTTAGATTAAGTAATGATGCAGCTTCTGTCATATGGTGAGGAGACAAGCACTTCGGAGGTCTAAGGTATGGAAACAGCTTATAAAAAGAGTTTCTGGTCCAAAGGAAAGGTCATTGTAGATAATATGGGCATATATTCTCTATTTCCAGCTATTAAAGCTTCTTTTATGCTTTTGAGAAATTTTCAAAATCTTCTACGTGGAGCATATATTTGTAATTTCATTAAATGCAGAAATAGGTACTAACTATAGCCATTCATTCACTCAAACAAATCTGGGTTAATCTCTAAACTAGGTCTCTATTGCAGGCAATTGCTAGTAGGTGAAACTTAGTTCCATCTTTTATTAGCCCTTAAGCTCCTGGTACAGTGACTAGGATTAGTCCTTAAGGAGTCTTGGAATATTCATTAGGATGATAATTTTATTTTAGTGGATTTAAAAATTATATTTCTCTCATTGACTAGATTTGTTGAAAATCTTTTTACTGTCTCATCCTCTTGCTCTGAACTCCACTAGTGGAACTGCACGGTTTGATTGTTTGATCTCAATAAAGAAACTACACAAAGAAAAAATCAAATGTGCTCTACATATAATTTTCTCTTCCACGCTCTGTCAGGGAAAGAAATTTACATTGTATTAGCCGTGGACCACGGCTATATGACTGCACAAATAAAGAGGTTCAGGTGCATGCAAGAAATCTATTAGCTGACTAAACCAATGCACAAGAAAAAAGGTGCACTCTACACTTCAATCTCTCGTGTATTTATGAACTTTCTTAGTTACAAGAGAAATCCTCCACTGTAAGATGAGAAAACCATCAATCTAAGCTTGTTGTTTACAAATATTGTCGATGTTGACTATATTGTGGCAGCCATACTTACTTGCAAGTCCTTTTCTTCATTGTTTGAGGAACTTCTATTAACTGGCTGGAAAGTACAGATGAACGACTCTATGTCCATCGTGTATCATATCTTATTATGAAATGATCAAGAAGTTATCTTGAAAGTCACAGCTGCAGAATTATGACAAAATAACACAAGTGCAAAGTAATCAAGCCTAACTGAAGTTACTACGACTAACCCCAGCAGATCATAGCAAGCACATAATCTATTCATCTCACACACGACAATAGCAAATATCATTACACAAGTATTGGCACATTATCAAAGAAAGGTACATAGATTTTGAGACACACCAATTGAAAATCTGAAAAACTGGAAAGGCTGAAATACTAGATTGCTAAAATTAAAAGAAAGTATTTAACAAAACTAATAAGAAATGCAAAATAAAGTCATAAAGTAAGAGCCGTTTTTCTCATGCCCTCCGTTCGGCCTTTGGGTGTGTATTTATAAATGTCTTGGCCTCAATCGGTTACACTTAAGGCCGTTAACTATCTATTACTCGAAATAACGTTGCCTCACTTTATACTTGTGCGCACTTCTTTCAACATGTGCAGCCCTTCACCTTTTCGTCCTGAAGCACGTGGGTTTGGCCTTTACAACTATCCACATCACTCCTTGACCAAGTCGTATCCTGGGCTCCCTTTATTGACCTGATCCGATTGATTAAACATTGTTGGATATCCGCATCATATTTTGCCCCCAATAGTCAAGTAGATAGGTTAATCAAGTAAAAACCCCTAAATCAAGTTTTTCTTCTTACAGTACAACTAGTTAAAGATTTATGAAAAAATGAGTGAATTTAGATAATATCAGCCCATTACGAGTTATGAATTGACTGGTAGGTGCCATGGTTACAATATAATGCATTTAGTGAGTTCAGTAGAAAGTTGCAACATCCTTGCATGAAATTGAAGCTGTAGTTACTCTAGACTTTTTATAATTCCTCCAAAGCCAAAGCGCAAATCATGTAAAAGATTCCAACAATAATGCTTGATGCAACAGCTATAATTTGGTTGCATAAAAAAATATCCTCTCTAGAAGCCGATAACTAAAGTTAGAAGATCACTTGCAAGTAAGAAAAATTTTGGTCTAAAAAGAGGTGTCCATGATGATCCCTAGGGTCTTAAGATGAAATTAGTGTCATTAGATTATTAGTAGATGTTTTAAGAGTCATTATTTTAAAATTCATGTCTTAGGGGTATTTTAGTCTTTTGCATATTCGCAAAAAAAATTTTCCAGCAATTGTGTTTTTTTTATTTTATTTAGTTATTTAACTATATTAGATAACTAATTAGAATCATAGTTATTATAGAAATATTCTATAATGTGTATGTTTTCTTGTTTAGAATAGGAAATAGGAATTCTATTTGTAATACAATTATTTCCTTTAGATAAGTCATAAGTTCATAAACACTCTTGTTATTAGGTTATTCTAGTAGAGTAAGAGATTGATTAATAAAGTTTCAGTTTATTTGTTTTTAGTTAGTTAATTTTCTTTCTTGAGATTCCCCAAACTTTCTCTTTCTTCTTCCCTTCTTTGTCTCTCATTACTGTTTACGCTACTGTAGTTCTACTGTCCACATTACTATTCATCCACAAAATAGTAACAAATCCTTCTATCTTCCACTTGCTTTCATAGGAAAGGTTATTTCAATCTTGTTCTACATTAGTTTGGTATCAGAGCGTAAACTTTCCTCTTCTTGATTAACCATATTTTTCATCATCATCCATAATTATGGTTAACAATGCAAAATTATCTTCTTTGAAACTTTATCAAAAGACTATGAGATTACTGAAAAAGATGTTGCTTTCTTAAAGGATGAAGTACAAGATATTAATAGAAGATTGAAAGCCTTTCAATCCTCTGTTGATCCCTTAGTCAGCATGCCTAGTAGGCTTAACCAAATTGAAGCCTTATTATTGAGAAAGCAAACAATTGGTGCAGGCCACAACAAGGATGAAAAAAATACAAGTTGTTGTTTTTAATCAGCTTCAACCATGTTAATGTCAAATTTTCATTCCCAACCTCTAGCTTTGCCAATATCCCAACCACTTCTTCAACCTATCTCTCACTCAACTTTACTACCCGTTTCTCAACCCATTTTTCAGCACGATCCTCAACTAATTTATCAACCTATTATCCAAGACAACCAAAGCTCTACAAGCAATTTCAAACCAATTTCAATTTATTGTTGGTTCATCTCAAGGAATTTTTCCTTCTAGGTAAAGTAATACATCTTACTTTGCACCTCAAACACAATTTTAGCTTTAAGCTCAACATTCACCTCAAAATCAGTTTTACCATAACAATAATATGGATATTTGACACAATTTCAGCAAAGGGGTCAAGTTGGATGTTCCAGATTTTTATAGGATAGCCATGCTGATATTTTTCATGATTGGGTGCATAGATTAGAGTCCTAGTTTCAATGATATGTAATGTGTGAGATACAGCAACTCTATTTTGTTGAAGCTAAGTTGAAAGGAACATGCCAACCGTCGGAAGATGGGATTAGGTGATGTCCACACTTGGGAGGAGATGAAGCATGCTATGACGCTCCACTTCCTTCATTCTGATTATAAGCAAAGAGTTCACTTTCAGTTTATACAGCTAAGGCAAGAAAACATGACAGTCGATGAATACACTAGTGAGTTATATCGTCTATGTACTTGTATTGACTTTTAATGGGACGAAAATATCATGATTGCTTCATATAAAAGGGGATTGAAACCACAGATTTCATCAAAATTAGCAACTATTGTGCTTCTTACATTAAGTGATGCCATACGCATCGCTCGACAAATTGAAATTGAATATTCTACTATATCTCCTTTTCAAACTCCTGCATCTAATGGATGTTCAGATGCAAAAGTTGGTGCTGAAATTAACAAACCAGCCATCGTGCAAGGTAGCATAAGGTTAGTGGATCTTAAAGTTAAGGGTCAAAGTGCTGATGACTGCAAGATAGCTAGCAAGGATAGCTATTTTCAATGTGGCCTTCAAGGTCGTATGAGCTGGAAATGTCCAAACAAGAAGAGTTTCCATATTGATGCTGTCTCTGAAGAAAGGGAAAAGCAAATTATTATTTTAGAAGTTGAAGAAGATGCTGAAGACGAGCAAGGTGCCGATGACAATGAATAGCCTTATTTGGTTTTATGCCCTCTTCTTAGAACACAAAAGGATGATGAGACTGAAGATTGGCGACGAAGTAGTATTTTTTATACTTGTGTTTGGTGTAATGGAGCATTATGCACTATGATTATTAATCCGGATGTTGTAGCAATGCCATTCAGAAAATGCTGTAAATAAATTGGGATTACAAATCGAGTACAAGGTTGCTTGGATTAATAATTCTAATCTTAAGCTAATTGAGAAGTGTTTGGTCACTTATTCTATTGGAGGATTAATTGTGAATGTTGAATGTGATGTATTGCCTATGAAAGTTTATTATCTTTTGTTGGGTTGACCTCAACTTTTTGATAGAAAAGTGAAACACTGTAGATATAATAACACATACAGCTTTAAACACAAGGATCTTAACTTGAAACTTTTTCCATTAAAGGATTTGTGCCCAACAAAGATCAAAAGGTCATTCATTTTGAAAATCTTACCTTGAGAAGATAGCAATGTTGGACCACATCCTAACTCATCCGAGCCGAGTTCTTTTCAGTAGGTGAGAGATGATGCAATAGCTATAAATCGGTTGGATAAAACATGTCCTCTCTGGAAGCCTATAACTAAAGCTAGAAGACCACTTGCAAGCAAGCAGGAATTTTGGTCTAAAATGAGGTGTCCGTGGTGATCCCTAGGGTCTTAAGATGGAATTAGTGTCATTAGATTATTAGTAAATATTTTAAGAGTCATTATTTAAAAATTCGTGTCTTAGGGGCATTTTAGTCTTTTATATATTCGCAGAAATTTTTTCCAAGCAACTGTGTTTTTTATTTTATTTAGTTATTTAATTATGTTTAGTAACTAATTAGAGTCATAGTTGTTATAGGAATATCTATAAATGTTTTTTTTTTCTTATTTAGAATAGGAAACAGGAATTCTATTTGTAATAGAATTCTTTCTTTTAGGTAAGTCATAAGTTTATAAATATTCTTGTTATTAGGTTATTCTAATAGAGTGAGAGATTGATTAATAAAGTTTTAGTTTAATTATGTTTAGTTAGTTAATTTTCTTTCTTAAGATTTCCTAAACTTCCTCTTTCTTCTTTTCCCCTTCGTTACTATTGACACTACTGTAGCGCCACTGTTTATGTTATTGTTCATCCGTAAAATATTGACAAATCTTTCTATCTTCCGCTTGCTTTCGTAGGAAAGATTACTTCAATCTTATCCTACATCAACGATTTATTTGCAATAATGTTTGAAATTCTTTTTAATTAATGGTAAGTATGTTTTTTATAGAACTTGCTATTGCTCTCGGTTGCTTGTGTCATTCTTCCTAATTCTCAAAACTTCAAGCTTCCAGTGGATTGCTCAGTTATAGTCAGTGCTTATTTCTTGTTACAGATGTATTAACATCTAATCGTATCCGGTTCAATTAGTTAAGTCATCATGTTGTCAAAATACATGTATACAATTCTCATTGTTATGTTGCATCACTTGAAATGAGTTATATACTACTGTATTGATCATTTCTTTTGTTATCTCTGATCACCACTTCAACATATGCTCAGGCACCTTAATGAGCATATCTATCCTAAATGTAGAACTACTTGATCCCATCCATTTCCTAGAACACTCAAAATTAGCAGTTAAATTTTTTGAACTCAAAAGGAAGAGGGAAGTGTGCAGTGTATAGATCAAGCAAATAACCAACGCAAGTTGGGGATCATTCTGATGCTAGTTCACTAATCCACCAACTAGGTCGAGATCTCTCAATTAATTGCCTGCTTCATTGCATTAAAGTTAGATTATTGCTCTATTGCTTCACTGAATCACAGTTTTATGTCTCTAATCAAAAGTGAGGATCTTTATAAGCTAAGGAGAAAGTTGGTTCTTGTAGAACATTGTATTTACTTTTCTTGCAACCTTCTTGAATAGGAAGCCTTTGATCCCATGTCGTGTCAATAAATGCATTTGCCTCCTAGGGCATCAAATGAATACTTCATGTGCTCCAACAAGAAATCACTAGTTATTGGCAATGAACTTCTTGTCTTTAGAAAGGCAATAGAATCTCATGTGATCTACAATTACAGTATATTAACCAACTCATGGACATATGGCATGAGAACAAATACGCCAAGATGCCTGTTTGATTCAGCTAGTCTTAGAGAGATAGCAATTGTGGCAGGCAGTTGCGACTTGAGGGGTAATATATTGAGCTCCCAATAGAAGAGGATAGTTTCAGGCAATAGACTCCCAATCGAAGCCGGCCCTTGGCATAGCTCGCAACGTTAAAGTAAACTTTGGAGAATGGCGTGGGCTCATAGATTTCTCAATCGTTCCTTGGACGACTACTCCATGGTACTTGGTATGGAGTTTATGGACAAAATGAAAGCCGTACCAAAAACCTTCGCTAATATCATGTGTATATTGGAAGATGCATATCCATATGCGGTACTGATATCACAAGGTAAGGTAAGCAAAATGCTGATACTCTTGGCCTTTTAACTCTCCAAAGGTCTTAAACGAGCCGAGCCTACTTATCTTATGGCACCAAAGGAAATAAGTGAATAGATTAAGTTCAAGGTGCCACAGGAGATCATGGAATTATTAGAAGAGTACACGGCATCATGCCAAAAGAGTTACCAAAGAAGTTGCTACCAGAGAGAAAGGTGGATCATGTCATTGAACTTGAGCTAGAAGCACAGCCTCCCGCCGTAGTGCCATACAGCGTAGCACTTTTGGAACTAGAAGAATTAAGAAAACAACTAAAAGAGCTATTAGATGCGTGATGCATCTAAACATCAAAGACTCCATATAGTGCGTCTGTATTGTTCCAAAGGAACACGACGGGTCACTTCGCTTTTGTATTGACTACTGGGCACTAAACAAAATAATGGTCAAAAACAAAAACCCAATTCCTCTAATTGCCAATCTCCTTGATCAACTTAGATATGCATAATGGTTCTTGAAGCTTGATTTACGATCGAGATACCACTAAGTGAGGATTGCCAAAGGAGATGTGTCAAACATGGCATGTGTAACAAGGTATGGTTCTTACAAGTTCTTTGTAACGCCTTTCAGTCTAACGAACGCTCCAGCTATGTTTTGTACGCTCATGAGCAAAGTGTTCCAATCTTTCTTAGATCACTTTGTCATGGTTTACTTAGACAACATAGTGGTATATAGCAAGACGTTAAGAGAACACGTGAAGCACCTTCGACAAGACTTTCAAGTGTTCAGGGAGAATGAACTCTATATTTAAAAGGAAAAGTGCTCCTTTGCACAACAAAAAGTAGTGTTCTTGAGGCATGTCGTGGGTCATGGAAAACTATGAATGGACAAAACAAAAGTTCGGGCTATACAAAAATAGGAACCACGAAGAAAGTCCCTGAGTTATGGTTATTTCTTGGATTGGTAATTATTACCGAAGTTTCATTCGTGGATATTCTTCCATAGCGGCACCCTTGACCGACCTCCTTAAGAAGAACTGGCCATGGGACCAAGAGGCATTCGTGGCTTTGAAGCGTTCGGTGATGAAAGAACTGGTGTTGGTACTACTAGGGTGTTGGCACTAGTAGACTATACTAAGACCTTCGAGATGCATACCGATACTTTCACTTTGCCATTGGCGAAGTGTTGATGCAAGAAGGGTATCTGATCGCCTATGAGAACCATAAACTTAATGATACGAAACGACAATATACGGTGCAAGAAAAGGAAATGATCGCCATCGTTCATTATTTGCGAACATAGAGGCATTACTTGTTAGGTTCCAAGTTTGCAGAACAAAAGAAGCTCTCTCATAAACAAGTAAAGTGGCAAAACTTATTAGTCGCGTTCAACTATGAAATGGAGTACAAACCAGCAAGGGCAACTTGGTAACAAATGGATAAGTCATAGGGCTGTAGACACCAAATTTTGACACACCTTTTCATAAAAATATGTGTATTACTTTATTTATGAGGTATTTTTTATTTTCAAGGGCCAATTATAATTTTTGTGTATATTACGTCTAATTTGTCATATCAGGGGCAAAATGGTAATTTCATCACGTAAATATTATTTTATTTTATTTTATTTCCTAAATATACAATTTTACTTATTTTTATCATTATTTATAATTTTAATGATTTTTAGGAGTCATTTATTATTTATTTAAAATTCTAGTATTTTTAACCTAATGGCACGTTTTTCAATGCACTCTTTTTACGAGAATTTTCAAGTAAAAAATTTCATATATGTATTTTGTATATTTATAAGTTTTCTGTAAAATTTACATGATTTTTAGAGGCCATTTAGTATTTATTTATTTTTTGTCTTTTTTGTTTATTAAGGGCAAGTTTCCCAAAAATGCGTTAATCTTAAAATTTTTGAGTGAAAATTATACTATATGTGCTTTATGTGATAATATATGTTGTGTAAGATTTTTGTGATGTCATTTATTAATTTTCATAAATTTTATAATTTTGCCATATTTAGGTCACGTTTTTCAATGCATTTTTTTATTATTATTTAAAAATTTTCTTTATGAGAATTATGTGTGTGTGCATTTTATAAATTTTATGTAAAGAAAATTTTCATAATTTATTTATTTATTTATTTATTTTAAAGACCATTTGTTATTTATTTTAAATTATATATATATCTTTTTTTAAAGTAGAATTAACTTTTAATTTGTTACACTGAATTTTTCTTTTTCTTTCTTATAATGTTGTGTTTCAGTTTTTAATGTATAATTTTAAAAGAGTTTAAGTAAGTTTTATGTTATTTTATTTTTACTTTTTCATTTTTCTTTGTTTTCTTCTTTTAAAAAAAAAAAACAAAAGATGATGAACAGCATCAGCAGCGTTGCTACTGCTGTTTGCTTCCTGCCATGGCTGATGGCAGCCATGCCTCCAATTCTACTTAACCCACCAAACTCTATACCTACTCGCATCAATGATCCCTCACTTTGCAACCAGATTTTTAGGAATTTTTTATTCAATTTGTTTGGACCATTTTTTTACACACTCATCTGCACTCACAGCCATCCATAGACATCACACACTACACTTACATTTCACTCTCCCTCTCCTTCTCTTCATTCACAGACACACAATTCCCTCTCCCTTCTTCAATCTCTCGGCCCCTTCCCCTGCATCTTCATCAAACGCACACAGACACACAGACATCTCACAACTCTCCTCACTCACATTTCATCTGCACTACACAAAGCACACACCTCACGCACCTGCAATCACTTTCATTCCCTGCACAAGCATCACACACCTGAAACGTTCACACATCACAGCATTTACTCACACACCCCCACACACAATCACATTCAAGCATACACCAGAAACCAAATTACAAGCACAGACACCTCATTCACACTCACAAAACCAGACACACACTCCCTCTCTCCACTCTCCTTTTCTGTTTTCCCTCTACTTGGACAAAAACTCTCACCTGACTTCCCCTGCACACAAAACACTCACAGCTTTCCCTCACTTCCTTGCACTCAATTCAGCAGCACAAACACACAAACACTCACCTCACTTCACCAGAAACACATTCACACACCAAACGTCCAGCTCATCTGCACCTCATACACACACATACACACTAACTATCCATTCATAGAGGCACACGCATTCACAATGGCATACACCTGCAAAGAACACAACACACGCCATTACATACACTACACACCTGCACCTTCACGCCAATAAGCACACACACATCACACAGAAACACACACGCACACCCCTGTAAACACACACATCAGTCCACATTCATACTTCCCTTGCAAAATCTCACACCGTCCTTGCACCTGTTAAACACACTCCACACATATATACACAAGCCTGCACACAGCCTCATTTGCACTTTCTCACCTCACTTCTCTCGACCTTCAATTCACAGACACACACACGGATTTCACACACCACACACACCTGCATAATGCATAATCGAACCTACACAAATTTAAAAAAAAAAAAACAACCAGAACAACAACAACCGGCCGAAGCTACCACTGCACTGTCGAACCCCACCACCGACGGTAGCACCACCACTTCGCCACCTCCACCGCCGATCGCCACGAGCCTCCCCTCCATCGCCCCTAATCCAGGTAAATTTCCTCCTCCTACTTTCAATTTTTTTCGAATTGTCATTTAATCCCTGAAATAGATGTACGTGGTAAGATATCTAATTGTGAATTTAGAATATTTTAGGAAGTTTTTGGATGAAATCATTTAAAAAAAAATCAGGAGAGAAAGAGGGAGGGAAACTGAGAGAGATAGGCGAGAGAGAAGTTCGGCGAGAGATAGGCGAGAGAGAGAAGAGACCGGCGAGGGAGGGGAAGAAGAAAAGGGGAAGAAAGAAAAAGAAAAAGAAAAGAAAGAAGGGGAGAAAACAGAATTGGGGGGAGGGGGAAGAAGAAAAGGGGAAAAAAAAGAAGGAAGAAAAGAAGAAAAGAAAGAAAGAAGAAAGGAGAGAAAGAAAAGAAAAAGAAAAAAAAAAGAGAGAAAAATAAAAGAGAAAATCTGGAAAAAAAAAAAAGAGTTTTAGTGAAACTACGTCGTTTTGACGTAGTTTTACTCAAAACTACGTCGTTTTGATTAGGTTAGTTTTTTTAATTTATTTTTACTTAATAATAGGTATTTATTTTATAGTCCTTATATTTTTATTAATGTCACTGTGGCCCTGAGAATTTCTGATTTATGCATTTAAGTTTTTATTTTTTTATAGATTGACCCCCATAATTTAATTTTCTTTGCACTTAGGTCCCAATTAATTGCATTTAGGTCTCCCAACTTTTAAATAATTATAATTTTGGCCCCTACGTTTTTTAATTTTTCATTTTGACCCCTATATTTTTATAAAATTATATTGTGACCCCTATACTTTTCTAAAATTACATTTTTACCCTTAAATATTTCTGAAAATTTCGTTTTACCCCCTTTTATTGTTGGATATTACAAATTGGTGTTTAATGTGGCTATAATTTACAAATTGAACCTTGAATATTGCTTAAAATTGCAATTTGGTTCAAAACTTGGTGGAAATTGTATTTTTTATATTTTAACTTTGCTGGAATGTTATTTTGTCCCCCAACATTGCTAGAAATTCTATTTTTGCCCTAGAATGCTTGCTGGAATTTTATTTTATCCCCCCAACATTGCTGGAAATTCTATTTTTTGCCCTAGAATGCTTACTGGAATTTTATTTTGTCCCCCCAACATTGCTGGAAATTCTATTTTTTTGCCCTAGAATGCTTGCTGGAATTTTATTTTTGTCCCCCCAACCTTGCTGGAATTTTATTTTAGCTCACTATACTTGCTGGAATTTTAGTTTAAGTCCCTATACTTGTTGAAATATTAGTTCTAAGCCCTAGATATTTGTTAGAATTTTATTCTAAACCCCTAACTTGCTAGAAATTGACATTTTATCCCCAATTTTAAGTATTTCATATTTTATACTTTAAATAGTGGTACCTTGACGTGTTTGTTGATTTTCTTAGCAATTTGTACCGGGTTTACGAATGGGAAGTACCTCTATTATCCTTTATTTTTCTTTATGTGCTCTTACGTGCTCCAATGTGTTTTTCTATGTGTTTCATGTATCTTTGTGCTTATAATTTTTATCCATATGTGAGTGTTTATTTATTTATGTCATATTATTTACTCGAATTTAATTTTTGATTATTCAAAGAAATGTAATAGATAGGTAATATTCTATTTAGCAAAAATTTTGTATTTAGATAGTTAATGTAATAGATAGTTTATGTGTTATCTATTTAATAAAAATCTTATGTATTTTAGATAGAAAATGTAATAGATAGGCTAGATAGGTTACCTTTTATTTTATTTTTTAGATTGTAGTTAGGCTTTCCCGGTGTAATAGTTAGGGTTTTGTGTGCTTTGTGCTATGTGTTTATGTGTTTTATTCGCTTTCTTTAAGACTTTGCATCTAGAATATCATGCTTATGTGTTATGTGCTCCTATGTGCTATTACGTGCTTTTATGTGATTATTGCTTCAATCTATGCTTTATTTATTTACTTGCTTTACTATTATATATGTGTATTGTCGCCACACTAGTCCAACGCTAGTTGTGATTAATTTCGGTTTCTTCGCTAGTCCAACGCTAGCGGAGAATTTTTAGAAAATAGGCTAGTCCAATGCTAGGCCTTTAGGTCATCTTAGTATTAGAATCATTTCTCGCGTGTACATTCCATTTCACACACATTTTTTCTTTTTAGGCCTTTTCCATTTTGTATGATTTTTATATACTTTATCACTTATTATCTATTTTTAACATCTATTTAGTGCATAACATTTAGATTCCACTACACATAGAATTTTAGGTCATTTGTGTGATTTAACTAGAAATAGTCATCTACTCACGTGGGAAGCGATGGCGTACATGTCGTTCCCCCCTCCGTGAGTAGGAACAGTTAGTCACGAGTCCATTCGTCCCCCGTACCCGTTATGTTGCATCCCTACTTTCTTTGTTCACTTACTATCTATACTACTATTTTCCTTTTCTTTTGCATTCCATTTTTGCACCTAAACTCGTGACTCCGTCGAGATCTACATTCGGATTTCGCAATTAATGCGATAATTCCGAATTAAACCTCAATGGAACATTTGGTCCCTTAACGATATCCATTTTAGGACTAGATTTGCATTCATATAGTTGCATCCAAATGCGATAAAATCTTAGGGTTACATTAGAAAAATTTAGACTAAACCTCGCAACTAGTTTCGGCTAAGTTGAAAGGGTGCCTTAGGCGCGAGCCTTTGCCTTCCCTTTCTTCAACTGTGACTCCCGAATCTTTTTCTCTTGTTTTCAAAGACTTGGAGTCGTCTAAAAGGGTTTTTCTTGTTTTTCTTATATTTTTCCAAAAAAATCATTTCTTTAAATAAATCATGCTTAATTTTCTTACTTTTTATAAAATATTTTCGGGTGACTTGGTACACCCAAAACTCAATACCAAGTGGCGACTCCTTTTTCACTAAAAAACCATTTTTAGACTCTATTTTCGGGCTCAAAAACCGTCGCATTTTCAAAGTCCCATTTTAGGCCCTTTTTCTTTTTATTTTTTAAATAAAACATTTGTTTGTCACATTTTTATCGAATCATCTTTTACAACGCATTTTCTAAAAATTATTTTTACAAAAATTTACACGCTTCTTTTTTCAATAAACACACCCACATTTAATTCTTCCTTTTCTTTTTTCCAACTCACTTATTTCCCTTCGAAAAATGGGGCGCGACAAGGGCCACTTTAGCTAATCTTACACAGCCCAACTTTCTTATCATGGAATGATTCAAGAAGGGCATGGAGGAGGATTCCCAAACCAAAAGCCTAGTGGAATTAATCAAGCAAGGCAAGACTCGGCGATTTTGACTCGAGGACGGGTTAATCCACACCACAGGAGGGAGAATGTACATGCCAAAATATGGAGGCCTACGAAAGGAGATAATAAAAGAATGCCACGACTTTTTATGGGCAAGACATCAAGGAGTGCACTACACCTTAGCCTTCGTGGAACAAGCATACTATTAGCCAAACATGCACGATGACGTGAAACTATATGTGAAAACTTGTCTTGTATGCCAACAAGACAAGGTAGAGCAAAAAAATCTCGTAGGATTACTAGAGCTCTTGCCAATTCCCGAATGACTATGGAAAAGTGTCTCAATGGATTTTATCGTCGGACTACCAACAATAGAAGAATGTGGCAATATTATGGTGGTCATTGATTGATTCCACAAGTATGGAGTGTTCATCTCCGTACCAAAAAAGTATAGTGCCGAGGATGCGACAAGATTCTTCTTCAAGTACGCAGTAAAGTATTGGGCAATTCCTAAGGCGATCATGAGCGATCGAGACACTCGGTTCACAGGAAGATTTTGGATGTAACTCTTCAAAATCTTGGGTTCTAAACTCAACTTCTCTACAAGTTTTCATCCGCAAATCAACAAACAAATAGAGCGGGTGAATGTCCTATCGGAGATGTACCTAAGGCATTTTGTGAGTGCCAATCAATGAGATTGGGTGAAATTGCTGGACATTGCCCAATTCTCATATAACTTGTAGTAAAGCGAGTCAAAGGGAACTAGTCCATTTGAACTTGCAATGAGGAAAATATTGCTAGCTACTCACACGATGGTAACTTCGTACATAAGGGAAAGCCTAGGTGTCTTTCTATTTGCTAAAGGATGGCTAGAAAAGTCCGAGTTAGCTAAGTCATGCTTAGCAAAAGTTGCCAAGAAAATGAAGAAATGATCCGATAAGAAAAAAAAGCACGTGGAGTATGATGAAAGAAGACTTAATTATGGTAGAGCTTCTCCCTCATACCATTAGCAACTATGGGAATGCACACGAAGGCATACTACAGAAGTACAGAGGGACCATTTCCCGTGAAAAAAGGGTAGGCAAACTCACTTATCATGTTACCCTACCATTCCATCTTGAAGTTCATCCCATTTTTCATGTAAGTTTCTTGAAGTCATATTGTGTCGATAAAGAAAATTCAAGTTGACGTGAATCTAAGAAGGCACCAACAGCAGTCACTACCACTCATGACCATAATGTAGAGGAAATCATAGCACACTGAGTGATTCTAAGGCACAAAAGTCATCCAAGACGCTGCGCCTTAAAAACACGGTCAGTGACCCCTTTCGAAAAGAATGTGATTTTTGGGTTTGAAAAACCATGCATGTGTGAGAAAATCAAATTTTTTGGTGAGAAAGTGTGTTTTTGAAAAAAAAATGGTATTTTAGAAAACAAAATAAGGTCAGGACTAAAAATAGACAATTTTGGCCAAATAGTTTGAAAAATGGTTTTATTAAAAATAGATACGCCACTTGATATTGAGTTAGCACATACCAAGTCACTCAAAAAATCTTTAACAAAACATAACAATTATTTTTGGAAAAAATGTTTAAAAAGCCTTTTTATGATTCGGAGTTTCTGAAAATAAGAGAAAATGGTGCGGGAGTCACATTTGAAGAAAAGAAAGGCAAAAACTCACGTCTGAGGCACCCTTTCTCCCTAGTCGAGACTAGTTGCGAGGTTTAATCAAAATTTTTTAAAATAACCCAAAGTTCTATCGCATTTGGATGTGTCTAAATGAATGCAAATTCTAAACCTAATGAAATATCAGGAGAGTAAAAAATGTCCTGTCGATAAGATCGGAATTATCACATTAATTGCGAAAGCTAAAACAGGGTCTTAAGAGAGTCACGAGTGTGTATGCAAAAAATGGAATGTAAAAAGAAAAGAAAAATAGTAGTATAAATAGTAAGTGATTGAAGAAAGTAGGAATGCAACATAATGGGTATAGGGGACTAAGAAACTCATGACTGATTGTTCATACTCACGTGGGAAGAAACGACATGCTAAGGCCTACATGAGGCCAAACTTGCCCATTTTTCGCGTGAGGAGGGCGACTATTTCTAGTCGAATCATATAAATGACCAAAATTCTATGTGAAATGCAATCTAAATGTCATGCACTAAATATATGTCAAAAATAGGTAACAATAATAAAATATATACAAAAATCATGAAAAAATAGAAAATCCTAAAAAGAGACAGAAAGTGCGTGACATGATATGAAATGCACAAAAGGAGTGAAACTATCACTAAAATAACCTAAGGGTCTAGCGTTGAATTAACCCATCTTCTATGAGTTTCCCTACTAGCGTTGTACTAACGGGAAAGCGATTAAGTCACAGCTAGCATTGGACTAGTGTAGTAACATCACAAATTAAACATGAATAAAAACATAATATAAGTAAACATATAAGGGCATATAAATTACATAGGAACATGTAACACATAGGCATGATATCTAAATGCAAAATCCTAAAGAAAAGCGATAAGACAAATAAATACACAAACACACAAAAGCACATAAACCCTATCTATTACACCAGGGATTTAACTTAAAATCTAAGGGGGAAGGAGAAAAAATAACCTATCTATTACACTTTCCTATCTAAATACAAAATTTTACTAAAAATAACATATATGCAACATATCTATTACATTGACTATGTAAATACAAAAACTTTCCAAACAATAACAAACATATAGCCATCTATTACATTTTCTAAATAATTAAAAATTAAAAATTCGAAGAAACAACCATAATGCAATATGAAATTAATAAATACTCGAGAAGTAAATGAAATCAAATAAGCATATTAAAAAAAACATAAAAACACATAGGAGCACATAAAAAGAAAAATTAAAAGTGGTAAGAATACCTCCCTTGAAGACACGATAATAATACTAACAAAACAAATAAACATGTTAAGAGCACCACTATTTGTGTAAATAAAGTATGAAAAAGTAAATTCTAACAAATTGGGATAAAATGTAAATTCTATTAAACTAAAGGGCCTAAAATAAAAATTCAAGCAAACTTAAGGGCCAAAGGCTAAAATTAAAAATTCTAACTAATCGAGGGGCAAAATTAAAAGCTTACACAAGTATAGGAGTAAAGATGCAGATTAAAGCAAATTAAGAGGGATAAAATAGTGAATTCATGCAAATAAGGGGGTAAATTGCAAATTATAGGACTTAATTGAAATGCATGTAAAACCTAGGGGGAAATTCTATAAAATTAGGGGCTTGATTGCAGAAAATAACAAGTTCATTAGGGCATAAGAACATTGCTAAGAAAAACCAAGACTTAAATGCAATTATTACTTTTATATTTAAAGCCAGAAAAAAGAAAAAGTCCAATTAAATTGAAATTTAAATCAACCTAAATGACTAAATCAGCTTAATTAAACTAGAACACTGAATTAAATTAGAGGAAAACAAGAAAATAAACCGTAAATTAGAACTAAAGCCAAACTAATAGAAAGAAAGAAAGGCATAAAGCTTAAAAATAAAACTAAAATGAAACAAAATCCATTCTATATGTATGAAGCCTGGCATTACGATTCACAAACATAAAAAGGTATTGCAATTGCAAATGGCATCAGGTCTCTTTCGCTCAATTCAACCATCGACTATTGGGAACAGAGGAAGTTGAGGTGCAATCTCTCTTTGAAGACCTTTCCAGTCGCCAAATTCAACTTCCTTCCTGAGCCTTGCGCATGGTATGATTAAAGCTAAGGATAAATGTCCAATTCGATGTATTAAGCAAAGTTGTGCCTGATAAATAAAAATATGAATGATTAAAAGCAAAAAGAAAAGCAGCATATTTTGAGGGGTAGACATTTCTTCTTTTCCTAAAAAAGATTATCCCCAATTTCTCTCTCGTTCTTCTCTCTCCCTTGCTGTTTTCTCTCTTTCCTGTTTTTATTTTTTCTCCCTATTTTCTCTCTGGTTTCATTATCTCTTTCTTTTTTTCTTTCTTTTGATTTCCTTCTCTCTACCTCTCTCTCTCTCTCTCTCTCTCTCTCTCTCTCTCTCTCTCTCTCTCTCTTATTTCTCATTTTTTCTCCCTTCCTCCCATTTCTCTTTTTTTTCTGTTCTTTTTGAATCTCTATTTCTCGTTTTCTGATTCTCTCTCTGCTCTTCTTTCTTCATCCCCTTCTTCTTCCGTCTGCTAACTCTATCTCTCTCTGTTTTTAGCTCATTCTCTCTATATTTTCTTCTCCGGTTTCTTTCTCTCTACTCTGTTTCTATCTTTTCTTTCTCTCTCATGTTCTCCCTCTGTCTGTCTTTCTCTATTTCTTTTTTGAATCGAAATTCACTTCCTAAAAAAAAAACAAATTCGGCATTGGGCACAATAGAAGCCCTCAGATTATTTTAACAGCCACATCCTCTCCCAATTAGAATCGAAATCTTCAAAATAAATCTCAAAATCTCTGAGTTTGGTTGAAGGAGAATTGTCGGTGGTGATGGGATTGCGGTGGAGTTGAGCTGCGATGGGTACTGGTAGGATTAAAGGTGGCAGGGTAGGATTTGAGTGGTTTTATTAACTTGGGAAAATTTTAGGTGGCACATTTGGCTTTGTTTGAGATGTTCTTTTTTGCAAGTTCTTGGTGGGATTCGCATGTGGTGGTAGTTGGTTTGGAGCTGCTGGTTCTGCGAGAGGTCATTGGCGATGAATTGGTGAATTGGGGCTATGGTGGTTTGAGCTACAGGCAGTGGTTTTGTTTGAGCTAATGGTGATTCTTGGCGCTAGTATGTCTGTTGGATGCGACTATGGTGGTGATTTAATGTGAATGTGGTTAGGAGCTGTTTGAGTAAGTTTGTACCATTATTGTGTTGGAGGTGGTGGGTGCTAAATGGTTTGAGGTTAGTTGACTTAGTGGTAGAGGCGATAATGTGTGGAAATGATTCTAGTGGTTTGTGAATGATTCAACAAAGGTAGTATGGAACTGTTTGGTCTTATTTTGATGATGGAAAAAAGGATGATGATGATGATGACAAGAAGTTCTATGATGATGGTGGAAGTATGCCTGGTAGTTTCTTTGGGCTTTTTGCAGGGGCTATTTGAAGGTATTGGTTGAGGTCGGTTATGGGTTGGTTTGACGATGTGTTTTGTTTGGCTAGTGGTGGTGAGTGATTCTTGGTGACTGAAAATTGGTTATGGGGTTGTTGATAGAGGCTTGGAGGCAGATGGTGGCTCGTATGTTGGGCAATAGTGGTGGAGGAGAGACGGTGGTTATGGAGTTTCAGGGGATGATAGTTTGGGCTATCTGTGGTTGGGTTTATTGAATTGGAACTAATTTACTATGTGGTTGTTTCTGGTGGTGAGGGAGATGGAGGTTTGGTTGCTAGCTGAGAGAGGAGGAGATGGTGGTTGAATGGTGAAACTGGTGGAGAATGGTGGTGAACAGTGGAGGGAATTGGGGAAAATGGTGGTTATTTCGACAGAAGAAGAAAAAGAAAGAAAACCCCGAAATGAAAAAAAAAAACAAGTTCAGAAAAAGAAAAAAAAAACTTGAAACTAAAACCCAACAATAATCAGCAAAAATAGGAACTTAACATCAAATTATTCTTTAATCATAAAATTGTAAATGAAATATTAGGTTCTAAAATAATACCTCTTGTTTTTTGTTGCTTGGTAATGATCTTTTGATTGCTAAAATTTCTTGATGTATGTGTGTTTTTGTGTGTGATAATGTGTGCTTTTGATTTTTGTGTATGAGATTTTGGCGTGTTTGTGTATGGGGTAGATCCCGGAGTTGTGAGATTTTAGTTTTTTTGTGTGTGTGTGTAGGATTTTGTGTGTGTGTAGGATTTAGTGTGTGATATTGTATAAATTGTATGTAAGACTAAAAAAGTGTGCCTAGAGTTTTCTATTTTTTTATTATTACTAGATGAGATATTTATAGTGTAAGGAAATCTTATCCTCCAAGAATGAATAAAATGACTAAAATGCCTTTAACAACAAAATTATAATTTTATCTTAAAAATATTTTTTTGACATATAAAAAATTAGAAAAAATGTCATAATTTTTCTAAAAGACCCACAAAAATGAAAAAAATAAGAAAAATTCAAAGAACAAATTTTATTAATACAAACTTGGGTTAAAGATATATTTACGTTAAAAAAATAACCGTTTTGCCCCTGAACGCAGTATTTACCAAAAAAATGGCAATGGACTCCAAAAAATTACCAAAAATTACAAATAGATTTAAAAATCTAAAGAATGAATTTAGAATCTAAAATTGGTAGAAAATGCGTTTAAGGTGCGAAATGACTATTTTGCCCATGTAATGACAAAATATACAGAAAAATAGCTATCGGCCTCTAAAAATTGCCAAAATTTTAAAACAAGCTTAAAATCTTAAAACATGAATTTAGAACTCAAAAATTGGTGAAAAATGCATTTTGGGTGCGAAACGCCTAGTTTTGTCCTTGAATATAGTATTTACAGAAAAAATGTCAATTGTTCCCAAAAATTAAAAAAAAATTAGAAACATGTCTAAAAGCCTAAAAAATAAATTTGGAACCCAAAAATGGGTGAAAATGGAGTTCGCGAGGCGAAATGACCATTTTGCTCTGAACTAACAAAATATACAAAAAATAGCTATTAATTCAAAAAAATCTCAAAAATTCAAAAATATGAATGAAAGCACAAAATATGCGTTTAGAACCCATGGCTATTAAGACATTTGTACTAAAAGCATTCTCCAAGTAATACAAAGCTCACTTTCAAAAGCTTTTTTCTTGTATTCTCTTCTTGCCTACTTAGTCTAAGTACTTCAAGTACCGTTCTCCATACTTAGCCTGTAACAAACACGATTAAGGGGTTCAAAAGCTAACTAAGCCATATTTTGCAAGTGATTAAGTATCCCACGAGTATTGGAAAAAAGTAAGCCCGTGACAACCAACACGGACAATGAGCACTCTCGGTCCGAAGGGGGCAAGGAGCTCTTGAGTAAACTCTCCAAAAATAATTTCTTTTTTGATTTCGTGTTCCATGGATTTGAGAGAGTTTAGGGTTAAAAGGTTTAGGTTTTTTAAGCACAGTTACACAAGACTGAGAAAAAGTGGGAAAGGGTATATCTTTCAAAACATTCTCCAAGTAATACAAAGCTTATTTTCAAAAGTTTTCTTCTTGTGTTCTCTTCTTACCTACTTAGTCTAAGTACTTCAAGTACCGTTCTCCATACTTAGCCTGCAAGTGCTAAGTGTAGACACCAAAGTTTGACACACCTCTTGTAAATATATGTGTGCGTTACTTCATTTAGGGGGTATTTTTTTTTATTTTTAGGGGTCGATTACAATTTTCGTGCATATTATGACAAATTTGTCACATCAGGGGCAAAATGGTAATTTCACCATGTAAATATTATTTTATTTTATTTTATTTCATAAATATACAATTTTACTATTTTTATCATTATTTATAATTTTAATAATTTTTTGGAGACATTTATTATTTATTTAAAATTTTAATATTTTAAACTTAATGGCACTTTTTTCAATGCACTCTTTTTTTACGAGAATTTTCAAGTGAAAATTTTATATATGCATTTTGTATATTTATAAATTTTTTGTAAAAATTACATGATTTTTAGAGGTCATTTAGTATTTATTTATTTTTTTGTCTTGTTTGTTTATTAAGGGCACGTTTCCCAAGAATGCATTAATCTTAAAATTTTTGAGTGAAAATTATACTATATGTGCTTTATGTGATAATATATGTTGTGTAAGATTTTGTGATGTCATTTATTAATTTTCATAAATTTTATAATTTTGCCATATTTAGGTCATGTTTTCCAATGCACTTTTTTACTTAAAATTTTTCTTTATGAGAATTATGTGTGTGTGCATTTTATAAATCTTATGTAAAGAAAATTTTCATAATTAATTTATTTATTTATTTATTTTAAAGATCATTTATTATTTATTTTAAATTATATTTTTTCTAACGTATAATTAACTTTCAATTTTTGTTACACTGAATTTTTCTTTTTCTTTCTTCTAATCTCGTATTTCAATTTTAATATGTAAAAAAAAAAAGAGTTCAAGTAGTTTTTATTTTATTTTATTTTATTTTTTATTTTTATTTTTTTTCTTTTTCTCATTTCTCTTTGTTTTCTTCATTTTTCTAAATAAAAAAAAGGAAACTCAACGCTGCTGCTGTTCTGCAAAAAATAATGGCTTTTGCAAACTCCATCCCCAAGCTATACCCCCTATCACTAACTCCACCTTCTTCCCCATTTTATTACTTTTCACCAGATTTTCAGGGATTTTTACCCAATTCTCTCCCTCAATTTCTTCCCTCACCAACACGGCATTCATTCACTCACCTCAGATTCTCTCTCGGCAAAAGCACAACTTCCCCTCATTTTCTTCACCTGCAAAATTGACTCACTGCACTAGTTCTTTCCTCACCAGAACACAAGCACCACAGGCACCATCTGCACACACAATCACCATTCTCTCCTCTTCACTCACGGCACACACTCACTGCACACACAGGCACAACTCCACTCTCTGCTTCTTCATCACTCACGACCTGCAGCTCACACCCCAGAGCACAAAACCTCACCTGCTTACACAAAAAACAGCACAGAATTTCCTCACTCCCCTTCCCCTGCACAAGCATCACAAGCACGCATCAAATACACCCCAGTTCCATTCACACGGCCCTCACAACACAAAACACAGCTTTATCATCATCAGCATCTCTCACATCTTATACCAGATACACACATAATCACACATTCATTTGCACATTTACACACTCCACAAACACACACATCACACACAACCAGACACAAACACAAACTGGCACTCACAGCTCAAAGCAACACACACTCGACCCTTTCCCTACACAATTCACAGGCACAATTCACACACATTACACACACACGCACCTGAAATTGCACACAACCAGACACAAACACAAACTTGCAAATTTACACAACACAGAAACACACATCACACAAAATACACAGAGTGCACGAACATCACAACACACTCAATTTTCACTATTCGAACCTGCACAAAATTAGCCAAAAAAAAAAAAGAGCAACAACAACAACAACCGACCGAATCCCAACCGGAGCACCACCAGCCCCGCCGCGCACCACCACCAACGTCGGACCAGCCATGCTTCTTTGATTCAGGTAAAAAAAAAAAAAACTCTCAATCCCTCTTTCATTTTTGTACAATTAATTGATGAATTTAATGCATGATTTGGGGATTTTGGCATGATTTGGGGAAGGGATCAGTTGAGAGAGACGAGTGAACCGGAAAAAAAAAATCGAGAGAGAATCGGGGAAGAAGAAAGAAAGGAAGAGAGAAAAGAAAGAAGAAGAAAGAAAGAAAGAAAGAAAAGAGAGAAAGAAAGGAAAGAAAGAAAAGAGAGAAAAGAAAAGAAGGAAGAAAGAAAGAAAAAAAAATTGTAAAAGAGAGAACAGAAGAGAAACGGCGAGGAAGAAGAAAAGAAAGAAGAAGAAAGAAAGAAAGAAAGGAAAGAAAGAAAAGAGAAAAAAGAGAAAAAAAAAAAAAAGTTTTAGTGAAACTACGTCGTTTTGACGTAGTTTCACTCAAAACTACGTCGTTTTGATTAGTTTAGTTTTTTAATTTATTTTAATTAATAATAGTTATTTATTTTATAGTCCTTGTACTTTCATTAATACTACTGTGGCCCTAGAAAATTTTGATTTGTGCGTTTAAGTTTCTGTTTATTGTAGATTGACCCCTATAATTTTATTTTCTTTTCAATTAGGTCCTAATTAATTGCATTTAGGTCCCCCAACTTTTATATAATTATAATTTTGACCCCTGCATTTTTTAAATTTCCATTTCTGACCCTATATTTTTCGGTAATTACATTTTGCCCCCCAAACCTTGCTGGAATTGCATTTTTGCCATAAAATGTTGCTGGAATTCTATTTTAGTCTTTTGAATGTGGCTGGAATTTGCAATTTGGTCTCTCACATTGCTGAAATTTTGCATTTTTGCCCCCAAACCTTGCTGGAATTTCATTTTTGCCATTATATTTTGCTGGAATTACTTTATTGTCCTCCAATGTTGCTGGAATTTATATTTTTGCTCCCCAAATAGCTAGAACTTGAAATTTTGCCTTTAAATATTTGCTTTAAATTATGTATTATTTAATGACTTTGCTGAAATTATATTCTTGGCTTTAAATATTGCTGTAAATTTTATTTTTGGGCATTATACTGGCTGAAAATTATATTTTATCCTTTAAATTTGTTGTAAACTATGTCATTACCTTAATTAGGGTTAAAAATTATAATTTTACCCTTTTGTTTTGTTGTAAATTACATGTTTACTTTAGAATGTTACCTGAATTTTCATTTTTAATCCAAACCTTATAATATTTTATTTTTGCAAAAAAAAAAAAGGAGACTTAATTAAGTCCTCAAAGTTCTTAATTATTTCTTTTCACATTTTATTTTTATTTTTTTTATTTTTATTTTTAAATTTATAATTAATGTTCTAAAATTGGGTCTTGTTAGTCTAATTAATGTTCAAATTAGTTTCTCTATTTCCCTTTTAGTTATTTTGATAATTTTCATTTGGGTGTTAAAAGTTTAAGTATGTATTATTGTGTTTTATCTTCTACTATTTTTTTTTACTTATTCATTTTCCTTGTTTTACTTTATTTATTTATGCACTTATTTATTTTTACTTAAACAATTTTCATTCTTTTCTAAACACTTAATTATTATTATTTTAATTTTGTCTATTATTGCTATAATTGTTTGAATTATCATAGCATGTTCATGGTGATTGGTATGGAATTATTTAATTAGTAGTTTATTTATTAAATAGTGGTATTTTTAACATGTTTGCTCATTTAGTAGCAATTTGTACCGAGTCCTCGAACGGGAGGTATCTCGATTACCCTTTTAATTTCTTTTTATGTGCTCCTACGTGCTCCAATGTGTTTTTCTATGTGTTTTCATGTATTTTATGCTTATAATTTTTATCCATATGCGAGTGTTTATTTATTTATGCCATACTGTTTATTTGAAATTAATTCTTGATTATTCAAAAATGTAATAGATAGGTAATATTCTATTTAGCAAAATTTCTGTATTTAGATAGTTAATGTAATAGATAGTTTATATCTAGTTAACAAAAATTTTTGTATTTTAGTTAGAAAATGTAATAGGTAGGTTAGATAGGCTATTTTGATTATCTTTTCCATTTTAGATTGTAATTAGGCTTTTCCGGTGTAATAGTTAGGGTTTTTGTGTGCTATGTGTGCTATGTGTTTATGTGTTTTATTCGCTTTTCTTAGGATTTTGCATCTAGAATATTATGATTATGTGCTATGTGCTCCTATATGCTATTATTTGCTTTTATGTGATTTATTGCTTTAATATGTGCTTTAATTACTTACTTGCTTTATTATTCTATATGTGTATCGTCGCCACACTAGTCCAACGCTAGTTGTGGTTAATTTCGGTTTCTTCGCTAGTCTAACGCTAGCGGAGAATTTTTAGAAAATAGGTTAGTCCAATACTAGACCTTTAGGTCATTTTAGTGATAGAATCATTTCTTGTGTGCATTTCATGATCATTACACACACATTTACTCTTCTTAGGCCTTTTCCATTTTTACATAATTTTCTATATATATTTTATCATTTATTATCTATTTTAACATTTATTTTAGTGCATAATATTTAGATTCCACTACACATAGAATTTTAGGTCATTTGTGTGATTTGACTAGAAATAGTCATCTACTCACGTGAGAAGCGATGGCGTACATGTCGTTCCCCCCTCCGTGAGTAGGAATAGTTAGTCACGAGTCCATTCGTCCCCCGTACCCGTTATGTTGCATCTCTACTTTCTTTGTTCACTTACTATCTATACTACTATTTTCCTTTTTCTTTTGCATTCTATTTTGCACCTAAACTCGTGACTCCGTCGCGGTCTACATTCAGGTTTCGCAATTAATGCGGTAATTCCGACTAAACCTCAATGGAACATTTTGTCCCTTAACGATATTCATTTTTAGGACTAGATTTGCATTCATATAGTTGCATCCAAATGCGATAAAATTTTAGGGTTACATTAGGAAAATTTCAGACTAAACCTCGCAACTAGTTTCGGCTAGGTTGAAAGGGTGCCTTAGGCGCGAACCTTTGCCTTCCCTTTCTTCAACTGTGACTCTCGAACTCTTTTCTCTCGTTTTCAAAAACCTGGAGTCGTCTAAAAGGGTTTTTTCTTGTTTTTCCTATATTCTACCAAAAAAATCATTTCTTTAAATAAATCATTTTAATTTTCTTACCTTTTATAAAATATTTTCGGGTGACTTGGTACACCAAAACTCAATACCAAGTGGCGACTCTTTTTTTAATAAAAACCCTTTTTAGACTCTATTTTTAGGCCCAAAAACCGTCGCATTTTCAAAGTCCCATTTTAGGCCCTTTTTATTTTATTTTTAAAATAAAGTACTTGTTTGTCGTGTTTTTATCGAATCATCTTTTTACAAAGCATTTTCTAAAAAATTATTGTTACGAGAAATTTACACACTTCTTTTTCCAATAAACAAAAATCACATTTAATTCTTCCTTTTCATTTTTTTTTCGACAAAATCACACACACTATACCATTTTATTATTTTCTTTTTTCGAAAAATGGGGCGCGACACTAAGTGCTGCATAGGCATTGGGAAAAAGTCAGTCTGGACAATGAGCACTCTCAGTCCAAAAGGAGCAGGGAGCTCTCAAGTAAACTTTCCAAAAATAATTTCTTTTTCGATCTCGCGTTCAGTGGATTCAAGAGGGTTTAGGGTTAAAAGGTCTAGGTTTTTTAAGCACGGTTAAACGAGACTGAGAGAAAGTGGGAAAGGGTATATCTTATATCCTCTCCTCCTGTATGTTAACAAGTGGGAACTCCTTTTCTTGCTTATAAATGATTTTACTTGAAATAGCAATTAACAAGTGGCACAAAAATGAAGAAAATTTTGAACAAAAATGAAGAGAAATTGGATAAAAATGAAGAAGATTGGAGAACAAGATATAGGTACTGCTAGCAGCTCGTACAGACAAGGAGAGGCTGAATAAAGCAAAGATAAGTAAAACAAACATCACATAGATAGACAAGAGGTGAAGTGTGTGAAATATAAAAACAAAACCTGAAAACCTAAAAAAATAAAAATACAATCCTAACATCCAAATGCGATAAAATAAAAAGAGTTAAATTAGAAAAAAGTGATTAATCCAAGTGCTCGGACTCGCTAATGATCCGTAGTGAAGGGACACGTTTGAAACACGTGCACGTGGCCAAGTGTGGGGAGAGGATGGAAGATAAATTGTTGGTTGACCACGTGGCTTTTGTGGGTTGTTTGGGAAAAAACTAAAAGGAGGTGGGCTTCTCCAGGTCGGGTATTGATTTATTTTTCTCACACTCATTTTTGGTCTTTTGTTGGGCATTATATTCAATTTTTTGAACTCTTTATCTTTTAGGCTTTTTGCTTCACTTTTGGATGGGGTTTGTTATTCTTTTCGGCAAGCCTTCTGCATTTCAATTTTTTACCTTTGTTTTCCTTTGCCCATTTGTTGATTTTTCTTTTTTTTTTTCTTTTTTTTTTTTGAGGTTTTGGGTTTTCTTCTTTGTTACTCTTTGTGGGCATTTTTTTCCAAAAGTAAAAAAAAGAAAAAAAATCTAGGAGACAAAGCATGGAATAAAAATAATAAACAAATAAAATGCAAGTTTTAAACAAAGCATTATTGCATTAAAATGTGCCATAGCAGCAATAAACAAACTATAATGTGCAAAATATTGGTTTTGAGGTTTTGATCTTTTTTTCGTTGTATAAAACCTATGCTTGCAGAAACAGCAATTACACTTCGAATGAACGAAAACACATGAAAAAGTAAGAAAAAAAATTTTTTGAAGAAAAGAAATAAGAAAATATTTTTTCCATTTAAAAATAAGAAAAAAAATGATATGCACGTGCACATAGGATAATGGGCTAATGGGCTTTTTTACAATGCGACTAATAATTTAGTGGCCAATCACTGGCGTCCACGTGGCCATGATCCCAAAGTATATTCTTTAAATAATTAAATAGGCTTATGGGCTTGGGACTTTCATGGACTTCTACTTGGGGTTTGTATTTGTATTTGTTTTTATGAGCTTATTTTTATTGTTTTTCCAGGCATTTACTTCGTTTTTATTTGGAACTCCTTTGAGTTTCAATTTTCTGAAATTTTGGTTTTTTTTCCTAAGCTTTTGATTTTTCTTTTACAATTTTCCTTTTCAATTTTTATCATTTTTCTTTAATTTTGACTTTTCTTTTATTTTATTTTTTTTATTCTTTTGTTTTTCAACTTGGAAGACTCTGATGACCTCTATTTTGGTCCATATACAACACTGGAATATGATGGAAACAATAAAAATCGATGTGAATATAGCTACTTAATCTAATTACAAATAGGAGTAGGTCCCTCTTGTTTATCTGATGAGCAAATGCACAAGAAGATGGCAATAGTATTAGAAAAGTAGTAATGGGAAAGCAATTGGAGGACAATCCTAAGCACATTGTCGATCACATGGTTCATAATGCTGACATTAAGTCCCATCAAATGGTTTGGAGAACTTCTAAAACGGGAGTGAGTATTGCGTGCACCACGCGCGCCACGTGGCGCGCCACGTGGCGTGCCACGTGGTGCACTAGAACCAATCATACATCGCCAAATAATACAAGGTATGGCCCACCATTGCCACATGGCGATAAATTATTGGTTCTAGTACACCACGTGGCAATGCACGTGGTGTATTGTATACTTTTCCCTAAAACGGACTCTTAGTGTTACATCACCAGCGACCACTCTTGTACTACAGATTTCAAAGATGAACAAGTAAAACTTCCAACACAAATCTTGAAGTGAAGACAAATAATATATTCGAGGTAGCGGAGTCCCTTCTGATTTTATCTAAAAAGGGTGACTTTTCAGAGCAGGATGGGCAAGTTCTGAACAAGTTAGCCTAGACAATTAAAGAGACAGCCTCAAGCAAAGGGATATGTTGGAGTTTTAATTTTTAAAAAAAAAAAAAGCTCTAGAAGAAGACTAAACTTCAATATGAGAAGTGAATTGTGTATGTTCACACAAATTTGAGTATAAAAAAAATCAGGAATAAATAATCATAATATCCAATTTTATTAATTTTAATTTTAGAAGTAAACAAATTTAAATGTGTACTTGTTTTACAAAATATAAATGCTTCCTATATTTTTGCTTGTTTTTTAACTGTAGATCTAAAAACCCGAAATAGACGATGAATGCTCTAGCAATAATTTAGTATATTGAAATTTCGCGTCAAAGCACTTGTGCAGATCTTGAGGAAAATTGCCTCTTGATCTAGGAATAATTTAGAGGCTTAGATAGCTGAACTCTTGAGAAACTTGAAGAACACGAAAATCATACAGAACTTGAGAAAACTTTATGACCTGCGATTTCTAAGTTACTCGAGAAAACTTAGTACTTAAGTCACTCAATAATTGATATACAATAATGGCATGAAAGGCATATGACACCTTTGTGTTTGTGTGTATGTGTGTGTGTGTATACACACACTTTGTATGTATTGGTTATTATTCGAAGGGCATAAATGGTGAAAGAGAATGGTTGAAAAATGAATGTTACCACTAATAAACCACTTGATATAACAATTAAAGAGAATGGATGAAATTTTGATTTTTCAAATTCACATTCAATAAAAGAAATAGATCAAGCAAAAGTAATAATACTTCAATTTTTAGTAGAAGACACGTTGGTTCATCAGAATCTTAAGAGTCGGTTGCAAAAATGTACTCAAAATCTTAAGAGTTAGTTCTATAAACACACTTACAGTTGCAACTATTCAATATTAGAACTTCATATACTGTGCCACATGGAGGCTCAATTTTAATTCTATAACTAGTTTATATCTCCAGCAATTGGCACGAATAATTAATTATTTAACTCAATAATAAATTAATAAAAATATTCAATCACTTTGATCGTTAAGAGAATTTTATTAAGTCACTCTAACTAAATTTAATTTCACTTAGAGTTGGAGTTCACCTTTTTTTTTAAACACATATTGAGAAATTGAAAAATGAATTTATGTAATATTATGAGTCTTAAGCGTACACACATTTTGAATGCTCTAGTTCTTTAAAAGGGATATGGATGAAGAATTAATCGTACTACTGATAAATTAAATAATATAATATTAAGATGAGATGGATGAATAATTAGGTTTTCAAATACAGATTCAACAAAAGTGAGGATCAAACAAGAGTCTCAAGCCTTCAGTTTTTAGGGGAGAGATATGTTGGTTCATTATTCTTAAGAGTTGGTTTTAAAAATATACTAACAATTATAACTATTCATTTATTGGATTTCTTATCATGTGCGCGTGGAGACTTCCTTCGACTCAGTTTTAGTTACATAATAGTTAGATTAGTCATACCACACAATTCAACTCTTCAAAAATCATATTCTGTTATCCTTAGCCTAATTTAATCATGATTGAGGTTAGCCTAATTTAATCATGATTGAGGAGTACGATTATAAATGCTACAGTATTAATGAGCCCACTTTAGTCTTAAAATATTTTTCCAATATTGACATCAAGGAAATTATTCATAAGATGCGAACAGGACGACAAGAGAATTAATAATCAACATATAAATACGAAGGGTTGGACATCATTTGAGTAGTGCAAGTGATAAAGATCGGATGATATGACATTTGTGAAAAATCTTAGCCTGCATTCACATCAAATATTCTAAAGGACTTGAGCAGTACGAGCCACTGTCATGGAGTTGGAGGCCTTAGTTAGGGGTGTCAACAAACACAAACCTAACACAAAAATGATTGGTTTGGATCAAGACTTGGAGGGTCGAGTCAGAATCTGATACAACCCGACTGACCCGCCAAACAAACAGGTTGGATTCAAGTTGGAATCGAGTTGACTCGTGTGACTCGAAAAAAAATTAAAAAATAGGTTGAGTTCCAATCGACCCGTTTGACTGAGAAAAAACTTAACATTGAGAAAGTTTTTTGGGTCAAACAAGTTGGCGGATCAACCCGTTTGACCTGAAAAACTTACTTAATAATGGCATGTGAAGTTTTTTTTTCCAGGTCCCAGGTCAACCCGCCAAGTCATGTTCGAGTTGGCTCTTATCGGGTTGATGCGTTGGTGGGTCGAGTTTGAGTTGGCTATTATACTTGGTTATGAACCCCACCTATCAACTTGAAAGCCGACCCAATTGCCACCTTTGGCTTTAGTTAAAATTATATAATAGATTAGTCATAGAGCTGCCATGCCACTTGAAGTTTTTTTTTTTTTTTTAATGGTAGATTGGAGGTCTTAGTTTTAGCTAAGACTATGTCATACCACAGTCCCAGTCTCCCAAAATCTTATTCTATTACCATAACCTTAACCACGATGTCAGAGGATAGCATTACGAAATTTGTATTTGCAAGAACATACAACAATCTAGCGGATCAGTTGGCAAACCTTTTGCCAAGGAATTAGTGAGTACAATATCATTAGAAATGTGGTTAAAGCCATTTTTCTAAAGTCACTATGGGAGGAAATGTGGTTAAAGCCATTTGTCTAAAGTCACTGTGGGAACGTTACTTTGATTTTAGTACTACCACTACGTGGTTTAAAGAGTTACAAAAAGTTTTATAGTACTTAGAAAAGTTACCCACTAGCGTATAAAATGAGAGGTTGAAGATATGATAAATTATATTCTTAATGAAGTGTAAATAGTTGCTATGTATCTTGTTGAATAGAGTGAGAGTGTCTTCACCTACATGATCATAGAAGGAGAACCGCTTCTAAGTAAAAGTTTGGTTTACTTCCGTAACATGATCATGAAACTAGTACATGACACACGGACGTAATAGTGCTAAACTCTTTGTGAATTGATCAATGTCTTTAATTCTATATATGTGTATGATGTTCTTGACTAACTTGCAAATCTTGGTCTAATGCTACAAGCAATCTAGATTTGGTTAGTTCAGCTATACCACTGAAAGAAAAGTCTAAATCAAACAGTACTTTTTTTATACACAGCATTATATGTGTGTGTCCGTTATTTCATTATCCAAACTAAGTGGGAAATATTGGAATAATTTGTTAATGGAATTAGTATTTGAGGCTTGTTAAATTTGAACATAGATTTTTATCAGAAAGAATCCAGGAGTAGAATCTGCAAAGGAAGTACCCGCTAATCCAGTCACAAATTCTTGTCAGACAGCACCTAATGAAGAGAATTCGCTGGAAAGCTCCCATGGATTTAGTCGCGAATTCTCATCAGAAAATACCTACGAATCCGCAGGGAAAAAGTCTGCAGATCCAGCCGTAAACTCTCGTCAAAGAGTATCCCCAAGTCGAATATGCGGGGTCGCATTGCTTATGGCGTTCAGATATTGTGAAATATTTTGTTATGCCTTTTAATAAAATTTTGCAACCTTTTCGTGCCCGAAAACCTTTTGGATCTATCTAAACGTGTATGGTGACACGAACTAAACAAACGGGTTTTAAAGGAATTAAACTAACTTTTACTATTTTTTTATCTTTTCTTGTTTGAGAACTCTTGATTTTGCTGTGAAAAGTTTGTCTTTCTTGTTCTACCATAGAAATATATTGTCTTAATTCAGAATAAACAACTTAGTGTAGTGGGGCAATAAACACCTTAAGGGTAATGTTTCTACACACCTCAAAAAGCCTTCAATCTGCCTACATTGTTTGGGCATTACCTTGCAATTTTGTTCAAGAAAATGGTGAAGAGAGCTCAATATTTTTTAGGAAAACTACGAAACAAACTCAAGAAAACAAAAGATGTAAAATATGAGACTCGTGGCTAGGTTGCGGAGGGAGAGACCATTTAAAATAGCCAGAAATCTATACTATTGAAGTAGAAGATTACATCAATGGGTAAAATTTGAAATGAGCATTTAGGATTTTTCTTTTTTTTCCTTCGTCCATAATAGCAAACGGTTATTCCAAACCTTTCAACCCTCATGTAAGTGAGGATCTGTGGGTTGAGATTTATGTTACGTGACAAGCCTAAATGTAATATCAAAAAGCTAAAATTCTTGTCGAGCAAAGTAGACATGCACTTTCCACACTTTGACTGCAAAACAAGAAAGTGAAATATTTAAAAGCTCCCCGGTTTCTTCAACCTTAAGAAGATAATTGTAATGGTTAAATCTGATATTCAAATGGGCTGTTAAAATTGGATTTTAACCTTAAGAAAAGGAGTTAGAAGCCCATGGAGTTTAACCCCCAATTGACCTCCATTGCTTAAGTCAATAGGAGTTCGAATGAAGCCTTAGATATGAAAGAGTCAAAGATTTAGAGTCTTACAGGCTTGGTTGCTTCTGTTGGTGATGGGAGTATTTATAGTCAGAAAAAGCTGCGCCAAAGGGTTTTGAGACTCGCATTATTGCAAGCTGAAGAGTTGATGTTAGTATCCTATTACATGGGTGGCTAATGAGACATAATTTTATTTGTGTGAGCTCAGGTAGTACTAGTTGAGACATTTTATGCTCATGTCATGTCATGTCATATCAAATGGTTTCTTGTTTAAGTTATTTAAAAGCGTTAATAATACTTTGCTCCCCTAAACTTAGTGGGTAGTCACACTTTGCCTCCCTCAACCTTAAATATATACACTTTGCCCCCCCAAAGGCTAGTCAAAGTTAATAATTCCAAAAAAAAAGTGAGTGTTATGACATTATTACCCTTTTATTAATTAATACATTTACAACTTTATATCATTTCTTTTTATTTTTAAAAGATTTATTTCTTCACTATCATATAAATTATATCAAAATATCAAATAAAAAATTTAAAGAAAGTTAATATTTAATTTACATCTTTAAAAAATTTTCTCTTGTATCAATATTTACCTCTGTATATGTTATTTTTAATTTATTAGACTTTAAGTTAAATAGAATTGATAAAATGCACAACAATAAAAGATAAATTCAATTACCAAAAATTTATTATAAAAAGGTAATATCCAACTCATTTATTTAAAGTAATTTTTTATCATTTTAATTTATTTAAACTTTTAGACCAATATCATTGTCATTTTTATATTTATTAAATTATTCCAATATGAAATTCTTAAGTAAAGAATTTCTTATTACTTATTGTTTTGGACTAAATATTATATTTTTTTGTTTGACTTATTTATTCTTGTTTGACCTAGTACTGTATAATGGGCTAACTCTTCTTTTTTCCATAATATTCTTTGATTAAAATTTTCATATTGGACTAATTTGATAAATATAAAAATGATTATGATATTAGTCCAAAAGTTTAAATAATTTAAAATAATAAAAATTTAGTTTAAATAAATGAGTTTGGTATTACCATTTTTATACAAAATTTGACAATTAAATTTATTTTAGTGTCGTGTTATTTATCGGTTTTGTTTGACTTAAAGTATAATAAATTAAACAAAACATATATAGAAGTAAATATTAATCTAAAAGGAAAATTTCAAAGATATAAACTAAATATTAGCTTTCTTTAAAATTTTTAGTTTGATATTTTTATATAATTAATACGATAGAGAAGATATAAATCTTTTAAAAATGAAACGAAATAATATTAAGTTATAAATGTATTCATTAATAAAAGGGCAATAATGTCATAACACTCACTTTTTTTTTAATTCCTAACTTTGACTAGTCTTGGGGGATAAAGTGTATATATTTAAAGTTGTGGGGGTAAAGTGTGACTACCCCCTAAGTTCAGGGGGGCAAAGTGTTATTAACCCTATTTAAAATCCTTGTTTTAGGCAATTCAATAAGTTAGCTGGCGTGGCCGCCTCACTCTGCCTGCTAGGGCAACGAAGATAGAGGGCAATCTTAATAGGCTTTTGTTACTAGTGATGACTGGAGTTCCTCAGCTAAGGCTGAGATGAGGTAAGTCCAGGCTCGAACAGAGTTAAACTCGAAATAGTGGCTGGCCTAAGTCTTGGACTTAAATAATGTAGCGGCTGAATTCATGTGCTTGGTTTAATTAATGAACAATCTATTGTTGAAAATTCGGCGAAGGGCAGAACTCGGATCCTTTGGGCTTGGGCCATACAGTAAGCGACACATTTTAAGCAAGCCGAAGAAGGCATAGAATTAGACTGTTCAAATTGACTCTCACACTCGCCCCCAGCTTCCTCATTAACAAAGTGATGAAATATTTAAGTGGATCGAATTTACAGATAAAATTGTGAACTCTTTTTGATCCACAATCAACCACGTCATCAATAGAATGGGCCAAAGGTGAGCCACGGAGTAGTCCATCTATGGGCCACGAATGACGTGACTGATTGTTATGACATTGTTTTGTTTTAAGCTAAGCATAGTCGAGAGTTGAGGATACATTTTCGGTCTTATCAAGAAGACCATGGTAAGGCGTGATCAACTTGCTGGAAATACTTACAGATACAATTAGAGTTCTAAGCAACAGCGAGTGAAGACGTGTTGAAATAAAACTTTATGTGGATTATTTAACGAAAATATTATGAGTTCAATTTTTTTTCCCTGCAGGCCAATGATGGTTTAATCCTGGAATAGCAATTATCAAATTTCACTCTTTAGATGAATTAAAGAAAATGATAAAAATGTGGAATAGTTTATTTTCCTCTAAAATACCTTTTCGAACGTAATGTTGAGAATTCAAGAAAATTTAACTTTTCTCCTAAAAGAACACCTACCGGTAACATATTTTTATACATTGTAGATATTATGTAGACATCTCCCAATAGAATACATTGTACATGCAACATTCATGAATGATTCCGATTGGCAAAAGGATACATAAAGTTGAGACTATGTACATAAAAAAAAAAAAATTTAAAATTTTAGTGTTGCTGGCTTGCAATACAAAGATACCTGCGCCATTTGAAAATACGTTCCTTTAGAACTTCAAATTAAGGGAATGGTTTTTTTATTTAATTGGTCCACAAAATCAAAAGCTGAGGTCATAAATTGGTTAAATTTCATAAACTTCAAAGCGATTTTGTTTTGTAATAGAAAAATGCATAAACTATTGTCATGTCAAAAGGGAAAATAAATCAATAAATAGATAATAGGAGGCTTCTCCTGCCAACAAAAAACTGAAGGAGAATGGGGTTAGCCCATTAAAAAAAAAAAAAACTGAAGGAGGATACTTTTCCTAAAATGGAACAACGAAAAAAATGTTATCGCTTTGAGGTATCAATGGACATCTCAATTTCAAAGGTTGAACTCTTTATCTAGCACCATATGTAGCCCTATAAACCAAACCAACAGGGGAGGTGCACTCAATCATCGTTTCTTCATCTACAATTTAAGGGCAAAAAACAACTTGTGAAATTCTCATACATCGACCTGTTATTTTGACATAATATTTTGCCATCTAATACATTTGCAATTGGGATCCACTATTTCCCAACGGCAACGATAGTTTTATTTTGTTTAGGGTTTAGGGTTTAGGGTTTATCGTATTGAAAATTTTGATTTTTGTATAGTTTGTTCTATTGCATTCTTCATTTTTTGTTAATTTCTATTCTAAATTGAATGTTCTCAATTGCTATTTTAATAATTGATGCACGCGCATACTATTTTTAAAAAAAATATTGCCATAGGGAGTATGGATTATGACCAGTTTGTGCGCTTTCAGCCGTACTAATGTGTCAAGAGACTTGAATTTCTACCCGAACACATTAGATGAAAGAATTAATGAAAATGAAATCTAAGATATCGTTCTAGTGGGATTTTTTTGGGTGAACACCATGGACCCAACAGTAAATAGGGTAAGCTCGGTAGATCCCACCGAATCTTGATGACTCCAATGTTTACCGTTGGGTTCACGTCCACCTAAATATTGACCGTTCTAGAGTACTCTTTTGGGCATTGTCTAGAATCATTTGACAATTTTGTGATCCAAGTGGAGCCCTCATCTATTGTACACTCTTGGGTATTGTGGCTAATTTTTTGCAATTTTATGAGTGAGAGCCAATCAATGTCAATAAGTAGAGTTGTCCATATATTTTATGAATATGATAGGATTTGTTGGAAAATCAATATGGAAATTTATTCCTTGACATCAACTTTGGATTTATTGAGAGTCTAAGGCTAGCAAAAAACCCAGAGCTATAGAGATTTCATGAAGTTGTGAGAGGCTATTGAGAGTTTAGGATTAACGGAGTACCTATGAAGTTGTGAGAGGTTAGAGAGGACCAACATGTGGAGGAGTTTTGAAAATCTATATCTCTATTGCAAAACTATTTCACAATGAGTGGAATGATTCATGTACTTTATTAATTAGAGTAGGATTACTTGAAAAAATGGATGTGGGACTTTTATCTCTTAGCACCTCCTAATAAACTCAGATTGTGGAGATCGTGCGGCTGGCAAGCGGTCAACTGGTCCAGTCAGATTTGGTGCTGAAATGATCCCAATGAGAATCCAGATTGCCCAATGCCAATTCATTGGCCGAACTATTGAAAATCGTGGGGTCGGGCTAAGTTTAATAACTATACAATTTCATGGACTATCAATTGAGTCTAAGCACTCCTTTAGTTCCTGCTCAACAATCAAAGTCACGTCAGAAGGTGTTATAAGGAAGAGATGCTCACATGGACCTGATTTAGAGGTGGGATCATTGATCCTGTGGTCCAGAAGAAATCACTTTATCAGTTAGATGGGCCATAGTGTGGGCCCTACTTGGACCATAGATGAAATTGCAACTTCTGGACCACAGGGTCCACGGTCCTATTCGTGGACTGGATCCATAAAAAAATTTTCCGTGATAAGGGACAAAAAGTCCTATTTATTTTCCAAGAAAATGATAAATAACAAGGATTACTTCACTTAATATCAATTAATTTTGAGATAGAAGGTCATGATCTATATTAATATGCACCAAAAATTTTATAAGCTTTTCATGTTGTAAAATAAAGGGTATTTCAACAACTTTTGTCCCACATTGAAAAAACTAAAAGGCTTTTGTCACTTTATATTATTTTGTTCATTAATGAGTTTGTGATGAGCTAAGATATAATATGGCCTCGTGCGTACAAGGGAGAGTTGAGTTTGGCTGATCCAGTTCAAATCGACGGATTTGCCCCCCCTTTGCGGGTGGGTTAAACATGGCCCAATCCAATTTTATTTTTCTTATCGAAAATTAAATAATTCTTGTTACTGGAATTGTCAGATTTCTTTTTGAAAAATCCCAATAGATATTTTGTTTAATATCCAATGGACTAATTTTCATTTATATTAAACGGATCTATTTTAATGCCCAACGGATCAATTTTATTTAATTGGGCCAACGGTTTATTTTATTAAATACCAACGTATTAAATTTGTTTAAACGGGCCAACGGATTTATTTCATTAAATACCCCAATGGAATATTTTTAAATGGCCCAACGGATAATTTCCAACAGCTCTTTTTTCTAGGCCTATAAATAGTGAGTTTCTTCTTTCTTCCTAGATACAAACAATTTCTACAAACTCATTTTCTGCTAACTTCTTTCTCCCTCACTCTGCTGGTATAATTTTTGCTTGTTCCTGATCCCTCTAAATAGAGGAAGGCTTGTTTAATCCTGGAAAAATATTTCTCTACCCAGAAATAGTTTCTTAGGACAGTGCTACATACGACTCAAGTAAAATTTACATTGTCATTCTCCATACATTTTTCCCTACAATCTAAGAAACTATGGTCCTCAAACTGACGATCAATGTTGCTGTGCCTCCAACATCTCCTAGCTCCGGTCACCATGCCATTTGCCAAGCCATTCCCTGATGTTTCAAAAATTGAAGTTTTTGCTAACGAAAACTTCAAAAGGTGGCAAGAACGTGTACACTCTCTGCTTGACATTCATGGAGTTGCCTTTGCATTGACCAACTCAGAACCTAGCTGCAACTACGGATGCCTAAGGTCTACGAGACATGGCAACATGCCAATAAGGTATGTCGCCATACCATTTTACAAACACTTTCTAATGAATTGTTTGATCGTCTATTGCAGTTACAAAAATGCCAAAACTATTTGGGAAGCTTTGATAACCAAGTTCACAGCGAAGATGCAACCAAACAAAAATTTGTTGTTGGTAAATACTACCAATGGCAGATGACTGATGATAAAGAAATGAAAGCACAAATCACAGAGTATCAAATGTTACTCGAAGATTTGAAAAGCGAAGATATCAACTTACCAGAAAAGTTTGCTGCCGACATGTTGATCGAAAAGCTGCCCGAGTCATGGACTGACTACAAAAATAATCTCAAGCACAAGTAGAAAAATTACACAATTGAAGAGCTAGTGAAGCACATCCTGATTGAAGATTCTAACAAGAAAGAGTTGCGAGCAACTAGAGCTAAGGACATGGCACTCAAAGCTAACTTGGTACAAGGCAACAATAAGAGATACGCTAACAAGTCCCAAAGTCATAAGCCCAATAATCCTAACTTTAAGAAAAAGAAAGGCAATTGCTTTGTTTGTGAAAAATCAGGACACCATGCTCCCCAAGTGCAGGCACAAAAAGAAAGGTGATAAAGCAAGTGCTAATCCTCCTAAGGTTAATCTAACTGAAGGAGATGAAATAATTGCTGCAGTCATCTCTCAAGCAAATATCGCAGCAAATGTGAAAGAGTGGGTGATAGACTCTGGGGCTACTTGGCACATTTGTGCAAATCGAGAAGCATTTACCTCCTATACTCCAATAGGGGATGATGAAGAAGTGGTCTATCTTGGAGACTCTAGAACTGCTAAAGTTCTAGGAAAGGGCAAAGTGCTCCTGAAACTCACTTTAGGAAAAACTTTGGCTCTTAACGATGTGCTGCATGTGCCGAACATTCAGCAAATCTGGTTTCCGTGGCATTGCTAGGAAAAGTTGGGATAAAAGTGTCATTTGAATCTGACAAGATTGTAATGACTAAAAATAATGTGTTTGTGGGCAAAGGTTATTGTAACAAGGGACTATTTGTACTTAACATTTCCAATGTGATCAATGAAAATGCTTCTTCTTCTGCTTATATCATTGATTCAATTTCTTTATGGCATGCTAGATTAGGACATGTTAATATTAGTTATATCAAGAAAATGCAAGCATGTGGCCTAATTTCTGGTATTAGTAATAACATGGATAAATGTGAATTATGTGCCGAAACTAAAATGACAAAGAAAAGTTGTATTTCTGTCCATAGAGAAACTAAATTGTTAAGTTTAATTCACACAGACTTAGGTGATTTAAAACAAACTATGACTAGAGGTGGTAAAAGGTATTATGTTACTTTTATAGATGATTTTTCTAGAATTCACCAAAATTTATTTACTTAGAAATAAAGATGATACTCATAGTGCCTTTTTGTCCTATAAGTCGGAAGTAGAAAATCAACTTAGTAGAAAGATAAAAAGGATTAGATCTGATAGAGGAGGTGAATTTTTAGCTTTAGATAACTTTTGTGAACAGGAAGGTATAATACATGAAATTACACCACCTTATTCACCGGAATCAAATGGAGTAGCGGAAAGGAAAAATAGAATGCTAAAAGAAATGATGAATTCTATGTTAGTTAGTTCTCATGCTCCTGATAATTTGTGGGGGAAGCTATTTTATCTGCATGTCACTTACAGAATAGGATTCCACATAAAAAGACCGGAAAAACACCTTATGAATTATGAAAGGTTATAGACCTAATTTGAAATATTTAAAGGTGTGGGGGTGTCTGGCTAAAGTTTTGTTGCCTGAACCTTAAGAAAAGGAAAATAGGTTCTAAAACTTCTGATTGTATGTTTATTGGATATGCTCAAAATAGTACTGCATGTAGATTTCTTGTTTTGAGAAGTGATGTACTTGTTTGCAATACAATTATTGAGACAAAGAACTGCTGAGTTCTTTGAACATATTTTTTCACTTTCTAATAAAATTTCTCATGCACCTGTTGAAACAAATAGAGAACAAACCTCTAATGAGGAATTGAGAATGAGTAAAAGGCCAAGAAAAGAATTTTCTTTTGGAAATGATTTTCAAACTTATCTTGTTGATAATGATCCTTTAACTTATTTTGATGCTATTTCTTCTTCTGATAACAAATTTTGGAAAGAAGCAATTAAAACTGAAATTGATTCTATTATAAAAAATAAAACTTGGATTTTGGTTGATTTACTGCCTGGTGCAAAGCCTATTAGTTGTAAATGGATTTTCAAAAGAAAATATAATCCTGATGGTTCTATAGAAAAATACAAAACTCGTTTAGTAGCGAAAGGATTTTCTCAAAAACAAAATATTGGATTATTTTGACACATTTGCACCAGTAACTAGAATTTCTTCTATCCAAATTTTATTTGCTTTGGCTTCTATTTATAAATTTTTTGTTCATCAAATGGATGTCAAAACTGCTTTTTTAAATGGTGATTTGGAAGAAGAAATTTATATGGTTCAACCAGAAGGATGTGTTGTACATGGATAAGAAAATAAAGTTTGCAAATTAATAAAATCCCTTTATAGCATAAAACAAGCTCCTAAACAGTGGCATGAAAAATTTGATCAAGTTTTGATAAGAGATGGATTTTCATCCATAGAAGTGGATAAATGTAGGTATACTAAAGTTGTAAATGATCAATATGTGATAATTAGTTTATATGTGGATGATATGCTTATATTTGGTACTAGTTTAGATATTATTACTAGTACTAAATGTTTTTTGCCTTCTAAATTTGATATGAAAGATTTGGATGAAGCAAAAACGATATTGGGTGTTAAAATTATAAGGAGTAATGATGGTATAATGTTGTCACAAGAACATTATACAGAGAGACTTCTTAGGAAGTTTGAAAATTATGATGTAACTCCTGTGAGCACTCCTTATAATGCTAACACTCAATTAAAGAAAAATAATAGTGACCTAGTTGCTTAGTCTAAATATGATCAGATTATTGGAAGTCTGATGCATTTAATGAATTATACAAAGCCTGATATAGCATATGTTGTGTGTAGACTTGAGTAGATATACTCAAAATCCCAATCAAGAGCATTGGTCTGCATTAGTGAGACTAGTGAAATATTTAGAGGAACCATGAACTATGGTATCCTATATAGTGGATTTCCCACTGTATTAGAAGGTTACAGTGATGCTAATTGGATCTCTGATTCAAGTGAAACAAAATCCACTAGTGGCTACATGTTCACCTTGGGTGGTGGTGCAATAACATAGAAATCAGCCAAACAAACAATCATTGCTAGATCAAATATGGAGTCAGAGTTTATAGCTCTGGAATTGGCTAGTAGTGAGGCAAACTGGCTGAGAAATTTCTTAGCCACTATTCCTTCAACTAAGGACCCACTGCCTCCTATATCCATACATTGTGATTGTCAAGCGGGAATTTCTATTGCTAAAAACAAATCTTATAATTGTAAAAGTCGACACATGAAATTGAGACATGATGTCGTAAAGCAACTGTTAAGAGATGGAATAATTTCCATTGATTTTGTGAAGTCAGAATTAACTTTGGCCGATCTTCTGACTAAACCTGTAGGAAGAAAGTTAATTCTTCAAACTACAAGGGAAATAAGGACTTAGGTCAACAATTGTCAATAGAGACGGTAACCCAACCTATGTGATTGGAGATCCCATGAAATAGGTTCATATGGATAATAACAAGTCAATATCAACTATTAAGCACTACAAATTTACGTCCCTTATGAGATAAGTGCTTTTGACTGCTAGTGAATGTGAGGATGAGTTTTAAAAAAAACTCTTAATGAATTCATATTCTTTTAGGAAGGTATACTTGAGCAGTGTACACTGGATGAATTCATCTATATGAGAGTGGAGTGGGGCCGCTCCTATAAGATTTATTGACTGAATCTTTAGAGCTCTCATGAATAAACCAGGCAAGCATATAGCCAAAATTGCACAAAACCATGTTGAACAGCAAAATTGTGGATTGCAATGTGACTAATAAGATCTTTGTCATACATCAAAGAGTTATTGGTTCATCGAAATTTATATTTCACCACTAATTCTGTAAGTTATGTTTTATTAGTCTAAGTTTGGTTCATAGTCCAAAAGACACCAAACTGATTGCGTTGTGCACAAACGAAATCAAGCAGATCTTCTGTATTTTCCCTACAATACTTTCATACAAAAGTTTTTGAAATAGGAGGGAGATTGTTGTAAAATAAAGGGTATTTCAAAACCTTTTGTCCCATATTGAAAAAAACTAAAAGGCTTTTTATCACTTTATATTATTTTGTTCATTAATGGGCTTGTAATGAACTAAGATATAATATGGGCTCGCACGCACAAGGGAGAGTTGAGTTGGACTGATCTAGTTCAAATTGACGGATTTGCTCCCTCCCCCTGCGCGTGAGTTAAACACGGCCCAATCTAATTTTATTTTTCTTATCAAAAATTAAATAATTTCTCCTTACCTGAATTGTCAGATTTCTTTTAAAATCCCAACAGATATTTTGTTTAATGCCCAACGGACTAATTTTCATTTAATATTCAACGGATTTATTTTGAATGCCTAATGGATCAATTTTATTAATTGGCTTAATGGTTTATTTTATTAAATGCCAACAGATTAAATTTGTTTAAATGGACCAACGGATTTATTTCATTAAATGGTCCAACAGAATATTTTTAACAAATGGCCCAACGGATCTTTTCCAACAGCTCTTTTTGGTGGACTATAAATTGTAGGCTCCTTCATGCTTCCAAAATACAACAATTCACAGAAACTCATTTCCTGCTAACTTCTCTCTCTTCTCTTCCCTCTTAATCTGTTGGTAGAATTTTTGCCTATTCCTGATCCCCTAAAAATAGAGGAAGACTTGTTTAATCCTGGAAAAATATTTTTCTACCCAGAGATAGTTTCTTAGGACAGTGCTACACACGACTCAAGCAAAATTTATATTTTCATTCTTCGTACATTTCCCAACATTTCGGTTTCTTCAAGCTTAATTAGATGATAAAGTTATACGACACATGAAAAGAGAGAGATATTATGACTTGATATATAGGTAAAATATGGCTCCATTGATAAATTGGGTATTGTCAAGGAAAGGCACTTTTTTTTTTTTTTTTGGCTTGCTTTTTTCAACTTAGTTCTTAATTTTAATGAGACACAAAATTGCTCAAAGTTAAAATAAGAAGGAACAACAAGACTATGAACTTTTATCGTTGAAGTCGTTTTTGTATGAAAGCTTTTCTATGAAGGATTAAACCAGCCTCGTTTACTTTTCTATTCTAATTTTTTCCTACTTGGATCTTCCGTAGTTATTCAAACCTTATTAATTTAAGACCTAGTTTTCTTTCTCAAAAGGAAAAAAAAAACACAGTAGAGAATAGAAAAGAAAAAAAGAGAATGATAAGTTACGAGAGAAAATAAAAGAGAGAAATTAAATACATTTTTTTTATATTGTTCGGAAGTTTAGAAAAGAAAAAAAAAATATGAATTCTCTTCCTCTGGTGGAAAGCTGAAGAGAAATTGGAAGAAGAGAAATTTTTGCCCAAGTTTTTTCACGTATGTGCCTTTTAAGTTTACTAAGTTCTAAAGAATAGGAAGCAGATTATATATTTAATAGATTTTATATTAATGGCTAAAGAGGTAAAACTGAAATATTCAATTGATAACTTTCTCTTCTGTCTTTTTCTTCCCAATTTTCCAAGGAAAAGTTCTTCAAGTCTGGAGGAATCTGCAATCCCTCAGTTTCCTTTCCTTTCTTTCCTGCTTAATCTCCCAAAAGAAAGAAATGACGCAGCTTTCCTCTTTAATTTTTTCTTCTTCTCTCTCTAAATTGGCTGAGGAGAACACGTTGGAAAAGTTTTCTTAGTTTGGTGGATAAAATTGAGACATTTTACTTTGACGGGATAAATTAAAATATTAAGCTACTCTAGAGTAACCTAATGGAATTGACTCGTCTTTCTAGAAAGAATAGCAAGAAAGAAAAGATGATTTTCAAACCAACCGCCAAATAACGAACATAAGACTTGATCTTGATATTTTATATAGTGTCTTTCATTTGATTTGAGGCACGATATAGAGCCAAAACTTGCTAGATTGGACTCTCAAGATAATGGAACTCCACCATCTAATCCCTCAAATTCTACATTGAATAGGCAAATTAGACGACATTCTACATAATTATTGGTTTGGTAGGATGATGGTGCTTGAGCTCTTGCATTTCTGCCAAATATCTCAGGTTAATTACACAGATTTATAGCCTTCATTCCACTAAATAATGTTTCCAATATGTCCTCTCTCTCCCGAGCAGGCATTTTTTAGTATTACTAGCATGTTGCTGACTTGTGATTAATGTCTCAAAAAAAGGAGGAAAAGCTGCCAACCTTTTATATTGAATAGTACTCACCTTCATGATGAAATTGTCAAACCAATGTTATGTGTAGACATATATTATCTTATTTAATCACGTTCAAGCCTAGTTGTAAATTATTCGAAAGGTAATAATGATTAATTCTCTCTATATTCCAATCAAGTTGAGCTTGTACAATTTCAGCATCTTGTACACAACACTAGAGAGGATTGTTTTCACCTAAATTTTCTGAGTGTTACATGGTCAATTTCGTTAGTGTTGAAGACCATGTTATTGTAAATATGTCTTGCAATCAATAACGTATCTTTCATAATCATCGCAAACAGTGATTAGTGAATGATAATACAAATTAAAAAAATTTCCAAAAATGCAACAAAGATGAAAATAAGTAGAGGACGAAGTTAGATGAAATATGTATTACTTCAATTTACCTAAACTGAGACTTTTGTGACACATCAAGGTAAGGTACCTTAATTATAAACAACGGATATCCTGCACCAAAAAAAGCTACGAACTAATGGCCATACGAGCAAACAACAAAAATATATGATCTATCGTTCAAGTCATAATCTCTCTGTTAGACAGTCCAACCCAGTAATTGATGAGCATAAGGCCGACCCTCCACCTTTGAGGCAGCTATCTCCCCTCATCCTCATATCACTAGTAGGTTCGTATCAATCTTAAAGGATCAAGGTTGGAGTCGCAGCCATCATCAACGTCTAACTTAGAATCATTGACACCATCATTATCCATTCCCAGTGTCTATTCCCTATTCATCTATAATAGGAATAATGTCACCAGTGGTAGGGACGATTTCGCACATCAATGAGCACCATTAATGTTGGTAGTCCAAAGGTAAACATTCATCAATCTGGTAAGAAAGGAAATCATTATCATAACATATAATTTAAAAAACAATAAAACTTAAACAAGATGCAAAATTAATTAAATCATTGTCATAATGCCAAGACTTCTATTGCGAGCTGGTCTACCATATAGTCCATTTCCATTGCAAACTGGCACTACCACACAATTCGTGTCCACTGCAAACTCAGGTGAAGGAGGCCAGGAGAAAACTTTTGACATTAAGTCTAGAAAGGAACCAGATGTGGTTCGATCCAGCTGATTTGCAGAAAGAGTTTTCGGCATTATGGCCAGAATATCTACTAAAAACTCATTCACTAATTTTCGTGTAAATTTAATCTTACTAATAGGAAAAACATGCAAGAAGGATCAAAGAAACCACAGAAACACGAAAATGGGGAATCAAATAGAAAAATAAAACTCAGGATCAAAAACCAAAATTGAAAACCTTTTGGCTAAACTGTAAACCAGAACTAAATTTTATAGTCCGGTTCAATTGGGAACATGATTACCAAGACATAAAATTTTATAAGATTGTTACAACTGAAAGCGTTATTATGATTAGTCATACCACACAGCTCAGCTCTTCCAAAATCCTATTATATTATTCTCTTATTCTTCTTTTTCTTTTCTTCTTTTTTCTTTTTCTTTTTTTTTTAACTTAAAGTTTTATAATGTCAGAGAGTAATATTCTCTTTTGTTACAACATGCAGGAAAATAAAGCAGAAATAAACAAAAAAATGGAACATACCCGTTCTGGTAACCACATATTCTCACCAATAATCACCACACGAACAAGTCCCATTTTTAAATCGATGAAATCTGCTGGCATCCCTCACCACAATTTCTCGTTTAGCAACCAAAGCCATCAATTTGATTGCATTATGACAATCACAGCAGATCCTATGGCCCTGGACAAGATGCAATGGAGTAGAATCAACTGTGTTGATTAGACCAAAGGAAATTGCCAACCTTTCACTATGATGAACTCGTAATTCTTCTTCTTGACCATCAACATCAGAAAGAAATGAATTGCTTTCTGCAACATAGCCTAGTTTATTGATCTCTAGCATCAGTTTGTTTAATTTTTCATAGATCTGATTCGTCTGGACGTGGCACTTATCTCCAGTAAAGAAAACATATGGCTGCTTCTTGATATCTATCCAAGTGCATGCAGGCAACATTCTCAGACCCTTTCTCTTCAAATTTTGGATGACACCTGCTACTTCTTGCAACTGTCCAGAACTATTGTAGATATTCAGAAGGACTACATAATTACTCAGCTTTTCTGGCTCCATCCCATAAAGTTTCTCAGCAGAAAATCTTCCAAGCACAAGATTTTTGTGGACCCTACAGGCTGTCAGCAAGGCAGCCCACATATTCAAGGTTGGCTCAAATGGGGCATCTCTTATCATTGCAAAAGCTTCATCCAAAAGGCCTGCTCGGCCTAACAACTCGATCATGCATGCATAGTGCATTGCTCGAGGCTTAACCTTGTAAACACTAGTCATTGACTCGAATATTTCCCACCCACAATCTGATAAGGCCGAATAACTGCAAGCAGATAGAACAGCAAGAAATGTCACATGGTTAGGAACAAATCCTTCAGAAATCATCCGCTCAAATAGTTCAACCGCCTCAACTCCTTGACCATGATTGCCATATCCAGCTATAAGTGCATTCCAAGAGATAACATTCCTTTGGGGCATTTTCTCAAAAACATTTCTGGCATCTTCTACCCGTCCCCATTTGCTATAGAAGTCTATAAGTGCAGTATTAGCAACAATGTCCAACCCAAAACCATGACGAACTAGTCCTGCATGAGCTTGTTTGGCATGCTCCAGTGAAGCTAACCTTGTACATACTCTTATAATGATTGAAAAAGTGAAATGATCCATCTTTACACCAGAATCTTGCATTTCATAGTACATGTTCAAGGCATCCTCACTATAACCATGTAATGCATATCCTGCCATTATACTGTTCCATCCTACTGTAGTTTTCTCTGGCATCTCATCAAAAACAAACCTAGCATCCTCGATGCTACCACATTTGCTGTACATATCAATCAAAGCACAAGACACATAAATATCGTCTGTTGCATCCATCTTCAAAGCCAAAGCATGCAGTTGTCTCCCTGGAGAGATTATTTCCAAACCAGCAGAAGCTCGAATCATCATTGCTAATGAGCGTGATCCTGCAACAGAAAACTCCTTCCACATCATAAAAAACAATCTAAATGCCTCAAGATAATCTCCAAAGTCCACAAGGCCCCCAATTATCGTATTCCATGAAACCAAGTTTTTTTCAGGCATGTCATGGAATAACTTCTGGGCATCTATCATCATACCACATTTCACATGCATCAACAACAATCTGTTGCTCAAATACTGATCTGGCTCAAACCCATGACTAACCATATAATTTAACACTCTTTTCACCCCCCTAATAGATTTCAAACCAATGCAAGCGCGCACCAAAGCCTCAAAGGTGCCACTACCCACATTATCCTCAGTTGATTCACATTCTAAAATCTCAAACAATTCAAGGGCTTCTCGGTACTTCCCCTGTAAAACCAGTTTCTCTATCTTACCACAAATTTCAGAGCTGAAATTTTCATCCACCATCAATTCACCCCCTTCTTTCACCACACTCTGCTCACTTTTCAAGGGTTTAGTAACAAGATTTTCAAGTTTTGGACGTGGTTTCAATCCTTGCTCTGTAAAACTACATCCAATCTTGCAAGAAATCGAGCTTCTATTGTAACATATTTTCTGATTAAATAGCGACCAACTGTCCCTTTCTCCAAAGAAAATTCTGGGCTCAATCAATGGACAAGAAAGTCTAGTGCTCCTATGTATCTGATCCAATCCAACCCACATATCCATCTCAACCTTAACATTAACGATTTGTATCAGGCATTAGTTATGTGAAGGGCAAAATCAAGACTATAAGGAACGATAATAATCAGAATCTAATCATTTTGTACCAAATCAACAATATTCTCCAATCGGAAGCTTAAAAAAAGTAAAGAAGAAAATGAAAAAAAAAATATTGCTACATCTTGTACTATTTTAAAAGGTTTTTCCTATCAAAATGACTTCCAACAACTGTTGCTGGTACTGAATGATAACAATGATGTGAAAATTACCTGATTGTGGTACTTCTATTTAATTTAGACTGAAAAATTTACATCATATCACTCTAAGGAATGTTGTTGTTCCAGAACAATATTAGAATTTTCATAAGAATCTGAGTGTGAAGAATAGAATTCTTTCAAGAAAAATAAAGTTCAAAAAAAAAAATTAAACAACTATAACAAAGAGAGTTAAAAGTGACAATCTTTGTTCATTGGAGGGAGCACTAATTTCAGCAAAAAGGGTAAAGGATGTAAAAATTTAACATAAATTTAAGAAGTAGGTGAAGAATGTGCAACTACGATCATTATAGCGTGCATAAAAAGTTTCACAAACCATTCATTTTAGTGAAGGAAAACAAAAAATAAATTGTAGAATATACTACAAGAAACAAATAAGACATTGATAGAATTGATCTCATAATCTCCAGTTTCTAATTAGACGAGGAAAGCAACGATTACTGTTGCGTAAAAAACACAGTGGGCATATAATTTTATTTATTTGGGTTTTGGCAAGGTTTATATGGATAAATTTCCGATAATTCCTAAATTCATAGACAAATAAAAAAATGGGAATAAAAAAATGGGAAGAATTGCAGACTTACAGTAGCAGCATCTAAGCACTCGGCAGTGGCGGTGGAGTCAATATTGAGCTGATGATGCGAAACAGAGAGACAGCAGCGGCAGAGAGAGAGGGGGCGGGAGAGTGAGAAGAGCAAGGTCGGATGTTTACTTAGAAGACGGTTCGGGCGGACAAAACAAAGCAAAAAATGTAACTGAAATGACGACAAGGGGAAAATGGGAAGGAAAGCCAAAAACAAAAAAAAATCTGCCTCCATATTTTTTGTTTTTGAGGTGAAGGGAAAATGGGGAAAGGAAAAATAAAGTAGTACTTACTAAATAACTCTATCCAGGCAATTGTTAAGTGGAATAGAGGTTGATGGACCTTATATCACATTTACGCACACATAAACCCATCCATGTGGGACATTTTCTTTTGAGGTAAAAAGGAAATATGGAAAGGGAAAATAAGATAGAACCCACCAAACAACTCCATCCGACTCCATATTACTAACATCAGAAAGTTGATACTCTGAGTCTGAGGTAAATTACTTCCATCTTGTGATATTAAATTTTTTTTTTTTTTTGGGTTGGATAGTAGCCATAAATTGCTAGGTGATAATCCATTTGATGAGATTTATTGTTTATTGGTTATTGGGATTCTTTTTTTTTTTTTTTGGGATTGGATTTGAAATATTATGATGTTGTTGGATTAGATAGTTAAGGTAGTTTTTTTTTAATGGAATTAATTTTTTTAATGAAATTAATGCCTTTTGAAGTTAGAATAGATTTATGATCATAGAGGTATAACTGATGTCCTTTACATTTGTTCTTCAAGGTCTGGCTATAGACATTCCTCCTAAAGAAATCTACTTCAGATGGAGAAAAAGAGTGCGTTTGATAGAACTAAAATTTGAATGCTGAAATATAAATACTAAAATCTGAATTTTGAATAATTTAAGTTGCTGAATTTTAAGTACTAAAAATTTTACAAGTTTACATCTGAATCTAATTATTGAATTTAATATGCATGTTTGTAAACAGCTAAATGATGAATATCATAGATCTTACAGTTTTATCCCTGTGAATGTGATATGCCAATTTGATAATAATATGCAATTGAATATTGAATTTCATGAATTTTACGATTTATCGATGTCAATTTATTTTTCATAATTTATTATATTATTACATTTGACCAAAATACATATAATTGAAGTTTATAAATAATGACAAAATAATTAAAAATATTTAAAAAGAGAAGGAACCAAAAAAGTGATAATTGTCTCATAAAAGTTAATAGAAAATAAGACCTAGTATTTAGATGAATAAATATTCTCAAGAATCAAATTGTCTACGACTGTGAAAAAAAACTATAGAGTTTTCAGAGAAAAAGATAAAGTGAAGGAATTGTGAATGAATGAGGAGAAATAGGAAAAAGAATAAGACGTATTTTGATAGGTTATTTTTGTCATATAGATTTATTACTTAAAATACTGACGTTTAAGCGCTTTGAGCGCATTCTATATTAAGCGTTAAATGCAGATAAGATCACTTATTTTTAGTATTAGATTTTGCCTCACTTAAATACTTAAGAACTTCTATTTTAAGTTATCAAACGATCTTAACTCTGAATCAATTAATTTTAAGTGCCTAATTAGGTTATCAAACACTCCGAAACATAAGTGAAGAAGTATATCATATCCTTTATCTGCTCCTTTCCAGTGGCCTATTGTTTGACATCTAAGCCTATTGAGTATTACATGTACCACGTACATTGTCACGTGGTATATTAAAATTAATAATTTATCGTCACGTGAAGATAATGGATCACACTTTATATTATTTGGTAATATATGATTAGTTTTAGTGCACTCGTGATGCTAGCAATACCTCCTTCATTTTTTAGTTCTACTTCTAGAATTAATTCTTTTTTGGTTGAACCGTTTTATGGGTAAAAAAATGCTATTTTCAACATCCATTGTTGACATCTATCATACACAAAAGCTGCAATTTGACTGGGAAATCAAGTACTACCTATTTAAGTACTATGCTACGAAAATTAAGTGACATATAATATTTAAAAACCTCTTTTTTATGCTGACAACAAAACATGCATGGATATTGTTCATAAACTTCTTATTACATAGATACAACTTTTTCATTAATGAAATTCAAAGCCTCTTTTTCGCTCTTATTCACTAATGCTATCTATTAAAGTACACTAAATTACTTAAACATGTCCCGTATCAACACCTTTACTCCATTGAATGGCTTAAGCATGTCATATATCAACATATGGTATGAATTGAGAGAGTGTTCTAATGTTTTTCTCTTCTTTTCCTCAACAATTGCAGATTCCTTTTGAATTATTTGCTGATTGGCGTCTCAAATAGAAATGAAGCATAAGCAATTTTTGTTATTGGTTTCAATGAGAAATTGAAATGGAGAATATTTGAGAATTGAGTGCAGGAATAGGTGTATAGTTTAATTGTAGATGCTTTAGTATAAATGAAGTGGAGCTTGTTATTGGTTTCAATAAGAACTTTGTATACATACTATTTGACGTTTGATGACAAGGATAGATAAAGAATTTTGCATGAGGATTGCATTATTTTTTTTTAACACCACTAAAATTGAAATTCAATCAACTTTACAAGAGGATGCTTCAATTTTGTAAGTCCATCACAATTAAAAAGACAATGAATCTAATTATTACACAAGATGGTATTTTAGGCATATTTGAAAGCCAACACCACAAAATGCAAATACTCTAAATCAACCAAAACAAACCACACTTTCAAAGAGACTATAGATTGTTTGGGAGTTTAGAAAAGAAAACAAACAATGCAGTTGTTTTTTGTTGAGAGTTGAAGAGAAATTAGAAGAAAAATTTTTGCTAATTTTTTTTTACATGTGTGCTTTTTGAGTTTACTGAGTCGAACTTTGTAAAGGATAATGAGGAAATTATATGTTTAGGAGCTAAAGGGGTAAAATATACATATCCAATTGATAACTTTCTCTTCTCTCCTTTACTTTCCAATTTCTGGAAGAAAATTTTTTCAAGTTTGGAGTAATGCTGCAATCTCTGAATTTCCTTCTTATTCTTTACTACCTAATCACCCAAAGAATAGAAATGACGCAACTTTCCTCTCGAATTTTTTTCTTTGTTTTTCACAAATCGGCTTAGAAGACCAAGTTGGAATAATTGTCTTAATTTGGTGGGTAAAGTTGAGACTTTTTGCTTTAACGGGCCAAATTGAAAATTAAGGCTACTTTAGAGTAGCCAAAAGGAATTAACCCATCTTCTTAGATAGAAAAGCAAGAAAGGAAAGATGATTTTCAAATGAACTGCCAAATCGGGAACATATATTCTGATCTTGATGTTTCATATGTGCAACTCAAATAATCATGGCTAAATCATAAAATGCCCCTATAATGTTACATCAGTGGCAAATTACCCTTTTTATTTAAGAAATACACAAATTACCCCATTGAATTGGTAAAGGACATTTATGCTCTTCTATACACAATGCTTTGATAATTTTCTCTTTTTTCGTGCTAAAGCTTAAAATTTTTATATCACCCATGAACGGGTAGAACAAAATAATAATTGAGAAAAAAGTTTCAAACACATGAACTAAAAAAAAAAAATAGATTTGCTACTTCTGTTACAAATGAAGTTGGTCTTGCGTTGTTTTAGTTAGAAACACAAGTTTGTTATTGCTATATTTTTTATTATTGTCACTAATAGAAATAACATTATTAGCATTTTTTGATGTTCTATTTTGAATATATTTGACAGAAATCACAAATTTATCTTCACTTTGCAAGCTACTTGTTGTACATCATGGCTTCATACTTTTCCCCCTCTTGAATAAAAATAATAGGAATAGTTTGTGATGAAAATTTTTGTAATTTTGGAGTCATAATTTTAGTTTTCTTGTATAAGAGTACAATAACAATATTAGCATAGAGTAATAACCTTAATTTGTTTCTATATAACAAATTAACAAGAATAGTAATATTAAAAAATTGTGAAAGCAAATTTGTCCTCATAAAAGTGAAGTATATACGAGGGGGCAATTTATTACTAAAATAGGGAGTAATTTGTATATTTCCTAACATAGAGGTAATTTATTACTTACTTAACATTATAGGGGACATTTTGATATTAAGCTAATAATTATACACAATTTCATTTCAAATTGAACAACCTTATTTTAATTGGATAAATGTTGTAAAAGAATCATGAATGAAAAAGTAAAAGAACAAAATCAGTTTAAAATTTTATTTTAAGAAAAGGATAAAACTTTTTGAACCCCCACGCCCCACCCTTTTTTTTTTTTTTTTTTTTTTTGACTTTCCCCAAGTTAAAACTTCAAAGCTAAAAAATTTTTACTCTCTAGTTAAAATAAGGACTGAAAAGGCAACGGTCCGTACGTTCAAAATACAGGTAGCCAACCGCCATTGGACACAGTACACTTCTGTCTCTGTGGTCTGTACTACCTCCTTCAGAGCAGGCTCCAAGTGTCGGGGACAGAGACAACACCCCACCCTCAGTCATCATAAACCCCAAGAAAGCTAAAACCCATTTAAGAATGGGAAAAACCCACCTCAATTCTACATTTCTTTTTCTTTTTTCACGTTTTCTTGAGCTAGTGAAGGGGAGAGAAATCATGGGGTTAGCTGTGGGAAGCTTAGTTTGGGTGCAGAGGAAAAATGGTTCTTGGTGGCCTGGAAAAGTTTTGGGGCTTGATGAAATCTCTTGCCCTCTTAAGTTTTCGTCTCCCTCGGAAGTTAAAGCTCCCATCAAACTTCTTGGCAGGCTAAATGGCTCTGTGTAAGCTAAGCTCTGTCTTATGTTTGTGTTTGCTGTATTTCTTCCTTTAGTTTTCTTTTTTTTTTTTTTTGTGAAATTTTTTGGGGTGCCTTTTGGGAGAGGGAAATGGGAGATGTGAGGCATAGCTGAAAAGGTTATATCATAATAGAAGTTGTTCAGCCTCAAAAAAGAAAAGAAAAGAAAAGAAAAGAACAGAAAAAAAAAAGAACAAAAGAAAGCAGGAATAAGTGTAATTGAAAATTTTCTTGATATTTTGCTTTTATGTTCTTCAATCAAACTACTAAAATTTTGCACTTTTGGATGCTAATAATAAGTGTTCTTTCATGCTTGTATTAGTTCAATTAGAGATGCACCCATATGATTAATTGATTTTTTTCTGATGTAATGGTATCTAAATCTTTTGTAGCCAGCTAGTTTACTTATCATGCACCTTTGCTTAATTCAGATTCATTTATTGCTCAATTCGGCAGTAGGTTGTCATTGATTTCAAACTTATTTTGTTTAGTTCAAAAGCTTATTAACCTATTTATTCAATTTTCAATCCTTATAAGATAGTAATCCAATTAGCGAACTTAGACAGGGCTAGTTGATTGTACTCATTTCTGCTAATCACAAATTTACAGGGAGTGGTACAATTCGGAAATGTCCAAGCGCATAAAACCATTCAGGTCTGCTGAGTTTGACGGTTTTATAAAGAATGCTGAATCAGTCCAAGCTTCTTTTACCATAAAGGATGCCAAATATGCACGTCAAGATGATGCTGTTCTTCATGCCCTTCAACTTGAAAAGCAAGAGCAGGAAAAAAGTCATATAACACGAGGTATTTCAACTGCTTCATTGGTGAAATCTTTCATATTAGAGATGTAAGATTTCCTTTTTCAGAAGTGGCAGGTGAATTATATTATGCATGATAGTAAGTTTGCAAATTATGGATGTAAGGATGGACTACATTTCAGACAAGTAGGAAGATGAGGGAAGCAACATAGATAGGTAATGTCGTTGGGTAGAGCCTCAAATGAGAGTATTAGAAAGATGAGGGAAGCAACATAGATAGGTAATGTCGTTGGGTAGGGCCTCAAATGAGAGTCTTACTGAATTGTTTTAGACAGGATTTATCCTCCATTTCCTTTTTATTTAGAGTTTGATGGAAATCTGAATATTTTGATTGCAGCAGTTGCACAAGATATTCAAGTATGACAATGTGGAAAATAGTTACGGACTTTGTTTATGCCTGTAATCTTCTATTGATACTTATGCATTATTGAACCCAAAAGTTGTCTATTTGCTCTAAACCAAAACCAATATTTCTTCAACTGCAACAGGTAATGTGCAGCAAGGAGCTCTTTGCCGAGCAAAAAGAAGTAGATGTGTTTACTTGCCAGTTGAATCAAATCATTCTCCTGAGCATTCAGTTCTTCATTCTCAGTCATTGAAAATTTTTCCCTCTGCATGTGCAACAGAGGAACATAAACTCGTGTCCAGTTTAGCAGCAAAAAAAGCTTCTTCCAAATCACGAGTGTCTGATTGCTCTGAGTGTAGTTTCGAGGATAGTGATGGAGATGGAGTCAAACAGCATACAGGTTAACAACATATCTTTAATGTGTGCTCTAGAGTTTCAGTGTCAAAATTCATAGATTCAGCTTGTAACTAATCATTTTCTAAAAAGTATGAATAAAGACAAGCATACTGATATGGTAAGAGAGCCATTGATTTCGTGGGCACCACTGAGACATTCATTTGTGGTTCTAATTCACCTAGTTCACTTGATGAATGTATGAATCATTTTCTTCTTCCCATACATCCTTGTGTGGTTTCGTCCTTCAGCATCTGTAGATAATTTTGTTAAGAGTACATCTTACAATGCTAAGGTGCAAAATTTTTCTTTTGGATTAGTTGCAGAGGTACCTAAATTGTTTGAGACTGTTTAGATATAAAGATTCTTATACTCATTAATACATCTTGACTGAGGAATTCAGGCAGCTATGGAAATGGAAGGCAAAAGAGATGGATGAATTTGCAGAAGAAGGATCGTCTGAGATACTCATCTGAATCTTCTCTTGAAAGCAAGATTGCTAGTGGTGTAAGGTCACAGAACTGGAACTTGAATGAACAACCTCGCATGCAAAATTCAAGTGGAATTCCAAATACTGTAACTCATGGAACAAGTTCTGCAATGTCCAGAAAGCGAACACGCAACATAGAAGATGTATTAGTGCTGTATACTCCTTATAAGGAGGAAAAAGGTTACAGATCTGACACCAAATTGACTGAACACTTAGGTTTGGAGGTTGAAAGTCTGTTTCATACTATTTCTGGAGGTAACTACTTGGAAGACTTTGATAGCCTCTGCTATGGTTCAGCCTATGATGACCACCAGAATATGATGGAAACATTGCTAATGAATGTGGATATAACCATTCAATCTAACTTCCGAAAAGAGCAGGTCCCTCTTGTTTCTCTAATGAGTAAATTAAACAAGAAGGCCATCATTGGGTACCCTATTGAAGTAGAAGTATTGGAGGATGATCCTCAGGTTTTTCTTGTTAGGAAAGATAGTGTTGATTACATGGTTGATAACTCTGACACTAAAGCCCATCAACTAGTTTGGAGAACATCTAAAAGGACTCCTGTGCGCTACATCACCAACTACTGTTCTCCTCCTACAGATGAGAAAGATAAACAAGCCAGCAAAACTTATGTTAACTCAAAGCTTGAAGCAAAGGCAAACAATATTCCCCTGGCCAAGGAGTCCCTTTTGAATTCACCAAAAATGGGTAACGTCTCAGGGCAGAATGGACACACACTCCAAATTCATAGCCAAAGTTCTAGAAAAGTTAGCGTAGACAAGCAAGGAGGCAGTCTAGTGCAAGGAGCATCATGTGTTCCGGTCAATATCATATTCACCAAGCTGTTTTCTGCGGTTGGTACATAGAATTATATTATTCACCAGCAGTTTATTGCTGTTGGTATTGGAAAATTTTGACGAGTGACTTCTGGCCCTTTTGAGTACAGATAGGAGGCTAATGGATTATGTGGCATAATTTTGCATGTTTCAGAACAGTACTATTTCCTCATGTTTAAGATGTCATTTCTTTAGTCACAACAAGAAAAACTTTGACAATTTTGAAACCAGAAAGAAGTTTAAACTTCTTATTTTCCTTTTATCCTGTGTAATATTCATATCTAGGAATCCAAATTCTGTTAGGAATTTTGAACGTGGTAACTTCTTGAAACTACTGCAGAAGTATCTTCTTAGATTTGACTTCTAACAAGGTGACTTGAACTGACCCATTTGAGTCCTGAATCTTCTTTTTCTGTTAATTACAATTTGATTAAGGGAAAAAGGAAAGGAGTTGAAATTTTGTTCAATTGCTGATGAAGTTGCTTCTTGTGATTTACCTCGACAAGAGCACTACCATTGTTTCTTTCATAGTTATTGATTTTTTACTCTCAGGTCTTTTTGGCCTCCTAGATGCTGTTGTGTCTTCTTGTGGTATCACGATACCCTGCATTCTTGTCCTATACAAATATCTTCAATTCTTCTAGTACAATTTTACCTACATAATACTTGAAGGAACTGCTTTATTTAGTCAGTCAGGAGCAAATGTTACTGGATCAAGTACTTAAAAGTCAGCTTCCTAATGCGTATTCTTGAAACATGGCCTGGAACATGAATCATGAACAGTAAAGTGATGACGTTTCTTCATGGGAAAACAAGATCTAAAAGTGAAATCTCTACTATTCCATTATAAGAAAAATTTAAAGAGCTTCATTAGGAATCAAGAGCATTTTCTCAGCTCATATGATTCAATGCCAGGAACGGGACGTAAGCTGCATCTATTTTGTTACGGTCGGAAGCATGACTCAAGGGGCTCTTTGTTACGGTCGGAAGCATGACTCAAGGGGCTCTCCAAGACCTGGCTCTTACAAGGGCCAGAATTGCCATCTAGTAAGGGTCCTTGGATGGCTGTGGTAAGGGCTATGCTTAGATTATGGGTTGCCCCCTGTTGTCGACCCTTGCCTTTAGGGACTCAGAAATAAACAATAAAAAGTCTGGATTGTGGACTCTGGGAAAGGAAATGCCAACACTAGAGCATCTTGGGATACGTGTGGTTTGTTGGGCTACTTATGCATTCTTTTGTGTTTCATGAAATATGTGTACCTTTCTTTATATCAACTTATCTTCAAACTTCTTTGCTGTTTCCATATGAGTTGGCCTGTTGGTAATTTTCATGGAAGTCCACATTCTTGCCTTGCAGCCTCCCCGTCCTTCCTTCTATTTCATCCTTACTCTTCTGTTTAGCTCTGGCAAAGACACCTACCAAGTTTTGTAATTGAATCAGCAAGAACTCCTGAAGTTTTTCTTAATTTATAAAAACAATCCTGATGAAAAATAACTTATTACTCTAGCTTTTCTTTTACCAGTTGGGATCCTTATTGCCACTTTTCTCACGGTTCAAATCCTCCGTCCCCAAAATCCTCCCTGTCCCCTCTATACCCAACTTTGTACAACTGCCACATGCATGAATTTATATATGTATTTACTAAAATAACTTTCAAAGTTTGTAAATTTTAAAAAAGACCATGAATTAATATTGTACAAGTTGGGGACAGAGAAGACAGAGAGGATTTTGGGAACAGAGCATTTGAACTGCTTTTCTCAATGCCAATTGAGTGCCATTTACAAGGAATTGTTATCTCGGGTTCACACCTAAATAAGTCAGATAATTATTAGAGTGTGAATATAAACTGGCAATTCTTTGTGAATGGCACTCAATTGGCACTGGAAAAAGTGGCACAAAAGATCTCTATGTGTTATTTTACCCGTGACTTTAAAGATTAAAGAGAAAATTGCAGTTTTGGTACTAAATGTTTGGAGTATTTTTAGTTTTAGTCCCTAAAGTTTAGATGAAAGCAAATATAGTATCAATGTTTCAATTTTTTATTATATTTAGTCCTGTTGAGGTAGTTTTAGTCCTTAAAGTTTGGATGAAAGCAAATCTGATATCAAAATGTTTCAATTTTTTAGCACATTTAATTCTATTGACCGATTTTGTCAAAATTTTACCAGAATTAGATCACATGCTACTCGTGTGCCAGTAACCAAATTAAAAAAAAAAAAAGATACTTTTCGATTTGCTATCTATTTTATCTTCTTTATCTTGAATAACAATTACAAATAGTTAGACAGCTTTTAAATAAATTTTCCAGAGCCATTAAAGAGCAAAACTTTGTCTTCAAAGTATGGTTAGTGAAAAAAGAGAGAGCGGTAGTGAAGAGAGAAAGGGGTAAAATAGCTTATCAGCCGTCTGAAAAATCTCAACTTTTCCAAGTTTAATCATTTTTTTTATTTATTTTTTAGTAAAGACTAATTATTCAAATTAGCACTTTTAATTACAAAAATGGAATTGAGATTTTTCCTTTTTTGCTTTTTTAAAATTTGGTTATTTACAGTATCACATGACCAAATCCTGGTAAGATTTTAGCAAAACCAGTAAATTAGACGGAATGTGCTAAAAAATTGAAACACTTGACATTGATATTAGATTTGTTTTTATACAAATTATAGGGACTAAAACTACCTCAATAGGACCAAATGTGCTGAACAATTAAAACATTTGGTACTAGATTTGTTTTTGTTCAAATTTTAAAAATTAAAACTGTCGATACCCCAAACATTTAGTACGAAAACTGCAATTTTCTCAAGATGATTAAAAACTCATTTCGTTAGTATAATAAAGCACTCATTCAATACACAGTCCTAACATTTGAAACGATGTTCTGTTAATTAATGGAATTACCTTATACACGTAACATAATACACTCATCCAATTATTAAAATGAAAAATGACTTAAAATATTTAGTGAAAAATGAAATGTAAAATTAGACTACGGGAATTGATTAAATTCGGTTAAGGAGTAAAGAAAAGTGCCTTATGCCTATTGATTGAATTCAGGGGTAAAGTGCAACTAATCCCAACTCTGAGGGGAGGTTTCTGTAAATGGCACTACAAATGGGAACTTTTCTAAGAAAACTGGTAAATTTTGTAGTATTGTCCAGTTAAATAACTCACTACATTATTACTACTCTATTACCACATGTTAGTAATTTCATGTAATTAATGGAGACATGAAAATTTTCTAGTTGGCTCAAGAAGCTCATGTTTCACTATTTAAAGCAGGCAGGAGAGCATATGTGAATCGAAAAGATGGTCTACTGACGTCTAAGGCTCCACAGCCAAGTGATGTCAACGGCGTGAACTGTTGGCATTTTGACATTTCAATTTGCAGAGCTGGAATTATGGAGATGTCTACAATTCAGAGGGACAGTTGGCAATTTTATTGTAACTTCACCAATCAGTAGTTGACTTTAAGTGCAGAGTTTCAAGGGCATGTGCACCACTTGCTTCATGAGCCAATTTGGTCTACTCAAAACATTTTTGCTCGAGTACATGCGACCTTTGGATGTGTCTATCCCAATCGTATTTTATGCTACATTCTTTTCTTTCTCTCTTTTTTTCTTTTTTATTTGGCCTCTGCTGAAAGTCCGCTTTGCATTTTGATCTAGTTGAAAAGTGATTCTTCCCAAATTTTGATCATCGACATCTCTCCACTAAAAGAAATTTGTGTTATTCCAGTCGTGCTGTTCATAGTTTATTCATTTACTATTACCATACAATGTGCTTTTTCCCTGGCTATAATCATGTTTAAATGTAGCAGAATTTATTCTTCTTCTTCTTCTTTTTTTTTCCTCTCTGGTAGTGCCCGATTCCTAGTTTTGGTAGCTATCGAATATACATAGGAGAGTAAACATGAAAATTGGATGTTTTTGTTAAACGTTTTTCTTTGAGCTTCCTTGAAATTAATTTGTTACCAAGACCTCTTTTTAGAATGGCGGAGGCAGTTGTTGAATTTCTCTTAAGCGTTCTAAGTGCAATGATTCAAGAAGAGATTGGATTGTTTTGGGGTGTCAACAAAGAGATGAAAAAACTATCAAGCCTCTTCTCTACCATCCAGCTAGTAGTTGCAGATGCTGAGGAGAAGCAGCTGGAGAATTCTGCGATACTAAATTGGTTGCAAAAGCTCAATTGTGCCGCCTGTGAAGTTGATGACATCTTAGATGAGTGTGCAACTGAAACCTCAAAATTCCAGCCTAGTGGAAGTTTTTATTCTCCAAGGAAAATATTTTTTCGTCATAGAATTGGGAAGAAGATGAAAGAGATCACAACAAAACTCACTGCAATTGCTGAAGAGCGAATGAAATTTCATCTTATTGAAATACCTATGGCAAGGCAAGTCAAGAGCGACCTCAGTGAATTACACGAGACTGGCTTCCTAGTAACTGAACCTGAAATCTTTGGAAGGAATGAAGAGAAAGACAAGATTGTTGACATTTTGGTGAATCAAATTAGTGGTAATGAGACCACATCAGTGCTCCCTATAGTTGGTATGGGAGGCCTAGGAAAGACAACACTTGTGCAGTATGTCTTCAATGATGAGCGTGTAATCGAGCATTTTGAACTGAAACTATGGGTTTGTGTTTCATATGATTTTGATGTAAAGAAGGTGATAAAATTGATTATTGAGTCAGCAAAGGGGACCGCTTGCAAAGACTTGCCATTGTCCTGTCTACAAGAACAACTTCAAGAGTTGTTGAGAGGAAAAAGATATTTGATCGTATTAGATAATCTCTGGAATGATGATCTAGAGGAGTGGGAAAAGTTAAATAGCATAATGGCATTTGGATCTAGAGGTAGTTCGATTATTACAACTACTCGTATGCAAAAAGTTGCATCAATAATGGGTACACTGCCAACTATATATCTGTCAAATTTATCAGAAGAAGACTGTTGGTTATTGTTCAGTCAACGTGCATTCGGGAGTGTAACAGAACATCCTAACCTTGTGGCCATTGGGAAAGAGATAATAAAGAAATGTGGGGGTGTGCCTCTGGCTGCAAAAGCTCTTGGAGGCCTTTTACGGTTCAAAAGAGCAGAAAATGACTGGCTATATGTGAAAGAGAGTCAACTTTGGAATTTGCCTCAGGATCATCAAATGTCTATCTTGCCTGCCTTGAGACTAAGCTACCGTAACCTTCCTCTACGGTTGAGGCAATGTTTTGCTTATTGTGCCATATTTCCCAAGAATTGCAGAATCCGAAGGGAAGAAGTAATTCAGCTATGGATGGCACACGGACTAATCTCACCTAATGGGAAGTTGGCATTGGAAGATGTTGGCAATGCCATATGGGTTGAGTTATATTGGAGATCTTTTTTCCAAGATGAAAGGAAAGATGAGCTTGGTAACTTTACCACTTTTAAGATGCATGATCTCATCCATGATCTGGCTGAATCTATAATGCAGGAAAAATATGGCAGAACAGAGTTTCAAAGCTTGAATGCCACATCAAATAGCACCATTCGTCAAGTAACATTACTTGGGAATAATGAACTGTCAGTTGCCTTTCCAAAAGCAAGAATCAGAGAAAATGAGCTGACAAAGTTTGGTTCCCTGAGGGTGTTCAATGCAAATGGAAAGAGGGACTGGATGCAGGTTCTGCTGCCATCCATAATAGCCAATCTGAAACATTTAAGGCATTTAGATCTTTCCCATACTGCCACTCGTGCACTCCCTAGCACAGTATGTGACCTATGGAACTTGCATACTTTGAATCTAAATTTTTGCCACGAGCTTCAAAGTCTACCCCAAGGCATGAGAAATCTAAGAAATCTCCAATATCTTTACTTGGAAGATTGTCTGTCATTGACTTCCATGCCCAAAAAAATTGGGCGTCTGGCTCGCCTTCAGGCATTGAGTAAGTTCGTAGTTGGTAAAAGGAGAGGATATCAACTAAGTGAATTACGAGACTTAAACCTTCTTGGAGGACATCTCGGCATTGAACATCTTGAAAGGGTGGGAAACCAACAGGACGCAGAAGAAGCTAACTTAATAGCAAAACAAAACCTTCGTAGATTGTACTTATCTTGGGATGATGACACTGATGAAAGGTTTCCTCAGGGTATTAATGATCAGCAAGTGCTTGAAGCCCTCAAACCTTGCCCGAGTCTTCAAGTTCTGCATATAAACAATTTCAAAGGTAAGTTTTTCCCAGATTGGATGATGGTTCCAACTCTGACAAATGTAGTTGAGATTTATCTTCACAACTGCAACAACTCCACTAGTCTTCCGACACTTGGGGACTTACCTGTTCTTCAACGCCTAAATATTGGGGGAGCTTTGGTAGAGTACATTGACGAATGTGTTGAAGATGGAAATGCTAAAGCAAGGTTCCCATCATTGAAAGTACTCTACTTGTATAGCTTGCCCAATTTGAAAGGTTTGATAAGAAGTGTAATCCATGTTAGGGAAGCATTTCCTAATCTTCAATTCTTGATGTTGGACACCTGCCCTGAGTTGACACTGTCATTTCCACCTGGCCTGTTTTCTCTGAAAGATTTGACCATCAAGGATTGCAAGAACATGGCACTGGGACTGGGGAGTTCACCCGATGCTTTTCTGGATCAGAATCAGTTCCTACGCAATCTGAGTCTTCTTGAATTGCTAAGAATTGGTGAAAAAGACAAGCTGGATGCCTTACTGAGAAGCCTCGGTACCCTCAGATCATTGAAGCATTTGAGCATTCAAGACTGTCCTAATCTGGAGTCCTTGCCAGAAAATACATTTCAAGGCCTTCCTTCTCTGGAGGAGATCAGAATTTTTCGGTGCTGGAAGTTGGAAAGCCTGCCAAAGAGGATGAAAGACCTCAAATCCCTGAGAGAGCTGGAGCTTCTACATTTAAGCTGGACAGCTCTGCCTGAGGAATTAAAGCATGTCCCCAGATTGCGATATCTTCGGTTAGATGACTTTCCACATCTGATTTCATTGCCTGAATGGTTGGCAGACCTTACATCTCTTCAACGTTTGAGAATAATGGATTGCCCTAAGCTCGTATCCCTTCCCACAAGCATTGGAATTATGACTGGACTCCATAGTTTGTTCATAGGTGGTTGTCCAGTACTGGCATCACGATGTCAGAAGGAAGAGGGGGAGGATTGGTACAAAATAGCACATATACTAGACGTTGATATTAGATTGTGGACTTTCTAGGCTGATGTTGGCTACTCTGATTTTGATACATTTACATTTCTCAGTACGTCTGAGATCATTGGCTCTTCTTTTTTCAATTTTCGTTTGTTTCTAACGAGGAGTTTTAATGTCCCAATACTGTAATTGCAGAAGAGGAAAAGATCAGGTAGGGGGGAAGTTTCATGTGAAAATTAAAAAAAAAAAAAAAAAAGAATTTTATGATTGTTATTATTATTGATGAATTGAATTGAATTCTTTCCCTTCGGTAGCTTATGTAGTTAGGAAGGAAATTTCCTTTTATTTGCAATTCGAGAACTTGTAGTTTTTTTTTTTTTTTTGGTTGTTTGGTTTTTTGGGCTCTACTTGGGAGGAGAACTTTCACATACCGTCTGTTAATTATCGTTTTGTTTGTCTACTAAGGGTGAGAAATTCTTACAATGACCGAGTCTACAGTCCTATGTGTGGAACTCGTGATCTAAAATAATCACACAATTATAATGATACATACTAATATAAAAAAATAATGTGAAGTGATTTGAAAATACTTAAGTTGCTCTATTTTAGACCATAAGCCAGTGAACCGGATCCATGTGAGTTTTCCTACGGGCAGTTTGCAAATAATAAAATTTCGGTACTCGAAAATGGAAGCTCGACTTTCAAGTTGTTACCTACAAACATGACCGAGCCTTCAGACTTGGCCGAAAAAAAAAATAATAATCTTATTTGTTCCAACATCCAGAAGATGTTACCTTTAACCATTCACATGATAAATTTGGTAACATGGCAGGATTAAAACAATCAGCGTTTTCATTTGCATTTTTGTCACACAATTAGCTTCTAACGATACAATTTTCCGGTAGAGGACTTCTACAACTTTAACGTGGCAATTACATTTCAATCGCCTCTAACTCTATTCTTCTAAAACAATTTCAAAATCTGCATGCTCTCTTTAATTATGATGCTAACGGATACAGAAAGTTAAGCAGCCATCCAGCAGTAAATGGGGAAGTTGAATTACTAAAAGACGTTATATAACTCGAGATGGGCATTCCCAAAATCTTAGCAAGCATGAATGCGAGTCAAACAAGTTGTGCTTGATTGATTGTGTTTGATCCGTCAGGCTCAGGCAGGGCATCACAGAATGATATCAGAAGTAAACCTTGTTTAGTCTTTACATTGAGTGAGACTGGGAATCCAATATTTTAACAATGGAATGAGAACATTATGTGCTTAAGAGAAGGGGAGGTGATGGTGACACCAAGTCCGTGTGTATCATTTTTATATGTTGTTTTGGGTTGTAAATGAACATTTCTGATGTTGAGCCCCAAAGAGCTCTCCCAATTCAGTAATGGGAACTTCAACTTCCTAACAGCAAAAATCTTAAATAACGCATGGGCGGGCACAAAATGCTGGTAAAAAATGAATTGTTTGTCTATATTGTACGGGCACAAGACCGAAAAAGAATTGAAAAGTAAGTGTAGTGTATTTGTGAGTCAATACCATCCTTTTTGACCTGTTATCTTGTATTCTTAGAACTCAGAATATATAAATTCAGAAAGAAAAAGGCTAGCAGCTTTTCCTCCTCTCTCTAAGACATTTATCAGTACTAGATACAAGGAAATGATTTATAAACTCGGCTCTTTTATTCACGCACTCCACTTAAACTAATATACCTATAACACTTCAAGTTCTCATATAATATGGTTTAGCCCAAATAGTAAGAACTTTTCGGTCTAAACGATTAAAAAAAATCGAATGCGTAAATCGTTTTACTTGACAAGCTATTATTAATATCCTAAAATGCCTTCTCAAAAAGTGGAGACATATGGCAACATTATTTACTGAACAGAAGCCTATTTCAATCTGTGTGTAATTGACTGAGTTGCTTGACTAAGTGACCAGTCATTTTAAACAAGAAATTGTCCCAGGTTGCCCATGCAACATCCATTATCCAGATGATTTCACTCCTGACACCATTAACACTCAATACACAAAACAAGGCACGAGGAGCCAACTGTATTGACAGTGGAATTACAGGAAAATCAATTCCAAGAGCAGTCAATTACCGGCTAAGCATTCAACTTAAAAAGGTTCAATAAGCTTTGCAGTTTTAACACCTTTTGGCCCAAAAAAAATAAAGATAAAAGGACTTTAACATCTACAAATGAATCAGCATTCGGAACCAGAGAGCCTTACAGGTCTCCAAAGCAAACAGGTTAATAATCAAATACTGTATGCCTCCTTTATAATATAGCTGAGTCGAAAGGAGAAGGAACATAACTTTACTGTTGCTATCTGATGCAAAATGTCACCTAGAAGGCGTTTCAGATGGCTGACTATTCAATGCAGAACTTGAGGGAATAGAAGGTAGAGTTCCGTTATCCTGAGAGCCCAAACTACCCCATTTTGGCTCTGCATCTGATGGCTCAATCACATGGACAGCACCGTCACTCATACCAAGAGCAAATTGGCTGGGATCAGATGGGTGTGCCGCAATCACCACAGGAAAAGCACTGCTGTTACTGCCAGATTGAAGCTCGTGTCACAAAGAGAGAAATAGATCTCACTAAAGATGATATTAGTGATTTTTTGAACTAAATGTGAAGTAAAAGCATGTATGGTCCAAAAATTTCTGCATCACCACACAAAATGAACAAATGCGAGTTTCGGAAAACGCCTAGAAAATTGCAAATTTTGTTAGTTAAACATCTACATTTGAAATTCAAATTATTTCTTAAGACATGGGAAATGCCTAGGAAATTCCAGATTGTGTACTTGATGCAATGGGATATCCAAAGTCTACAAATGCACACTTCATGATTGCCTTATTTACCATCCTGGTCAAAATATTGTTATGCAAATTGGTAGCAAAAATAAAATAAAGTTGGATTCCAGCCAGATAGTTAGTTGGCTAGGTAGAGTGAATTTTGACCATGGTATATCCTAAAACTGTTTGACTGACTCAGGCCATGAAGAGTATCTTCTTTTTGGTACCTGACAATTGATGAAGGCATGTAAGCAGAGGGTGCTACCCGACATTTAAGCCTCAAGCTGTCAGCATCAAAGATTCCAATTGCACCATCAGAAAATCCCGTGAAGACCAACAGGCCATCACAGGAGTATATTGCACATGAAACTGAGGCAGAAAGTGAGTCTCGTGGATACCACTGCAATAAGAACAACAGTTAATTTATATTCATCTGTTAAAACAGACAAAATGCAAACCCATTAATAAAAATTAAAAAAACAAAAGAAGGAACCATAACAAACACTTGAATAGTCATCTGCGGAGGAAGGAATAATTCTTACTAGATGACCGCCACATTGAACATAATGCTATAATGGAGATGCACAATTTTACAAATTTTTGCTACATGGTAGAGTTTCCCATTTATAATGCAACAGTTTACAGCACCAATCTCCGTAATTTCGAAAAAAGAAGATGAGGAAAACATTATGCAAACAGAAATGGGAACAGAAATTTGAAGGCCACTGAATGCATTTACTGAATTAATCTGGAATAAGCACAACAGGAGATAAAGTTACCATCTCTCTTCCCTCTTTCAACCTTCTGGGTAGAAATATGAACCCCTAGAGGTAGAAGGAGAAAATCTCATGCATAAGTTTCATGTATTTCCAAATAAGGGACTCACACGACTTACTAACTTAATCCATAGTGGTATTGTTTACTTGTGAAGATATCTTTATTACTTCACACTACTAGCACAACGCTATATGGTATGGAGATTTGGACCAGCAAAATTAGATCTCAGATAAAGCCTTTGCCATTTCATCCACAACCTCAGTGGCTGAAGGAAACCGTTTAATGATTAAAAACATCAAACAAGGTACCTGTGGATGAACTTAAAATTCTTTGTATCATGCTGGCAAGTACCTCCTATATTGCATCTTTAACTATACACCAATGCCAGAAGAGACATGAAAAGTTTCGTGAAGTTAAGCTTTCATCTTATTTCACTGTAGATGTAAGGAAATTCCTTTCGTGTAAAAAATAAATAAATAAACAAATAAGCAAGTCGAGAACTTGACCAATCAAATGAGATCTTGTTCCACATGCAGCATAATTTTTAAATTCACTTCGCTAAAGAAACTTTATCAGAGAAGGGGGTGTGTAATTACTTTATACCCATATGGAAGTGACATTGTGCTGGCATGACCACAAGCAAAAGAGGATCAACTTTGAGATGAAGAGAAATTTTTTATTTTCGTACTAAAAAATACATGCGGAATCCATTCAGCTGGACACCAAGTAATGTTTGTCTCACTTCATGCAAAAAAACAGCTCGCCAATTTTGTTTGATGTCTCCTTATTTGCAAAAGTGATTGTTAGGGAAATAGTTAAACTGGCACTGTTGATGTGGCACTTTTGAGATATGCTCTAATTCACAACTCTAAAACAAGATCAAATTTAACATGTGATGTATTATCCTCGAGTCCTTGAAAGATAGAATTTAACAAGACCTTTTTATCATTTGAATTCTTAATCAGACATGCAGCACAGAACATAGGGAATTATGATTGTAGCAGTGGGAAGAAAGTGAATACCAACAAACATTTAGAGGACAATCAGGAATTCAAAACTAGACAGAAACCAGCGCAATGGATGTGAATAAAATCCAATTCTTGACACATTTAGCAAGAGCACAATTTAAATTTTGGTTATAGCTATTAAATCAACTAATAAGCTAGTTATCCTACAGTTGTTGACAGTGTGGAAGGTAGACACTTACCGAACGCAAACACTCAAGTTGAGTGTCATAAACTGCAATTTGGCTTTCATGAACAACCAGCAGATGAGATTGATCATTATGAAATTGAACTTTAGTTTCTCCAATTAGGGGTGAATTGTGACCTGGTGCTGCTTGTATGGCTTTTGTTTTCTTTTTCTCCCAACCATCAATATTCCAGATACATAGCTGCAAGTAATATTGCACACCAGTCATTAACAGTTGAGTCCTTGGCTTTACAGCCAATAAAGAAAATATCAAAAATCTTGACCAAAGCAAATGATAATAATATCCAGCACTTGCCTGCGCATCAGCTCCAGATGATACCAATACATTCAAATTTTGAGAGAAAGCAAGCCCTGTGATTTGTTTGGTGTGCCCCTTAAGCTTGGTTTTCACCTGTCACCCAAAACAAGGGTACAAGATCCAGTTGATAATGCCATCACAACAAGAGAAGGGGAAGAAAAGGTGAAATACAAGCTGATAGTCAAACTGCCATCATATTCCCCGCCCCCCCCCCCCAAAAAAAAAACAAAACCAAAAAAAAAAAGAAAGAAAGAAAACTTCTCAACAGATCAATAAACTTCTTTTTCCAACAGTAAGCCAAACACTAGGAATAATAGAAAGCAACCTTCTGCTTGGTCCTTTTTACCAGTCAATTTAGTGAGAAAATGATTAAAGAAAAGCTCATATGCACAAATCTCACAACACCTTGAGTTGAAGTGTACATAAAGGCATGTAATGAAGACCAAAAAATTGGGCAATTAACACAAATCGAAATGCATTAAAGAAAAGGAAATATACTATGGAAATGTGCAAGAAGGACCAAAAGAAACTGTAGTCAGAGTTTTCAGAACATAAAACAGTCAGTTTCCCAGAAGCATAACCCTTGCCCACAAGATTATGGTAAAATATATACAATAAATACCTCAATAAGAAGAAACCAAACCTCGTTGCTTATTACAGCAAATGTGAGAATTTCATATCAAATCCTTACCATATTCCAGAATCTGACTATCACCCAATGAAATACAATTAATTGTCTTTCATGGTTCCTTATTTAGTATTAAATTTCACAACCTTTAGAAATTATCAGTAATTCAGACTTAATTCCAGACAATGCCATATTCAAGATAACAAAGCACAAGAACATACTACAAGACTCAAAGTAGCATTACATAATCAATAATAAACCTTTTGTGGAAGTTTAGAGACTGTCATAAAGGGTTTGTCAAAACAAAAGATTAACGAGGAGAATGAGAATGTAGAAGATGAGGAGAATTAGGAAAGTAATATTAATGCTCGTCATGCATAGAATGAAATAAAACTTAGATTTTTAGAGTATCTTAAAACAGCATTAATTTTTTTTTTTCAAGAGCCATTGAAGTGCTAAATCTAACAATTTCTTGAAATAAGCAACATGCCATCAGCACTTTAGAATAGGATAACATTCACAGCCCCAAAGAAACAAGAAGATGATCTACCTCATCAACTCTAACATTGTATATTTGTATGGTAGAATCTTCCATTCCTATGGCAATGATATTGTTGTCCTGAGGATGGAATGCCAAGTAGGTAGCTGCTGGAGGTGGAGGCATGAAAGTTGTCATGACCTGACCAATATTCAAGGGTTTGACTTCAGTAATCTTATACTCAATATCAGCAGAGATCATGTAAAAGTTAGATAATGCAAACAATAGATACAATGAAAGCATGCTCTAATTATATAATACAACAGATAAGTAAAGAGGACTTTGACGCATAAAGATAATAGCATTAGGTGCAGAGGGTAACAACAAACCTTAAATGTCATCATATTGAACAAAGAAACCTTGCCACCAGATGCAGACATGACATAAGAATCATTCTTTGATAAAGCGATGCATGCAGCCGACTCTTCTGCTGGTTTGGTTTCACTTGGATCATTAGACATGAGAGCCCCGTTACTTGGCTGCCACAATTGTGGAATGATAGATGCAGTAGACTGATACAGCAATGCAACACAAATGGAACAGTTAAAGAACAACGGGAAATGTCAGGTGAGGTTAAACCAAAGGAAAAGAGAACAAGAATGGAAACAACATGCTCAGAATTCAAAACCTTTCCAGAAGGATTCCGTTCATTGCGCTGCCATTTCCAGAGCTTATGAACAGCATTAGAGGCCAACGCCAACAAAGCTAGACCAGAATTTGTGTAAAGCAAACGCACAACCTGCATTTCATGACATTTACTGTGAATTTAATCACCAAGAGTGAGCATAGAGAAAGAACTTAAATCAAAACATAAAGTAGGCACCAAAACAAAAAATTCATAAAATTTAGGGTAATTACATTTTGCACGTGCAGACTTATAAACTTATAAACTTATTATAGAAAATCCTCAACTTTTAATTTTAGCACTTTAATATCTCATTCAGTTAACTTTATAACATCATGATCATACAGGCAAGAATAAATTCATTCATTTTCATCAGAATATTCAAAATTCAATTACATTGATAACCCCCCCCCCCCTTTCCCTCCCTCCCTCCCCCCCCCCCCCCCTCCCTTCATTTTCTGTCTCTTTTTATACCCAGCCTGCGCTTGTCACAAGTGACAACCTTGCTGCAGCTTCCCTGTCCCCACTTTTCTCCCCAGGTCCCCACCTCCAATTCACTCTTCCCTTTTTCTCCACCCTCTATTTAACAACCCCCCCCCCCCGGGGGGTTGGGGAGGGGCAAAGGGCACTTTTTGGCTCCCTTTAGCAAACCACTCCACCATGATCCAACTATGGCAGTCCACTGTACCCAATCATTCAACGGTTAGTCCCATGCCACAGCCACCCCTTCTTTCCCCTTCCTTCTATGCATTATTCAATCCCCCACTTTCCAGCAGCCAATCCCTATGTGTATTAACTGTATTTGTTTGATTTTCTGTTGGGGTGTGTGAAGTTGTAAGCTTTGTATGATTTTTCAGCATGACGTGCTCCATACGCTTTCCGCAATCAGAAGAGGTATGAGTTTTCTGGAAAGAGAAAAATGTGTATTTGAGAGATCTGATCATCATGCTGGCTTAATTGCAGCTGGGAAGGACAGGGAACCAGCTATGGTCACTGTTTGGGGGGAGTTAAATAGTTTTGGGACATGTTATATGAAGGGGGGTGCACTATACTGTTCGGTAGCTTGCACTTGGTTGGTTTATGCAACTAGCATTTTGTCTTGGAATGAATGCTCTCCCAAGCAATAGAAATTAAGTCAGATGAAAGTAAAGCTCCTACCCATGGATTATGCATATACCTTGCTGGCAGCCAGAGGGTCAGGTAACCTTAGTGTCTTGAGTTGACCTGGCTCAGCTATATCAGGCAACTTCCAGCATTTAATTCTGCCAGCATTATCTGAAATCCTTGGTTTGACATCAGCTATCCTGCTTCCCTCCATGGTAGCCTGTAAATGGGCCAGATGAAAAAGTGAGCTAAACATGGCATGGCAACACTCTTGAAGATGGATGTTTAGCCAGAAAATTATCGGCTAAAACAACAAAACAAAAAATACAAATAAATGGGGAAAAAAATACAAGATTTCCGATGGATAATGATTGTTGAATTCTGTCAGTGCGTTCAAGGATCGGAGCAACAGGGGCAGCAACATTAACAATAGGACCCAATGAACCAGCAATTGCAGGCTGCAAATAACAATGCAAAGAAATAACTTAAAACCAGTCCCACCTTCAAAAATAAGAAAACAAATAAACAGCAAAGTACAAGTACTTTAACATTGACTGCTTCAGAAAGACCCCGGGATCCATCAAATGGTCTGCTCTCTAGCATCCTCAGCAAGCGTTGTCCATCTGTATTTGCCAATATTTTGATTCCATTCTCACTTGTTGTAACAGCGAGTAGTGATCCTTCCTTGTTAAATCTCAGTCTAGGACTTGCCTGCGTGGACAACAAAATTTATAGAACAATTATAGAATTCCCCAAGTTGCGGTACTAAGCTTAACAAGAATAATAAGGATGCTTTTAAACTAGAGAAACTAACAGGCAATCCCCCATCAGCATCAGTGGAAGTTAAAATGTTATTATTGTCCATGTCCCAAAACTTTATCTGAAACTCATCACCGGCAGCCAAGAAACGATTCCTTGTTGTGTCAAATTGCACTACACCCAAAGACTGTTTTCTAAAACCAGAGTATGTCCTCTTGACAGCTCCTTCACTCTCATTCCATTCAACAAGGTGGGATTCACCTTCTTTGCTCGTCCCACAAGAGAACAGCCTGAAGCAATAAGAGATTCACAAAGCAACTTAGGCAAAATTTTGGAGAAAAAAGGTGAGAGAGAAAGAAGAAACCACCAATTCTTTCCAAAGAAAAACAAAGTGTTAGTTGAACCAGCATAGGTTTCGACATTACAAGAATAGATAGGTTAGCCACATGTATTTAAGTACAAGTGACTTGCATCTTTGTGCTTGATGTTTATGCCATTGGCATACAACAAGCAAAGTTCATTGCCGTGACCAGCATATGATCTTGCTATTACTGATCATTTATGAACAAATCTATATGATTTCCACATTTCTTGTCAGGCCTTGCAAATAGTGCTGCTTCCAGTTGATAAATTTACTGTCTTCAACACGTTTCAGCTCAGCTCCAGACTATGGACTTGCAATTCATTTATCATCCAGAAAAATCCATAATTTCAGAAACCTGTACAGTGTAGCTCTCTAGCTAAGATATGCATATGAATTATGAAATCATGTGCAACCAGTAAGTTTAAGTCTGGCTTTACTTAGTTGCATATCAAAATTGCTGATACGCATGAGAAGATATTTGCTGGTAGATCTCCAAAAGCGTTTATGATAGCCATATCTAAGTGGTATAAGCTTCTTCCCTTTACTACTATAGTTGCAAAAGCTAAATCTGGAAATCCACAAACAGCACAAATGTCAGAACTGGAATGTGTTTTTTAAACCTCAAGTTCCACATTCTAGGTCTCTCTGTCATTCTACAACAGAACTATCATAGTTTGTTTTATGCTTCCAACATAAATAATCTCATTTGCTACAACACAATTAGCATATTTTGTTTTCCTATCCCATCTAATTAATCTTATTAGCTTTCTAAGTGACAACAAAAGCTTAAACTGGTTTCTTTACAACTATTTGGCATCCATAGCTTATGTGTCTGTGTTTTCATTGATAAATAGAGATGCATTACCATTCTTCAAGTATTGTGATAATCCAAACTAAACTTTAATTCTAAGAACAAGACTTTCTGAATATATCAAACAGAAATTTCCCAAAATCCCACAATGTACTACTAGAATCTTTTCCTCATCAAAGGAAATGATCCGAAAAGACTAAAATTTTCCTTCAAAATAGAATCCCAGTTAGTCTATGACCTTGAAAGTTTTAGCACTCTCTGACGCGAACATATCGTAGGAAGTTACCTATCGATATCCCTTCATGACATATTCTGACTAGAACTTTTTTAGTCAGCACTATCACCAAATTCTTAAATCTGCAGAAGTCATACAAAATTCCTGACATATTCTGACTAGGTGTAATACCCAATATAAGTGAGGACATTTTGGGGATAGAATTTTCATAAGTAAGGGTAGCATGGTAATTTGACCATAATAACAAAAAAAAAAAAAAACAGAACTTAAACAAGAAAAGGAAGCTGCAGTCGTGCAGCAAACAGAGAGAAAACACCAAGAAGAAAAAGGGAAAAGAAAGAAAAAGAAGAGAAGAAAAGAAAGAGAGGGGAGAAGAAGAAGAAAAGGGGGTTACCGGCGGTCAACCAAGCTCCGGACGCCGGCAACGAGTCCGGCCAGCAAGAGGAGAAAGAAAGAAGAGAGAGAGAGAGAGAGAAAAGGGAAGTAAAGAAAGAAAAAAAAAAAAAAAAAGAGGGGAAATGGTGTAGAGCTTAAATGAAGTAAGTAGAGGTTAGATTTTTGTTTTCTTTATGTTATCTATAGTGATTTGTATGTTAATCTAATGGAAATTCCGACATGCATGGGGGAATTTGAGTAGATGGAATTTTAGGATTTATGTAAATATTAGGAAATTGGGGAAAAATAATTTCTTTATATTATTTAGAGTTAATAATCCTTATTGTGATATGGATTAACCAAATTAGAAGAGGGAAGTTGATTTGGAAAAATTTAAGTTGAGATTTGATCACATCTTAGGCCATGCAAGATGGGTAAATGAGTAAGTTAAGTCTTGGGGCCTAGATTAAAGTTAGATTATTATTTTCTAATGTATTTTTAGTGGTTAATTTTGATCGTTATGCATATGATAGATCCAAGAGAGCATGTGGCGGAGGAAGCCGCCTAAGAGGGAGAGTCTACTCCGAGATTTTTGTACATAGCCTATTTTGAGGTGAGTATAATACATATTATACATCAATAGTATTATATATTGCTTGTAAAGTGAATGTGAATATTTTAAAGTATGTTATATGTATAAATTGAGATTGACATCCATATATGTTGATAAATGGATGCATGTTGATGAAATGCATACAAAGTGGTTTATTTTGTAAATGGAAGTTTAAGTGAGATTGCAAAGTATTTAAAAGTGGATGATTTATTTCAAGTTTATGAGATAACACAATTGGCATATTTCGAAGTATATTTTTATATATCGTTACGATTTTGATATCAAAAACTGAGAAGTGAATGAATGTTTGTGACAATGATTTTTGTCAAGTAAGATTGAAAGAATTTAGTTGTGGAAATGATTTGAAAGTAACTCTATGCAGAACTAACTAAAACTAACAGGGTTATTGTTAGTCTGGATGCACCTAGTATATGTCGGCTAGGGAATGTCCGCAGTGATTCCCTCCCTTCGTGGGATAGTATACCCTTCGGGGACAGATTACCCTTCGGGGAACAGAGACAGATTACCCTTCGGGTACAGATACCCTTCGGGGGATAGCCCTTCGAGGATAGAGTACCCTTCGCGGGATAGTTACCCTTCGGGAGATAGTATGTTCTGCATAGTTGTGACTTTGAGAAATAATCAAAGTTATTTATGAAACCAAGTACGTGATTTTATTGATTGTTTTATGTCATATATGATGACTACACAGATTTCATACCAAAAGTGCTGATTTTAAGTAAATTGTTTAAAATGGTAAAAATAGTATTAGTTGTATCAGTTATAATTATTAATGATGATTGTTTATTGCTTGTATGACTGCATGTATAACGGTATATAATATGTATTATGGTTACTGAGTGTGGGAAACTCACCCCTCGAATTTTTTAGTGTCTGTAGATAGTGCAAGAGTAGAATCAAGGGGAGAATTGCATAGCCACTCAATTTGAAGGTACCACCCGGTTATTTTGTTTATCCGGGTATAGGACAAGGTTGTTATTTTGCAATTGTGACAATATGGTATATGACTAGTTTGGTATTGTAAATAATATTTTTGGATTAGCTGCTCCATTGGTTGTAAATTTGAATCTTGGGATGTCTATATATAAATATATAAAGTTCTTATGAGCATATTTTTTTTTTGTGGTTGAAATGGGTGATCGATATTGGGCTACTTAGATGATTGATGACTTGTTTTGGTGTGTTATAAACCTATGGAAAATATGGTGTAAAATTGGTGAATGAGATGATATTGTGTATTGTGAATGTATTGGAAATGCTTGGGTTGGCTGAAATTTTGTGCAGGTATTTTGAAATTTTTGGGAAAGGTCCAAATACAGAGAAGATGCTACCGAAATTTCGATAGAATTCAGAGAAAGTTCAAGGCATACATGGTTTGGGGCGGTTTATTCCACCTCGAGCTATGTGCCGGTCATGGCCTTTAGGTTCAGGTCGTGACACTAGGACTTTTTTAGAAGGCAGTTTCACTAAATTCTTAAATCCATAAAAGCCAATTCAACAATTTACCTAATAGTCGTTACTTCTTAATCCTTTGCTCATCCTTTCTTTTTGTTAGCGTTAAAATTTCTTTGTCAACAAAACCTTGATTAGTTCTACACCATTAAGAAACAAAATCCAGTATCGGATCCCAAAGTGTTTAAACTAGTTAATGAAAGTCAAAGGTCACTCCATCCATAACCAATTGGTTTTTATATGAAAGCCCAGATTGTTTAACATGGTATCAGAGCCAAATTCTAAGTTTTATCTCCACTCTAATCTATAGTTTCACACATGGCTTAGTTCTTTCTTAGCCTGTTGCAATTCTTGTGCTCTAGCAAAATCCCTTTGTTTCATGAGCTCTTGTGATGCAGTCAACAAAAGGCTGGAAAAACAAAATTAAAGCTTTTCATAATTGTCTTCAACTTTGTATTGTAATAGTTATCTTAGAAGTGTTATTTTGAATTTTAGGTTTTTTAGTCTTTTTTACATGTTCGCAAGAATTTTTTTCCAACAACTGTGTTTTTTTATTTTATTTAGTTATTTAATTGTGTTAGGTAACTAATTAGAGTCATAGTTGTTATAGAAATATTATATAGGTGTTTGTTTCCTATTTAGATTAGAAAGTAGGAATTCTATTCATAATAAATTTCTTTCTTAAGTAAGTCAAAAGTTTATAAATATCTTTGTTATTAGTCTATTCTAGGTAGAGCGAGAAAGATCGATTAATAAAACTTCAATTTATTTGTTTTAGTTTAATAGTTTTGTTTCTTCAGATTCCCCCAATTTCTCCTTTCCTCTTGCTTCCTTTCCCCCTCGTTACTGTTCACGCTACAGTAAGTGCTACTGTTCACCTCCTGAAACAGTGTCATATTCTTCCATTCTTCCGCTTGCATTCTTAGGAAAGATTACTTCAATCTTGTCCTACATCATCTTGTCAAACCCATCTTCCAGTTTGTTTCATGGCTCCAGTTAAGCCCCTTTCAGTGTGTTTCATGCGCTCTTGTGAAATATATTCCAGTTTCATGGGATCTCGTCGATCCCCAGTCATATGTAGGTAGGAGTGTTAAGAAACAAGATCTCATGTCAGAATTCCGAAAAATTATAAACTAGTTAACAAAATTCATGTACCACTCCACTCATAACTAATTGGTTTTGATTTGGAAGCCCAGTTTCTTTAACATATAAAATCAATGCTCTACTTACTTAGATTTCTCTTTTTTCACATTCTTGTGTTGTAGGTTTGTAAAATAAAATCATATTGCAAATATTCACCTCATAGAGAAGTGTATTCCAAAATCAATGTTGGAGACTAACAGTCACATACATCCCAGGATCACAACTTCCAACTCTTGTGTGTGCGCACGCATGTGAGAGTGAGAGAGAGATAGACAGACACCATCATTCTAAAAGCCTAAAAACCATAATACCATTAGCCAAAGTATATAAGCTTGTTGTCTAGCACTTTTGCTAGTACCAGAAAAGTATTGCTGTGCAAGCAGCAGGGGATTATATTCTACCCAAGTCGTTTTAACTTTTCACAGATTCATAGGGTAGAATTTTAAATTTTAATATGCAAGTAAAATTCTTGTGAACTACCTCGACTCCCGTTCATACTAGAAACTTTCAGGAACCATGCATTTTGTCATCATGGATTTAACAAATTAGGCACCTCAAAAGACTTAGCTTTTCCAAAAGTTTTCCAATAATCGGAGAGAATCTACTTCCTGTACTAATAGCAAGTATCTCACAACATTCAAATGTTGTTATATATTAATTGAATGTCCAATGCCAGAAGCACATATAGCAACAGCAATGAAAATGAAGGCTGTAGAAGTAACTACAATTTTCATGACAGCAATGATAAAAGAAAGAAGCAGAAGAAATTGTCTAATCACCAAAAGTCAAAGAAAGTCAGCATAAGACTAAGATCTGTTGATGCAAACCATCTACCAAGGGGCTTCTGAAATTACCTGGTTCCATCGGCACTATATGCCATTGTTGTACACCAATGTCCAGGGGCATCATAATCAACTCTTGATCCCAAGCAATCATAAAGCCATGCTTTTATCTTTCCATCAATAGCTGTAGAAAAAATAAACTGCAGACCAACATTGAATTACAATGACATCACAAGGAAGAATTCAAATACTCGAGATAAACTTTCCTTTCCACAATCACCCTTCAAGGCAATACTGAAATTCATTCAGTTCTCTAGAACTGCAACTTGTGAAGAAAAGAAATAGAAAGTAATGCAACCCAAGGTCTCACCTGGATATTCTCTTTATAATGAGGGCAGACAGAATAAACAGGAGCTTCATGGCCTTCAAATATATACAGCCTGCGACCAGCCACCGCATCCCACACCTGTCATAGAAAGATCCATGAGAATAGATAAACCACTACCGAACTAAGCAGTCCCTGGAAGATTAGTACCTTGATTGTCTTGTCGTCTCCACATGTCACTACACACAGTTGCTTGTTAGGGTGAGCAAAAGCAATGTCATTTACACCACCAATGTGAGCATCAATCTAGAAAAGCAAAAAACCATGAACACTCAAACATTTGCTCACCTACTCACAAACAGACACAACAAACAGTTTAAAACAAACTTACTTCCAAGTGCTGTCTCAGTTCACCTGCTGGATTGTAGGTATACATTTGAACAATGTGCTTAGAAAAAGCAACACCTGGAAAACTGAAGCGTTATAAAATGTATAACATACACTAAATCAAATCTGGCGATAGAAGAATTGATAAATACCAAGTATAGATCCATCCGGGCCCCAAATGCATCGGTTCACAGAAATGGTAGCATCTTTCACCAAAGTTGTCTAGAGGAATCGTTTGAAGTTTTTGTAATGTTAAATATTCAGAAAATGAATAGATATTCATTAATTCAAAATTTTAAGCACCTTATTTAAGGAGCCACAGCCATTAAAACATCATAAAGCACACCTGTAGCTGCATCGAACAGACTGAGATATCCCAAACCTTGAAATTTTTATGAGCCAATCTTTCTCGGGAACCAACTTCCCAGATGCTAATGTCACCAACATTTGTTCCAACTAAAAGGTAAAGTAGCCAATGAAAAACTTAGAGCTCAGAAGAAATAATCCCTAACATGCAAAATTATAGAAGATCTCCTTTAAGATATCAAACAATTCCATCGAATTGAGAATGACTTTATGTGTAATCTGGAAACAATCTTGATGGATATTTGAGTTTGGTTAATTCAAATATGCAGCAGTAACTTTTACATCATATTAAGCTTAATGCAAGTAAAAGGACTCTCAAGAATCAACCTAGAAGAACAGTCTGTTGCTGAGGATGGAAGTCCAAGCTCATAACATTAGATCCTTGGCTCAGGTTACGCGCAACAGGTTTTGGAAGGTCATCTAGTGAGTAAATATTAGGAGAATGAGTAGAACCAGAAAATGACACCTAGAAAAGTATTTGTATCAGCAAGTAGGGTCATAAATAAAAAACCACTCATCAAGGAAATACAAAATACAAATATCATATAAATAGGTCATGATCACAAAAAACCATGTCAAACTTCTTCATTTATTCAAACCTCGTCAGATTGGCCAACACGAAGCCGTTTTATCAAATGCTCTGAATCAGCAGTTTGATAGTCCATTGCAGAAGCAACAGGTGGAGTCCTTGGATGTTTCAGAAAGGTGGCTGAAAACATTACATGAAATAATCATACATTACATGAAATAATCATAGTCTATCAACCCAAATCAACTTCCAAGTAACAGCAGTTATAGATTAGAAAACAGACCTCCAGCAGGCGGCTGAACAATACCCGGAGGACCTGCTGCAACAGCAGCATGAGGTATAGAATGGTTAGCACTTGACATCCACCCAGCAATGGCACTTGGAGAAGGAGAAACAACTGGCTGGAACGGCTGCAAAAAGACAGTTTGGAAAAGTGTAGAGACAAATAAAAAACATAATCCCAGTGTTGGATACAAAGAAAGTGTTAACTTACACCATGGGCACCAAGAGGCGGAAAAGTCCCGGGTTTAGGCACAGGTCCAGCAAGGGGACTATTAGTAGGTGGAGGAGCACGAGCTCCATTACTAGAAGAACAAGTATGATCAGTGAAAAGGGTTTTAATATCAGGATTTGGGCGAGGGTTCTTACAAAGTTGATGCTGCCAGTTGAGACTGCAGAAAGAAACAAAGTTTGGCAAAAATATCCTTCTAACAAAAGCAGGAACTGTGAGGAAAACAATTACTTGAAAACTTTCAAAAAATCTTAAAGTAATCAAAAATTCAAAATACACAGTTAATACAATGTCACTTAACATACAAGACACACAAACATAAAAATGAATCCAAAGGACCCACATCTGATTATAATCAGATCGTGATAAACAGATAATGGCATAACCTTTGATTAATCAGTGTGCGCAATCTTGAAGCTTTAAATGTAGGAAATGTGAGCTTATCACGGAACAATGGATTTGCCTCTATGAGCTTTTTTAGTTCAACCAGCATAATGTTTCGTGCTGACTTTGTGTCCCCGTACTTGGAAAGCTGCTCATTCTGCCTAGAACAATACCACAAAATAATTGGAAGGCATGAAGAAAATGGAAATTACGCTATGACTCAAATGCTGAATCTGATTACCTAAAGTTCTCAAGAGTTAATAAATGGGTAATCTCCTTGAAGAGATCTTCATTGAAAGAGGCAAACACCTTAAGATCCTTAACAAGAATCTCAACTGCTTTTGCTCTGTCATTCCTGCACAACAAGGCATGGGACAGAAACTAACTTTATTGAATTTGTCAAAACTCGATACCTCATTGCTATCTCTGATATAGACCCTTACTTATCAAGAGCTTCAAGATACTTTTGCTTTCTTATTTCAAAGAAAATCTTCATGGAATAGCGATTGTCCTCAACCTTTGTAAACCCACTTAGGTAACGTTCAACTTCTTCCCATTCCCCTGCTTGAACTTGATCTTCAAAGTATTTCATATTGAAGAAAAATCCAGATTCTTGTTCCAACCTGAACAATATCATATGTTACTCCACCATAAACTTGAAAGCAAGCACGCCGAGAATTTGTTACATATATAAATTAAAAGAGTCATTTAATTGATTTCCTTACATAAGACGTACTCTTTAGAGGCTTCATATTCAAATTCTATCTTCAACAAATGGATAAAAATTTCCCTCTTCCGTCTATGAAGACGGATACAAGTATGATTGTAGTTTTTCAAATTTTCACTGTTTCGGTGTTTCCCACATAATAAAGAATGATAACCTTATTTGCCTGTTACTCAACCTCACCAACCTCCCTCCCTTGCATAAAATGAAAAAATAAATAATATAAAATATTTTACTTCCTTTTCCAGGAATGCATTCATTTTCAGCAAAAGTACACATGAAAGTCAAGACAAAAACAACTTCGTCTTACAATTAAAAACAAAAAAAAAAACTTACTTGTGGACTGTCTCCTTGAACTTCTCCTCATCCAAGAACTGTAGTATTAAGAAAACCAGTTCTCGACTCAAGGATGACATGGTGATGCAACCTGGTACCCCTAACCACTCCAGTGCAAATATCTGATAATTAACCAAAAATAAAGATTGAAATGACACAAATATCTGTTCAGGCCGGCCACCACCTTTTGAATCAAGCTAATCCTCCTTCCTCTCAACAATAAAGTTACTTCGTTTCCCCTATAACATCCACACCAAAAACCTTACATTAAATTCACTTAACCAAGGAACAAGACATATTTTCAACTATTTTCATTCCCATAATTTCTAAACAAATTTTATAGTCAAAATATATCCGATGTTAATTAATCCCAACAACAGAATGCAGAATCTGGTAGCAAAAATCACATGCAAAACCATCATCTTGCCCTAATCATTAATGATAATGCCTAAAAACAAAAAAAGAACAGCCTTTTTGTTCATTTATCAACCTTCCACCATCAATGCATTAAATATACAACCACTATAGGCTACATCAGAGATTACAACTTTTTCAACCCCAAAAAAAAAAAGGCAAATTTCACAGCAAACCACAAATTCTCAGCACAAAAAGCAGAACCAACAAATAAAAATTCTTCCTTTATACCCAAATATTTGCAAAACCCACATGGAAAAAATCAAAATAAGCCATTTTCCAGATCTGGGACAATCCAAAATTAAAACAAAAAGGCTGAAAATGCATAATTATAGAGTTAAGAGAGGCTGCTTACTTGAAAGATATGACCCCCAAAATGATAGAAAAAAATGTAGGGTTTTTCTTTCTTTCAAAAAAGAAAGCTTCAGCAAAGCAGCAGCACAAGTCTAGTCCCAGTGTCCCACCATTTGTGCAGTGTACTTTCCTTCCGTTCTCTTTTTTGTGCTTTCCTTTCAATTTCTCTCTGTCTATATTTATATTTGGGATAATTACAGAAACCTCCCCTGAGGTTTCTGACAATTTCACTTGGCACCTCTCAATTTTCAAAAATTACACAAACTTCCCTTGCATTTACTATTTTGGTAACAAGACCTCCCCTTTTAATAAAAATTTTAATTAAAAACCCCATAATGCCCTTCTCAATCTACAAAAGAAAAAATAAAACAATATCATTTTCTTTACCACTTAAACCACTGTATCACCGTCGTCGCCACTAACTTAATGAACACCGCCACTAATAACCAAAAAACAATCCTATCAATGCCAGTACAACACTATCAACTAATTAGGAAAATAAAAAATAAAAAATCTATTGGGTTTTGACCATTTGAATTACTATCATATCATGCCAGCTCCATTTTCATTAGTTACCACCACCAAAAGAAACCGGATTATAAAGCCAAAATTTATAGAGATATTCCTTAGCCAGATATTGAAATCTAACCCAACTACATAAATCCTAAACAAATTCAAATAATTTGTCAAACCAAATGAGTTTTTCTATTTTTATGAACCTTTTTTGGTAAAAGATTGATTTCAAAGGGTATTATTGGAACTTTAGTTAACCAAGGGAGGTTTGTGTAATTTTTAAAAATTGAGGGGTGCCAGGTGAAATTGTCAGAAACCTCAGGGGAGGTTTCTGTAATTATCCCTTTATATTTTGTTTGGCAGAATTTGCTGTTGTTTCACTCACTTAAATAGTCTATTTATAGGGTGGGGACCTGACTAGTTATAGGGTGGGGATATGGGACATTTGTTTAAGGTTTTGCTTGACATGTTATTAGGATATACGAAATCCCGTTGCGTTATGTAATGTATTAATATCAATCACAGTTATAAAATATAATAATCATCACATTTATATCCAACCCAATATAACTAATAACTGTGTAGTCTGGTTCCAAAAAAAATAATTGTGTGGTTGTATTCAATGAGTAATTTTCTTTTTCCTGTTATCGCCTATTAATGTGAAGTGGGGTGGAGGTGATAAAAAAAAAAAATTGACAACCAACAATATTTTATTCTACTCTTACCTTATTATATGAGAATGCCCAATTGGATTCAAGGGAATTGATGGAGACTGAAATACCATTAGATCACAATGATGTACTATGCACCAATTTAAAATTTTTATAAGAGATAGGATTTAAACACCTTATTCTCACCTCACTTATTCTTTAAATGATTGGTGATTGCCAACTCGGTCAAATTGGGTTGGTTGGAGGTGATAAATTGATGTCTGAAATCCTAAATGACTAAAAAATGATAAAATAGTAACTGCGGGAATTAAAATTTGGTAGTTGAAGGGGCCGTGCATTTTCTAGGGGAGATGGATTTTGATGTAATTAGCAACGCCCCACATTTAGTACAAAAAATTTTTAGTTAGACCTGATCTACGTTTTCATCTGTAAACTTTGTGGTATGTTTATGTAAAATAGTGATGTAAGAATGATTATGTGACTCTATTTTAGACCATAAAATTTACAATCTCTTCATCTATAAACCTTGTGGTATGCTTATGTAAAATAGTGATGTAAAAATGATTATGTGCCTCTATTTTAGATCATAAGATTTACAGGTGAGACTGTGGAACGGGTCCATTTAAAAATTTTCCATTTGGTACCTAGGATTATTTACATAAATATTATTTTATTTGAAATAAAAGAATTGGTTTTCATAAATATAAAAATGGATTATTGAATTCTCTCCAATCCAATCAATCTTCTTCGCTCCTCCCTCTTTCTTCATTTGAGCGTCTTTTATTTGGAAAGTGCCCATAAGAATTTGCAATAAAATCAATCATGTGTGGTTTAAAAATGAGATCTCTTAAGTTGATCATTGGGCACCAATACATTACAATCACGTCCATGCAATTGCAATATGCTTAATCACCTCCAACCATTTAGTTTATCTCTCAAACCTCATATTTTCTTTCCATCAGTACCCCATGTTTGGTACACTATAATAGTCCAAAAAAATGCCTTTTCACACAAAATGGATTGGAAAAAAAATTTTCAGCCCATTGTTTGTTAATGCATATCAAAATGCGATGTATATTTCTTTTTCAATCTTTGGTATAATTATATTTAAATGTCACAATAGAACAATATATATATACACTTATATATATAAATTGATTTAATTGCCCTGAATACTTTGTATTATAATATATCTTTTTTGTTGTTTGTTTATGGTATGCATTATTTTTATGCCAACAAGAAACTTTAATATTTTTTATTTTAAAATTCTCAATATTCTTGTTAAAATTAAATTAATTGTTCTCTTTAATTTTAACAAAAATTAGTAATGAAATCAAATGTTCATATTCTTTATTTATTTTATTTACATTTAATTTATAGGAAATTTATTTTTTACACATTTGCATAAAAGTTAAAAATAGCATCTTAAACGTTGTTATATCAAAATGGAAAAAATATTCTATGCATTTATTAAATTGATTGTGATTTAAAAATAATAAATAATTATTAATTAATGTTATAAATAATCTAACATTTTTTAAATTTAAACAAATTAATGAACGTACCATGAGTTAAACAAATTATAGAAATAAATATGTGCAGGAATAAAATAGACTCATATTATTTTAGCTTTTCCAAGATAAAGTTCGAAAATGCCTTCCCATGGTTTTCTTAAGGAATAAGATTCCAAAAAAAAGTGATAAAGTTTTTTCCAACTAAAAATTACTATATCAAACATAAGAATAGAATAAACAAGTTGAAAATCCCTTATTCCAATTCACCCTCGTGTGCCATGTGTGATTATATAGTTTATCTTTCAGACCATATCTTTCTTTTCATCTCTTGTGTGGATAACTTTTTTCTGATCAAGTAAAGCTACCCTAATTGAGCATTTCATGTCTAAAATAATATTAGCGTAAATAACACTTGGAGTGGTCTAAAAACTCGTCTATTTATTCTTTTCTCGTGTTCGGTTGTAATGAACATTTAAGTTAGAAAACAATTATTTATTCTCTAAAAAAAAACTGTTCAAACTTAATTTCAAAAAACTCATCCCCGAACCTCTCTCTCTCTCTCTCTCTCTCTCTCTCTCTCTCTATATATATATATATATATATATATTGTTTAGTTTATACACACTTTAAGATCTTGTTAAAATATTTAAGAATGTATTTGACGTTTAAGCCGATAAAATGAAGCAACAATTCGGATAATATGCACAATTAGTCTTGTGCCCATTTTTTAATTGACAATACGTAAAAATAATAAAATTTAAAAATCACGACTTGTGTCTATATTCAAACAATCCATTTGAACTAATATACATGAGTTATAATACTTCAAGCATTTATATAAAATAGTAAATCTAAATAATAAGAATTTTTTTATCTAAAAAATAAAGAGTAGGCCATGTAAGTCAAAAAATAGGGTGTATAAATTATTTTATAAAATTAACTACTCCAATGTAGATATCCAATTAACATAAAAATTTTGTAAGTGTTTATTAAATCAAATCAATTTAAATTTTATTCAATTCTAACAGCTTTATCTAACACTACAAATTACACATATACTCAATATCTTTAAATTGGAGATGTACTATGACTAAATTGGCCTTTTTCTATGAAGCATACCAAAAAGGAGCTAAAGTTACTTTCATTGGCGTATTTAATAGATTACTATAGAAAAAATAAAACTACAAGGGTTTGTTTGGTTGAATGTAAAATATTTTATCTATAAATTTTTTTCATAAAAACATTTTCTAGGAAAATATGACTTTTTCTCAACATCTTTCTGACGTTTGTTACAATTTGGAAAAATATTTTCCCAGCAATAAAATTTAACTACAATCTCCCCAAACTTCCTACAGTGCCTCCACTACAACCTTGCTCACCATTCCAATGCCCTCTAACACCAAATTAGAAAACCAAAAAATCTTCAAAATATAAAGTACAAAACCACTTTCCCTAAAGGAGCAACTGGACAAAAGAACACGAAGAGTTAACCTCAAATTAAGAAGCATAAAACACGAGCAAAGTTTCAAGAACCAGACAATTTTCTGTGTCAAAGTCCCTTCAAAAGTTAGGAAAATTTTATCATGAATATTAATTTTAGTATGAAAATTTGACAATTTTTTTTTTTTTTGTAATCTTAACCATGTATTCTGAAGTACATTTGATTCAATTGCTTATAATTGATAAGATTTTTCAAAATTCAACCAAGCACAATACCGTAAATTTCCTAACAAAATCAGTTTCTTCCTCCATAATTTTATCTATATTTGAATTTATGTCTAATCTCTAAGGCAATGTGTGTGGAAGAAAGGACTGAAGAATAAGAGAGAGAGGGAGGATATGGAGCTGTCTGTAATTTATGGGGGTTCACTTTCGCTTCCTTCTTAGAATTTCCCGTTCTTATCAATAAAAGGAGTCGTTCAATTTATAATTGTGGAAAATAAGCAGCAATAGGCAGAGACGATAATACGCAGAAAATAACTTCTGTAATTTTATGATGGAAGTTGTTTTACCACAGGTAATGTAAAATATTTTCCATGAAAAAAAAAATGTTCCTAAATTTAAATGTAGCTAAACACCAGAAAATTTGGAAATTATTTTCCGAAAAACATTTTGCAGTGAAACAAACGGACCCCAATTCTGAAATTATTTTCAACAATCAAAATCCTTGATAATTGACTTTGTGCAAGCATTTTGCTAAACATCAAATTAAACTAACAATGATTTGCTATCTGATTTTTTAACTTTGGATTTTATCACATCTAATGCAGTTTTTACACTATCTAAGGGGTGTTTGATTTAGGGAAATTAGAGAGAAAAATGGGTGTCAGTAGTAATAACACTCAAACAACTATCACTATCCTTCAATCAGAATGAAAATGATTAACTAGAATCTCTATAATTCCTCTAAAGCATTATTCTATCAAACTCATTAACCTTCTTAAGAGAATGGTACCCATGTTATTACTAAATCAAACATGTTAGTGGGTTATCAAAACTGATACTGATAATACGGTTAGTGATAATCATAATATGTTCAAATTCTATTTTAAAATTTGCTAACGTATACAAAATTCAAATAAACAAGTAAATGGAGGAAAATAAAGAATGGATCTAAATTGGAGTGTCAGTTGCAATATCAATTTCAACTTTTCATTTGTATCAAAAAGAAAAATAAATTCTTCAAACTTTTCATTTCGATTATTCAAACGTCCGGTCTAAACTATTGGGTTGGTCCATATGTGGGGCCAAGAGCCGGCAGTAGACAATGAAGAAAAACGCTGATGACTTACAAAACCCTTTCCGGAGAACCCCACCAACAAAAACACGCACCAAAACACACTCGGGGGCACATACCGAGACACACAGTGAGACCTCTGAGACGACGATGCAAAGATGGCGCTCAAAACTCCGATCACTCGCTTCTGCACTTCATTCCTCAGCAAAGCTCCAAAAACCCACCTCAATTTCCAATCGTAGCCTCCACATTTCTTCTAATTTACTCCACAAATCCGCTACTTCTTTTGGAATTTTACCCAACTTTAAACCCCTCCAAAATGCCCCTCAAATTTTATACCCTTCAAACTCCAGTTCCTCTTCACTGCATCTCCTTGTAAGATGAAAAAAATGATAACCCTTTTCATATTTTGATATGATTTTCCATTTCTTTTTGGCTATTAATAATATTTGTGCAAAAAAAAAAAAAAAAGTGTGATTCTGTGATAGGTAGATAGCTTTATAACAGTTTTGAGCTGAAAAATGATTACTTTTCTTTGTCTTTTTCTTTTTTTTTTTTTGGTCCTCAAGGTTTAATGGAAAAAAACCCATATTCTCGAACCATTTTTCTTGCATTAATGTAGGAATGGATTAGGTTTTATTTACACTGGGAATAGTGGAATGTGTTTGCTGGAATTCTTGATTTTTCGTATCTTTTGGTTTAATGCAAATTTACGTTGGATTTTGTTCGTTTCTTGCAATTTTCTTGGATGTTTTTACTAATCTTTGTGGCGTAATGAGAAAATATATCCCTTTTCTAGGTAAGTTTATTTGCTGAAATTGATTAATCTTATAGGATGAATTAACTGGCTTAGAAGTTATTGTTTTTCGCTTAAATGATAGTGGGAGAGTGTTCTGGTGTTTGCTTTATTGGTCTGTAGTTCATTGTTAAATCATTAAGTACTCATTTTTTTGGTTTTTATTGTTGTTATTTCTAGTTTCTTCAAGTGAGGCATATCACAGCAAAACAGAGGAAAAGAAAGTTAAAGAGTAGGCAGCCAATGACTCCAATCACTTCCAAAGTCAAGAAGATCAAAATCAAATGTTATTCGTATGTAAATCTCTTGATCACACGCATATAAATGCATTTTTTGGGAAATACAGGTTTATAGTTGCTAATTGCAAACACCTGATTGTTGTGTTGCTTTCTACTGCTTAGGTCATTTAAGGGGAGATTTAGAGTTATGAATGATGGGCAGATTAAGCGCTGGAAAGAAGGGAAGCGACACAATGCACATTTGAAGGTTTATTTATATTTCTATCACTAAATGAAAGAATAATAAAATTACTAGAATTGAAAATCTAATGCATTGTATGAGATGGTGCTTTTTCTATAGGCTATAGTGGCCCAATTGTTATTTTCATGCTCTTTGGTGGTACTGTTTGATATTTAAAAAATCATGTCCACTGACTGCACCTTCATCTGCGTGTTATTTGAAACACATCTGCTTTACATTTTTGCTGCCTGTTTCTGATATTTGTAAGGTAAAGGAGATACTTTTTTATGGGAGGAGGGTAGGGATTTTTTTTTTTCTTTTTATGCATTTCAAAACAGATAGAGTATGGTGTTTGATAACCCAATACTGTGGCCAAGATACTTGAGAAAAGCCTCTGTCATCCTTTATTTGTTGTGTGTGTATGGGGAACTAAACGACCTAAGAAAGGCTTTCAACTTTCAATAGTGCCTGATTGACTTTAAAATACAAGTTCTGCTTTAAGAGAAACATACATATAGTGTTATAGCCTTCTGCTCGCATCTTTGTACTACTTTGCTTTTCCATAACTTGTTTGTGTCTTTATGCTAAGAGAAGGATAGTGGCATGTTTTGCAAATGCCCTATTTAAGTTTGATTGTACCGTTGGCATAACTTTTTGAAGTCTCTCTATTATCTTCATCTTCATCGTTCTCATATATTGAATTTTATCATCAGACTACCTAGCAGCAAGCTTCTCCAACTTTCCCTCCTCCTCTTTTGTCCCTTGACATAGAATATCCATTGATTTCACAGAAAAACCAGCAACACAAACCCATAAAGGAAAAAGAGAATAGTTGTTCAGAAATTTGAACAAAAACCAAAAAAGAATCCTTGTTTAAAATTTTACCCTGACATTTTTGGAAAACTGACTCTGTGACCGAATCGAGAATGGAAGGACTACCACCCTGGATTATGCTTAAATTGCAACAAAAAGTAATGTGAAGTTCTTGACCAAAATTTCCGTGGTAAATGGAGAGGGAGGGAGGGAAAAACATGAGGAAAAAATTTTCTTTTCCATCTACTGATGAGAGATATTGGGATAATCTCAACTTCGAGTTCCCTTGCTGTTAACAGAAACCCTGATGGTGTGGTGCATCAAGGAAAGGTAACTGGTGATTGGCAGTCTGTTATATCCTTAAGAGTCAGTGCCTTTTTGTTTTTGTTTTTGGTTTTTATTTTTTTTGCTTTGAACTATTCATGGACAAGCAAACCATGCTAGATCGGGGGATTATTTATTTATTACCTGTATCCATGGCTTCTTCCAATACTTGCCCATTAAGACAAGCTTCAGAAACCGCATTCACATTCTTTACTTTTATGCTTCTGAAATAAATCGCCTCATGACGCCTAATATCCCCTTGAGCCAAATCGACTTATATTGCCTAATTTGCACTCATGGATGAAATGCAAAGTGGCTGATGTGATGTCTGTATCTTTTATATCTGCAAAGCAAATTTACTCTGTTAGTCCTATTTCAGAGAAGTATGCTGGAGACATTGCTTTGAGAAATTTAAAGGTAGGTTGAAGTATATGAATTGAAGTTTGAGCTCAATGAAGAAACTGCAGCTGCATATCATATACATTGAGGTCATTCTTTGGCTTTCTTTTCATTGTTAGTGCTGTAACTAGGTGGCATTATCTTATTACGTCTTTGGAAGCTTAGATTTTGTGTCTATTAACTATTTCCTTTGTACATAGGATTTCTATATTGTGATTTGTTGAAGGACAAATTCCATAGTTACCCTGTTCCATCAAGTAATGCATCATTGGGCGCCTTTGTATGAACTAGTACTCTGGAGACATGTTCTCTTTTATATGAATGCTGTGACATATATGTGGCGTGACATCTTCTATATTGTGATTTGTTCAAGGACAAATTCCATGGTTTACCCTGTTCCATCAAGTAATGTATCATTGGGCGCCCTCGTATGAACTAGTACTCTGGAGACATGTTCTCTTTTATATGAATGCTGTGACCTATTTGTGGCATGACATCAAGTAACTTTCTCATAGGTGGATGTTTTACATAATCTGCGTCGAAGGGGCTAACAAAATATGCAATTACATTTAACTAAATAGAGCATCCTTTTATTCGTATGACTTATTGTTGCTTTATGCACGCCCTGTGCGCCTAGTTTTCCCCAGGCTATCAAACTACGTTGTCTTCCTATGTTTAAATATTGTAGCTTTCTAAGAGTTAAATTCTGCAGCCATATTTATTGTAGCCTTTAGAATACAGCTCCCTCTTTGATGTTCCCTCTTATTAATGCAATTATGTTATCGGTGTACAAGTTCCAGTCTTGAGAAAGCTGATTGATAATGTTGCCTACGGTGTATGATATTGTTTTTTAAGTACGTTAGGTACTTTTACAATTGCATATTTCTTGTTACTTGGCAATAATGGGGTTGCCTGCCTACCTCTATAACGCCCCAGTCATGGCTGTTTCTTTTCGACAAATTTTTCTATACTAATGCTTTCGGTGCAAATGCTGCCTGCGATACTTTTGCTGTATGAATGGGATCCCATTATGCTATTTTTCACATCTTTCTCCACTTTAATATTACAAATATTGACTATTGTTTCTTATGGTGAGGAATATTTGGGAGTTTGTTTCTGCATATTTTTATTAGTATCACGTGTTTTTCTCCCTTCCCTTCCCACTTCCTTAATCAAAATGCAAGGTTTTGGCAGTTAGGAACAATTAATTCAGATTGATACTTCATGAGATTAACATGATTTTTATTTATGCAGTCTAAGAAAGCAAAGCGTAGGCTCAGACGGCCTGGAACTGTCCCATTGGCTTATGCAAAAGTGATGAAGAAGCTCAATTTTTCTGGCTGATCCATTCTTTGCCTCTCTCTACTACCAATGTGTTTGCTCGAAAGAGGCATATTTCCCGGCTAGTTTTTATTTGTTCTGCAATGTATTTAACTCTAGTGTAAAACATTTTTGTAGGGATTTTCTGCTTCACTTTCTTTTAATGACAGCACGTCTACCTGAATATTTGTTTACAGACCATCATCCAACTGATCTGGATTTGGAAAATCTCTCTGGGCATTGAAATATCGAATGATATCTCTTCCAATGAAACCTCAAAAAGATGATCATGCGGTGTAGCAACATTATTGTTTGCTATAAATTCTGCAGTTCTATTGCAATAACTAAAATTACAACATTGCTATTGCGATTCTATGCACGGGCCTCTCAAGGTTAGAAGACACTTGAGCAGCAATTCACGGGGAAAGTTAGAACAGGAAAAAACAAAAAACAAAAAAAAAAAACAAAAATGGAACAGATAGTAGTTGCTGCTAAAGATAGACAATTTTCATGTATTCTACAAAACATCGTCCATTGAATTCTTGGTTAGCATTATAACATTGTTTGGATACTAGGTAATTTGCATTAAGTCAAGTCACATTCGATTCTGAGCAATTGCTGAGATGCTTGGACAAAAGGACAATCTAGTATGATTCATCAAAGGGGTACAGCAAGAGCTTCTGCTCAAGTGGTTAACTCCTTTAACCTACAATTCATGGACTTTAAGCTCTATTTATTACTGAGCAACACTGACATAAAGGACTAATAGCTAAAACATCTGATAAATAAATTCCATAAATTACATTGAATAATTTACGAAAATGGTACTAAAATGGCTGCAAATTCCTAACAATAGCTAAAGGTTTTTATTGCAAACAACCACACAATTTCAGCAGAAATTTCTCATTTCTGTTTTTCTTAATTGGTAAAATACCCTTTTACAACACCCCCTCTTCCAAGAGACTCGTAGTTAGGATTATAGTCAAGAGCTTCCCACGTTTGTGTGCGAGAAATGAAATGGTACGCTCGATTTTCATCAAATTTCCAGTCACAAGACTTGACTGATTCCTGGGCGCAATTGTAGTCATATTTGTAGGCTATAAACACCCCCATGTTGGTCGAGCAATTATACATGGATAAAGAAGGGAACCATGCATTAGGCTTTACTGTGAAGTTAAACGTCTGATTGGGTTGTAGATGGAATCTGCCTGGATACGGTGGATTCTCATCATAGAACGTAAAGCATCTCACAGTCAGAACGTTTGTGTGATTGTTAGTCACAAATATTTGCTTTTCTTTCCCAAGTTTGGCATCAGATGAGCTTGGCATTGTCAAGAGCATTGCAATGAACTGAAGAAAAGTGACTTGCATGAGGACACTAGCTATGGTGCAAATGCTCCACCTGATAATGAATGTAACACCAGAAAACAGTTTAACCAGTGTTGTGTCATGAAATAAATCTGTAACATGAGAAAAGGTAAATACAAATAAGTAAATAGTGACAAACACGAAACTTGCTAATTAGTCTCCTCTCCTATAAAATTTTAAGGAAGAAAAACCTAATTCTTACAAGAGTATACCTGAAGTATTAAAAATTTACAATGGAAGGATACAATTTATAAATTCTTAAAGGAGGCCGCCTAAATTACCTCCTATGGTCGACCTGAAATTTAAATGTTAATAGTCTTTCTAAGCGTTTTGATTACGTCAAATCCCCATTTTTAAGACAACAAAGTCCATCATCTATCATTTTTCTCTTATTTTCTTGTTCATCATTCCCAAATCCCAACTTCTGCGTCCGCTTCTATGAGTTTTGATTGCTACCCTTGATAAAATGTGGAGTCATTACTATCTTGAATGTTAACTACCCCAAATTAATTACGTAACTAGCTTGATCATTCCACTACATCTTCAGAGCAAATCTTAAATTCCAATTATGAAAATTCAGTTTCCATTATCTCATTTTCCACACATGGTACCATTCCTGCAGAATTTACGTACTTACCGCTTTTTTGAGGCAATGGAGGACACAGGAATTGGATGTGAGATTTTCTTGGAAGCCATTTTTAGCTGGGATTTCCTTTGATCTTTCCCTTTTCTTTTTGAATGAGCAAAGCCTTCTTTAGATTTCTTAAAGTTAATCAACGGATAAAAAAAAAAAAGAAGCTTACAAAATGTTTAGAAGACAACCTTGATTGATTATCAGAGTTGCATAATATAGGATTTAGGAAGCTTTGGGAGATATTTATGAAACAGAAAGAAAACAAAAAGATTTCTTCTAGGATTCAAGTACATGATCTTTTTATAACGTTAATATGATTGCATTAGTTACATGACCGTTAATTTCAGGTTGTCACAACTGTCAAAACTCAACATGGAATAGTTTCTTCTGTATTGCAATTTAAGACTTAATGGAGACAGCCTAGCATTAATATTCCCAAAAATGAGTTAGTTTTTCACACGTTTGAGAACCAAAAAGTTGCAAAAATTAAATTTATAAACTAAATAGACTAGATTTTCGGTCAGCATTTTCCTGCTAGAAAACCGTCATCAGCTACACTTGGATCTCCAAGTACCAAAGGTTTTCAATCAGCAACAACTGGCAGGTGAACCAAGACAAATAAAAGTTGTATCACCTTTGACTGGTTCTGGTTCTTGTGGAGATTTATCAAGTTTCTTGATCAATATTTTCTACTCTAATTTTTAATCATTATTTTTTTCAGAAATAGCAATTTCTGGCGAAAGTGCTAATAAAGCTCAATATTTTCTCTTAAAAATAATTTATATATGAGATTTCTGTAACAAAACTGTGCATTTACCAAAAAGTTTAAACAGATATCAAGGTTAATGAAGTTGCACATAGAAAATCATATATGATCTCATAAGTAATGGCTGCTCGGGAACAAATAGAGGATCGAGTGGTTAGAGCTCTCCAACTCTACCTTAGAAGTTGGGAGAATTGAATCTCAACAAACACTATTCCGTTTCCACCAACTGTAATAATATAAGTTTGATAAACAAAAAAGGGCTACTCGAGCACATTTGCAGTTCTGTTATGCAATGCGTCCTTGGACCAAGTCATCTGGACTATTATATAGGTTGTTGTTGTGTGTGTGTGTGTGTTTTTTTTAAAATAATAACGGTGTCCTGATAATATTCGTTAATTATGGGGTTAAATATTAAAAAATGAAATTAAATTGGAAAACAGCTGAATGAAAGGAAGATAATAATAGTAAGTGTGTATGTTTATATTCGTTAATGCTGTTATCTTTGATATTTCTTTCTTTATTGTTGTTAAATATAGTTTAGACCAAAATACAACACTGCGAGATAGCTTTGTTTTTTGGTTCAATCTTTATATGAAGTTGATTCTTCTCATTGTTACTAAGGAATTCAATAGAATGCGATTTTGTTTTATTGTTCAATTCAAGGTTAAGGTTGTTTCCTGTAAAGCTTAGATCTAGATGGAGTAAACTATTTAAGATAGCAAAAGTGTTTAGTCATGGTGTTTTGGAATTAGAGAATTTAAAAGGAAAGCTATTTAAGGCAAATGGGTATCTTTGCAAGCCATATTTTGGGAAACTTATGGATCACCATAGGAAAATTTTGGAGCTAAAAAATTTATAAGGAAAGCCATTAAAGGCAAATAGGTATCGTTGCAAGTTATATTTTGGGAAGCTCATGGATCACCATAGGAAAATTGTTTTCCTCCTTTTTATCGCTTAGACAATGTAATAGTAAAAGTCAAACAAGCGTTTCTTGGGAGACAACCCAAGCCTAGATCTTTTAATTCAATTGCTTTTTTTTTTTTTGTATTCTTTCAATTGTTTTGAGATTGAATTTCTTTTCTATTTTTTTTAAATTTTTTGTAGGTTTCAAGTCATTCTAATTAGAGAGAAGAAGTAAGTATGAACCATGCTTTTGTTTAAAAAAAAAAATTTTGGTTTCTATTTCGATCGAATCAGCAAGTAGAAGCAGCGTTTGGCAGCAACAGTTGAGGCACTGGTTCGACCATGTTGCCCCAATTCCCAAGACCAAACCCTATATTTTGTTCTCTCTTCTTTCTCTCACTTATCCTCACTTTTTTTTTTTTTTTTATCTCCAAAGCTGCCACCCTCTCCCCTCTTTCCCAAATCTTACTCCAACTCTCAAATTACTCCAAATCACCTCCCAAATCACAAAACCATCTTCCTACGATGCACAGAAATGGCTCTTAAATCCAAAACTAGAACATCTAAGGATTCATCCAAGAAGGGCAAGGAAAAAGTGTCTTCAATTGACGTAAAGACATTTTGCGATTCCTAGATATTTTAATTATGATCTCTAGAAAAAACTTGGTCTTAGAGAGAACATAGAGGAATTTTATAAGAGATTAGGACTAGCCAAATTTGTGAAGACTCCTCACCACACTTATAGGGCATGGACTCTAGAATTTTATACAACTCTTAAGCCTAATCATGCTAGTAATAAAATTCTAGAATGTAGAATACTTGGTCAAATTATTAAGATTGGCCATGATCTCATGTTTAAAGTGTTTGGTTTTCTTAAGAGTGGTGTGTCAAATCCTAGTTTGGATTTCTATTATGCTGCATGTTGGAAAAATTTGATGGGTGAATCAATTTTTTATCCTCATAATTCTCCTAATGGCATTATTCTTGACCATGCTACTCTTATTTTCCATAAATTTTTATATCATTATATCCTTCAAAAACAAGAGGGCAATAACGTTGCTGCCCAAGACCTTTTTCTGTTGAATTGTTTGCAAGGTAAAAACCAACGGGTGTTTCTCACATTGATCATTTTTCAAAACTTCCTATATGTGCGATAACACCACAAATGCACAATTTCATTGAGGTACATTGTTACTGGATTGACTATTTATTTGGCAGTTTTGGATCTCGCGGAGTCAACCATGGAAGGTTATGAGAGTCTTCAACTTCGACCTAATTAATAGGCGGTGTTATAAGACTCGATTAGTAGCAAAAGCTAGTGGTTCTTTGTGAACAATTGTTGATCAAGCTGGTAAAGAAGATGAGCAAGAGAATGAAGAAATGAAAATGCTCAAAATGATGATAGTACATCTCAATAAGGTGGTAGTCAATAACGTGGAAAAGGAAAAGCAAAAGTGAATGACAATTCTGACGAGAATGAGAAGTCAAGTGGATGCAAGTGTTGCACCGACTAGATGCTATGGAGGAGATGAATCGCACTATGGGTTTGCAACTGAATTGAATGGTAGACACCGGTGGCAGAAATAATGTGGGGGCAATTTTTATATATTATATATATGTGTAATATAAATTTTGCCCCCACAAGATATTTGCTTGCCCCTCCCCCCCCTCCAGACTCAAAAAGTTAAAAAAAAAAGAAGCTTGTCTTGCACAAAAGCTTTCTCCACAGAAGCTTCTCCTCCATAATCGAGACATCAAGCAAGCTAGACCTAAATTGTGCTAAATTTTCTTTTTCATAAATCACAATTCATTCCTCCAAATCCTAATCAAAGCAACAACATTTCATTGATCTTGGTAAATGGTAATAATTCTTATTCTTCTCCTTTTATTTTTTTTTTTGAGATTTTAGTTTAGTCTATCTCTTGTTTACTTTGATTTTGTAATTTTTTTTGGCTTTTTTCTACTTATTTTGTCAATTAGATATTATGAAAGTGAAACTATATGATTGATTATGAATTTATTTTCTATTTATTTTGTCAATTAGATATTATGAAAGTGAAACTATATGATTGATTATGAATTTATTTTCTATTTATTTTGTCAATTAGATAGCGTGAAAGCGAAACTATATGATTGATTATGAATTTATTTCTTAATTTTAAGGATTGTTAGGTTGAATTATAATTAAAGATCATTTGACTTAATACAGTGTTCTCAAGAAAATTGGATGAATTATTGTTTTCTTTTATAAATATATGCTCATGTTCTAGTTTTTGTGGGGTGATCTTTAGGAGAAATATTTAATCACTAAATATTTATAGTTTATATTTATATTTAATGGTTATGATAACTTTTAGTGGTGAGATTATATTTAAAGTATATTAAATTTGTAACTTCATACAATAATATTGTATTTATTTCATAGTACATTTGTCAATTAATATTTATAATGATGTTTAACATCTTTTAGTTATAGAGCGGTTACAAAAAGAAGACTATAAATGAAGAACCATCTAATGTTAGAGTTGATGATAATAATAGTAGAAGAGATCATTCAAAACAAAACTGAGTGGAAATTAATTTTGATTATTTACCAGCTGATCTAGGATTCAAGAAAAAAATTGTTGATTATCACCCTAGTCTTCATGACGAGTATACTTACAAAAAGGACCTTGTCAACCTCGTGAGAACAATTTTTCACAAAAAAAGTTTGGAAAGCTATGGCTCTGATTTGTCCCATAATGGTTTGATGAATATAAATCTTAGTTTGAGTATAGTATTATAAAAAATGTTACTTTTTGCTTATCTCCTACTTGTTTAGACTAGAAATATGAGAGCCAGCAAGTGGTGATAGGTTTGTTGTTGAAGGCTTTTCAAATTGGAAAAAGAAAGAAAGGTTTTGAATTCATGTCGGTGGTGTAAATAGTGCTCATAATCTAGCTCAGCAAAAATGTGAAAGTTTGATGAATCAAAATCAACATGTTGAAGTTATTTTTCTAAACACACTGAACAAGTTCGATTAGAGTATCGAACTCGTCTACTAGCTTCTATTGATTGTGCTAAATTTCTATTGTAACAAGGGCTAGCTTTTTGTGGGCATGACGAATCTGAGAGTTCGAATAATCAAGACAATTTTCTTGAGTTATTACAGTTTCTTGCCAATCACAATGAGTGCATAAAGAAAGTTATTTTGGAAAATGCTCCAAAAAAATCTTAAACTTACATCTCCTTATGTACAAAAAGATATTACACATGCTTTAGCAAGTAAAACTACAAGTGCTATTATTACAGATCTTGGAGATGAATTATTTGCTCTTTTGGTAGATGAGTCTTGTGATGTATCAAAAAAAAAGAGCAAATAGCAGTTGTTTTGCACTATGCAAATGCAAAGGGATTTGTAGTAGAGTGTTTTCTTGGCATTTTCCATGTTGGTGATACTAGTGCTTTTACACTTAAAGTGGCAATTGATGAATTTTTTTCAAAATATGGTTTGAATATTTCACGTGTTCGTGGTCAAGGATATGACAGAGCTAACACTATGCGAGGTGAATACAATGGCTTCAAGACATTGATCTTGAAAGAGAATACTTCTGCTCATTATGTGCATTGTTTGCTCATCAACTTCAGTTGGCCCTTGTAGCAGTTGCAAAAAAACAGGTGCAAGTTTCTTCTTTTTACAATACATTGTTAAATGTAGTAATTGTTGTTGAAGGTTCATCAAAACGTAAAGAAAATCTTTGGGAACAACACCATGAAAAAGTTGTTGATAATTTATCAAATGGTAAACTTGTAATTGGTCAAAGTTTGAATCAATAAACTAGCCTTCAACGAGTTGGTGATACACGATGTGGTTCGCATTTTCGATCATTGTTGAGATTAACTATGATGTTTGCTTCTATGATTGATGTTCTTGAATTCATTGAAATGATGGTGATTATCAACAAAGAGGACAAGCATATACAATCATTTGAATTTGTATTCCTTTTGGATTTGATGAAAAAAATTATGGGGATTACAAATATATTGTGTGAATCACTTCAAAGAAAAGATCAAGATATTGTGAATACAATGAGTTTGGTAAAAGTCTTTAAACAACAGTTGCAAGCCACTAGAGATGAAGGTTGGAATTCTTTACTTGATGAAGTTCATTTATTTTGCAAAAAGCATGAGATTAGCATTTCAAATATGGATGAAAAGTTTGTTATTCGAGGGAGATCAAAGAAAAAATGTTGAAGAAGTTACAAATCTTCATCATTATCGAGTTGAGTTATTTTACAGTATGATACATATGCAACTTCAAGAGCTTAATTCTAGATTCAATGAAGTAAATACAGAATTGCTTCTGTGCATGGCTTGTTTGAATTCGGATGAATCTTTTTCTACATTTGACAAGCAAAAGTTAATCCGTCTTACTGAATTTTATCCTAATGAATTCTCGAAAGTGGAGATTCTAGCACTAGATGGTGAACTTGATACATATATTGATGATGTAAGATTAGATGACAGATTTGTGAAGTTAAATATCATGACTAGTCTTGCACAAAAGTTGGTGGAAACAAAAAAGATCTTGTATATCCTTTGGTATATATGCTTTTGAAGTTGTTTTTGGTTCTTCCTATTGCTATTGCCACTGTAGAAAGAACATTTTTAGCAATGAATATAGTGAATGATGAATTACGCAATCGAATGGGAGACTCTTGGATGAATGATTGCTTGGTTACATATATAGAAAAATAGTTATTGCAAGAAGTTGGGAATGAGAAAGTTATGAAACGATATCAGAATATGAAAACACGTCAGGAATAATTGTAAAATGGGTATGTGTATTGCTTTGGAACAATTGTAAAATGGGTATGTCTATTGCTTTTGGAATATATTATTTATGTTATGATATTAGATGAATGCATATATTTTTAATTTTTTTAATTAGTGTAATTTAATAAATTTTCCCCCACTAGATAATATTTCTAGTTCCACTCCTGGCAGACACCAACAAGAAGATGGCGGATACAATTGGTCACTGATTGTTAGATGTGTAGAGAGAGCAAACTTATCACAATTTCAAATTGCCGAAATACATCAAGTTCTCAAATATTCATATGCCATCTACGTCTCCACCTCCTGCATCTCCATGATTTAGCGAAGTATTTTCTTCCTTACTTTTCATTTTTCTTGCTTTCTTTTATGTTTGTGCTTGGATGTTATGTGTGTTATGTTTTGTTTCTCCCATTGGGGATAATGTGAGATATACACCACTCTTAGGAAAACCAAACACTTTAAATATTAGATCATAATCAATCTTAATAGTTTGGCCAAACATTCTACATTCTAGAATTTTATTACTAGAATAATGAGGCTTAAGAGTTGTATAAAATTCTAGAGTCAATGCCCACAAGTGTGTTGAGGAGTCATCACAAATTTGGCTAGTCCTAATCTCCCACAAAACTCATCTATTTTCTCTCTAAGATCAAGTTTTTCAAGAGATCATAATCAAAATATCTAGGAATTGCAAAATGTCTCTTAGTCAAAGAAACATACCTTTCACCCTCCTCTTGAGTATAGATTGTGAATGGAGAACCAAATTGAGAAGAAAGATTGTTTACCTCAATTGAAGACACTTTCTCCTTGCCCTTCTTGGGTGAATCCTTAGATGCTCCAGTTTTAGATTTAGGAGCCATTTTTGTGCAAGGTAGGGAGATGGGTTTTGTGATTTAAGAGGTGATTTGGAGTAATTTGAGAATTGAAGCAAGATCTGAGAAAGAAGGGCGAGGGTGGCAGCTTTGAGGATAAGAAAAAGTAAGGATAAGTATGGGGGAGGAACAATTAAAATGACTAGTTGGAGTGTGTTTGTTTTGTGTTATTGTTTTTGTGTATGATATGTGTTAGTGTTTTGTGTTTTTTGCTTTGTGTTTGTGTCTTTGAAGTAGGGTGATTTAAAATATTGTGTTTGACTTGTTCTTAAGTAGATGAACACTACTGTTTAAATTGAAGCATGAAAACTAAAATTTTCAACTAGAATTGAGTATCTTTCACTAGCATGTTTACTGGATGAGGGTTTGAATAGTTTTGAAAACTATAATTAGTTAGTAACATGGATGGTTGTACAAAATTGTCATATTTGATCTTTGTGTGTTGGAAATTTTATTGCTAACTTATTGTTTTAATTACCTTTTATAGCAAAAGAATTCGGGTTATGAAAGAACATGTTGTTCAAGCTTGTAAGATGAGGGTGTTTAATGAAAAAAAGGAAAAAAAGGGAGAAAATATATATAAAAAAAAGTGTGAATAAGAGCGCAATAGTCATGAAAGTTAAATTATTCCTCTAATTTTGACCTTTAGAAATAGAGGTTGAAATTATAAATAGTGCTAGTAGCCACTTAATATCGTGATTTAATTGAGTAACCGGGTCCTTTCATGAGTCCCATTTAGTGATCTACATAAAATGGTTAAATAACATTTTATGCAAAGTCAAATGCTTAATGAGTGGGATGGAGTGTAAAATGAACCCACGGAAAAAAAAAGAGAGAGAATTTGACACTCTTATGTATAATGTTTTCAAAACAATATTGTGATTCCTTGTTTGTAAGACTTCGATGGTTCTTTTGCAAGTTGAATTGTTTTAGTAATATTTGGTAATTTCTAAACTAATGTGGTTATGAAGTTGCACATAATTATAATTTTTGTCTAAGTTCTTGTGTGATTATTCTTGTTAATGAGTAATCTTGGTTCTTGAGCTATTTGACATTAATTTTTGGAACATTATAAATGATGGATGCTTTGGATTAGTTGATGCAATTTGGTTTGATTGTTGAGATTTGAATAACAGTGCTAGTTTGCTTAAGGACAATCAAAAGTCCAATGTGAGGTATTTCATGTGTGTCCAAATTACATGTGTTTGAAGAGCGATTTTTGTGGTTATTAATTAAGAAAATTGGATCTTTTTGAGTGTTTTTGTTTGATAAAGTTAATCTTAAAAGAATGAAGCTAATTTGTGTTGTTTTTGTAGGTGAAAGTCAGGGCATTTGGCTGAAAATGGATAGTGCCAAGGAAACAACAAGAGTTGTCAGAGTGTGCAACATTCTATTTTGAGCTAGACAAAGCTGAAAAGTGATTTTAGCGAGCTTTTTTTTCTATTATAACTCAAAGACCTAATTTTCTAAAGGCAAAAACACTCTTTTATATGGGCAACACAAAATATCATCAAATGAAGCAACGGCAACCCTAAAGAATCATTCTATAACACAAGAATCATCAAGGAGAGACCAAGAAGAAGATTAAGATTCAAGATTGCAGATTTTTATTCTTCTCTCTCTTTTCTTTATGATTTCTTTGATGTTTATGGGTTATTTTGCTTTGGATTGTACGAACATGAGTAGCTAAATTTTTTTATTAGGGATTAATATTCTAAGCATGATTTTCTCTTAATTAGTCTCTAAACCGTGCTTTTGTTATGTGATGTTTGTACTGCTTAATCATGTTTGAGTATCATGATTATAAATTATGTTATGTCATGCATTTAGAGATGGTAGTATAATGGATCTACAACTATCAATTTAATTACTTATTGACAAGAGATTGTAACAAATGGTTAAAAACCTTTAAGAGTTTTATTAGATTAATTGTTTGACAGGTTAATACCATGAGAGTGGGTTAATTTGTTTCGCAATTGATCGAACTAAGATTTAGTCAATTACATGTTTGAGAGAGTTTAATTGATCCCTTAAATAACTCAGGCCATAGCAAAACATTAGTAATTCATAGGTTGATTAATTGAATTGATTGTAATTGAGTATTAATTCCTAATATTTGTGGATTGTTGATTTTTCTTGAGATTTATTCGTTTCTTCTTGTACAAATTTAATTTAATTAGTTTGGTATTAATTTAGTTTTAGATTCGTTTAGTATAGAGATTGGCTTTAGTTTCCTCAATATTTAATTGGAAGCCATAGACAAATAAAAGGGAGTTGATAAGTGACAAAAAAACTAATTCTCATGAAAATGATACTTTACTCGTCACTCCATTACTTGCTACTATTCTATATACTTACTGTCGCGCCCCATTTTTCGAAAAGAGAACTAGTTAAAGTCGAAAAAAAATGAAAAGGAAGAATTAAATGTGATTTTGTTTTATTGGAAAAAGAGAAGCGTGTAAATTTTTGTAAAAATAATTTTTAGAAAAATGCTTTGTAAAAGATAATTCGATAAAATGTGACAAACAAATACTTTATTTTTGAAAACAAAAGAAAAAGGGCCTAAAATGGGACTTTTGGAAATGCGACGGTTTTTGGGCTCGAAAATAGAGTCTAAAAAGGGTTTTTAGTAAAAAAGGAGTCGCCACTTGGTATTGAGTTTTGGTGTACCAAGTCACCCGAAAATATTTTATAAAAGGTAAGAAAATTAAGAATGATTTTTTAAGGAAATGATTTTTGGAAAAAATATAGGAAAAAACAAGAAAACCCTTTTAGACGACTCCAGGTCTTTGAAAACAAGAGAAAAAGAGTTCGGGAGTCACAGTTGAAGAAAGGGAAGGCAAAGGCTCGTGCCTAAGGCACCCTTTCAACCTAGCCGAAACTAGTTGCGAGGTTTAGTCTAAATTTTCCTAATATAACCCTAAAATTTTATCGCATTTGGATGCAACTATATGAATGCAAATCTAGTCCTAAAATGGATATCGTTAAGGGACCAAATGTTCCATTGAGGTTTAGTCGGAATTATCGCATTAATTGCGAAACCCGAATGTAGACCTCGACGGAGTCACGAGTATAGGTGCAAAATAGAATGCAAAAGAAAAGAAAAATAGTAGTATAGATAGTAAGTGAACAAAGAAAGTAGGGATGCAACATAACGGGTACGGGAACGAAATGGGCTCGTGACTAACTGTTTCTACTCACGGAGGGGAGAACGACATGTACGCCATCGCTTCCCACGTGAGTAGATGACTATTTCTTAGTCGAAATCACGCAAATGACCTAAAATTCTATGTGTAGTGGAATCTAAAAGTTATGCACCAAATAGATGTTAAAATAAGTAATAAGTTATAAAGTATATATAAAAAATTCATAGAAAATGGGAAAAAGCCTAAAAAGATAAAATGTGTGTGAAATGTCATGAAATGCACACGAAAATGATCCTAATGCTAAAATGACCTAAAGGCTTAGCATTGGACTAGCCCATTTTCTATAAGTTCTCCGCTAGCGTTGGACTAGCGAAGAAACCGGAATTAATCACAACTAGCGTTGGACTAGTGTGACGACGATACACATATATAATTAAAGCAAGTAAATAAATAAAGCATGTATTAAAGCAATAATCACATAAAAGCAAATAATAGCACATAGGAGCACATAACACATAGGCATAATATTCTAGATGCAAAGTCCTAAAGAAAGCAAATAAAACACATAAGCACATAGCACACAAAGCCCTAACTATTACACCGGAGAATAACCTAATTACAATCTAAAAATAGAAAAAGAATAAAAGATATCCTATCTAACCTATCTATTACACTTTCTATCTAAAATACAAAATTTAATTTTTGTTAACTAGATATACACTATCTACTACATTAACTATCTAAATACAGAATTTTTGCTCAATAGAATATTACCTATCTATTACATTTCTTTGAATAATCAAAAATTAATTTCTAATAAATAACATGGCATAACTAAATAAACACTCACATATGTATAAAAATTATAAGCAAAAGGAGATAAAAAAAAACATATAGAAAAACACGTAGCAACACGTAGGAGCACATAAAGAGAAATAAAAGGGTAATCGAGGTACCTCCCATTCGTAAACCCGGTATAAATTGCTAAGAAAATCAACAAACATGTCAAGGTATCACTATTTAAAGTATAAAATATGAAATACTTAAAAATTGAGCATAAAATGTCGATTTCGAACAAATTAGGGACTTAGAATAAAATTCCAACAAGTATTTAGGGCTTAAAACTAAGATTTCAACAAGTATAGGGACTTAAACTAAAATTCCAGCAAGTATAATGACTTAAATAAAAATTTCAGCAAGTTTGGGGGACAAAAAATAAAATTTCAGCAAGTATTCTAAGTCAAAATAAAATTCCAGCAATGTTGGGAGGGATAAAAATGAAATTCCAGCAAGAATTGGGGGCAAAAATGCAAAATTCCAGCAATATTCTAAGACAAAATAGAATTTCCAGCAATGTAGGGGTACAAAATAAAATTCCAGCAAGGTTTGGGGTACAAAATAAAATTCCAGCAATATTCTAGGGCAAAAATAAAATTTCCAGCAATGTAGGGGTACAAAAATAAAATTCCAACAAGGTTTGGGGTACAAAATAAAATTCCAGCAATATTCTAGGGCAAAAATAAAATTTCCAGCAATGTTGGGGTACAAAAATAAAATTCCAGCAAGGTTTGGGAGGTAGAATTGTAATTTCCATAAATATCAGGGGTGAAAATGCAATTCCAGAAAAATTTAGGGGTCAAAATGTAATTACCGAAAAATATAGGGTCAGAAACGAAAATTAAAAAAATGCAGGGGTCAAAATTATAATTATATAAAAGTTGGAGGACCTAAATGCAATTAATTAGGACCTAATTGAAAAGAAAATAAAATTATAGGGGTCAATCTACAATAAACAGAAACTTAAACGCACAAATCAAACATTTCCAGGGCCACAGTAGCATTAATGAAAGTATAAGGACTATAAAATAAATACCTATTATTAATTAAAGATAAATTAAAAAACTAAACTAATCAAAACGACGTAGTTTTGAGTGAAACTACGTCAAAACGACGTAGTTTCACTAAATTTTTTTTTTTTTTCGACTGACTTAGTTTTTTTTTTTTTTTTTTTTTTTCAGACGTTTTCCCCAGATTTCCTTTTTCTTTTTCCTTTTCTTTCTTCCTTTTCTTTCTTTTCTCTCTTTTCTCTCTTTTCTTTCTCTTCCTTCTTTCTTTCTTTCTTCTCTTCTTCTTCTTCTCTTCTTCTCCTGGTGCCTTCCCGATCTACTCTCCATTTCCCCCTTCTTTTTTTTTTTTTTTTTCTTCCTTTCTTTTCTTCTTTTCTTCCTCCTTCTTTCTCTCCTCTCCCCTTTTCTTCTTTCCCCTACCCGATTTTTTCTTTCCCTTTTTTTTTTTCAGTTCTCTCTTTCTTCCCTCTCTCACCGTCCAACTCGTTTTCCGGCCCTCTCTCACACAGGTCTCTCTCTCTCTCTCTCTCGGCCGGACGTTTTTCGGTTTTCCTCCTTTTTTTTTTTTTTATAATCTAAACTTCTATTTCAAGGATTAATGATAAAAAATTGAAAGCAATAGGAAGAAATTTACCTGGAATAGAAGCTTTGGTGTATTGCTGTTGCTGTTGTTGTTGTTTGTTGTTTGTTGATTGATTTTTTTTTTCCGAAACTTGCAGGTGTGTGTTGTGCGTGTGTCTTTGTGAATGCAGGTGAGTGTGTGTTGTGCATGTGTTCTGTGTGTGTGTATTTGTGCGTTTGTGCTGTGGGTGTGTTCTGTGCGTTTGAATGTGGGTGCAGGTGTGTTTGAATGCGTGTGCAGGTGTGTGCGGGTGTGTGTTCGAATGTGTGTTTTGTGTGTGTCGTGGTTGTGTGTTTTTGATGCAGGTTGTGAGTAAATTGCAGTGGAGGGGTGTGTTTTTGTGTGTGAGGTGCGTGTGTGCTTATGCAGGTTGATGAGGTGCAAGTGTGTGTTTGTGTGAAGTGTGTCTGTCTGTGTGTATCTGTGTGTGTAATGTGTATGGTGTGTGGAAAATGCAGGGGAAGGGGAGGCCAGAGTGCGTGCAGGTGAAGTGTGTGTTAGTGTGTGTTGTCTGTGTGTATCTGTGTGTGTAATGTGTATGGTGTGTGGAAAATGCAGGGGAAGGGGAGGCTAGAGTGCGTGCAGGTGAAGTGTGTGTTAGTGTGTGTTGTCTGTGAAGTGCCAGTGAGTGTGTGAGTGAATGTGGGAGCCGAGAGTGCAAGTGTGTGTTGTGTGTGTGAAGGTTTGATTGTGTGTGATCAAGAGTGCAGGGGAAGGGGCCAAGAGGGAGAAAATGCAGGTGTGTATGTCTGTGTGTGCAGTGTTGTGTGTGTTTGTCTATGCAGGTTGTGTGCTAGTGAATGTGAGTGTGGTGTGTGCTTTTGAGAAAATGCAGGGAGAGGGAGGCAGAGAAGTGAGTGAGATTGAGCGGGAGAGGTGAGGATTGTGTGTGAGCTGGTGAGTGTGTCTGTGTATGTTTGGCCGAGGGAGAAGAATGGGAAGAAGAGAGAGTGAAGTCTGTGTGTGATTTTGCCGAGAGAGTGGAAGGAAGTGTGATGTCTGTGAATGTGTGTTTTGTGTGTTTTGCAGGGGAAGTGTAAGGTGAAGAAGGTGTGTGCTGGGGAGGGGAAGCCGAGAGTGAGAGGTGAGAGTGTCCCCAAATGGTGTGTAGTCTGGTGTGTGTGTATAACGGAGAAAATCATCAAAAATCCCAAAAAATCTGGTAAAATGCCTGCCAGTAAGAGGGGGTGGCGTGAGTGAATTGAATTGAGATATGGGTGGAGTTGGTGTTGGTGATGGAGTAACTGTTGTGGTTACTGTAATGGCAGGCTGCCCTTCTTTTTTTTTTAAGGAGAAAATTAAGCAAATGAAAAAACAAAAAATAAAATAAAATAAATAAACATAAAATTCACTTGGATTCTTAAAAAAACAAAAACTGTTAAAATTCAACACTAAAAGAAGAAATAAAATTTACTATAAATTTTAAATTTATTAGGATAATGGAAAACGATAAAATTTTGAAATAAATATCAAACACTCTCCAAAAAATTATAAAATTTTTACATCAAATTTATGAATATACAAAATGTATATATAAAATTTTTCACTTGAAAATTCTCATAAAATGAGTGCATTGGAAAACGCGCCATTAAGTTTAAAATACTAAAATTTTAAATAAATAATAAATGACTCCTAAAAAGCATTAAAATTATAAATAATGATAAAAATAGTAAAATTGTATATTTAGGAAATAAAATACAAGAAAATAATATTTACATGGTAAAATTACCATTTTGCCCTTGATGTAACAAATTAGACGCAATATACACAAAAATTATAATTGGCCCCTGAAAATCAGAATACCCCCTAAATAAAGTAATACGCATATTTTTACAAAAGGTGTGTCAAAATTTGGTGTCTACACTTACAGAAATTGTGCAACATTTATAAAAAGTAAAACATCCGTTTCAATTGCATTTTTTGGAATACTATTAGATGAAAAATACACCAATACTTGTTAGGATGTAAAGTGTGTGATATAGAAAGGTAGTTAAAAATGAGTTCGTCCAAACAAACCCTCTGAGTAATTTCTTTCCATAAAAAATTAACCAAAAGGTTAAAAAATCTTCTTTAACACAGGAGAGGTGTGGATCACCATTTTTGCAGGCAAAGTTCTTGTTTTGACCCAATTTACACGCACAAAAAGTAGTTTTGCTTATTAGTATTTTCCCAACAAAAATTATGACACATGATAACAACAATTGAAATTATTACGTATATAGAATTCACATAAGAATTCCCGCAAAAATAAAAAAAATTAAGCAAACGTGCTAAAAAAAAGTTTATTTTCTATACACAATATTAGTGTTAAAATATAATTATGTGTCAACCCTCGAAATCCATTTGTATACAATATTAATCCCAAAAAAAAAGGAAAAAGATGTTTTTTTTTTTTTTTTATTTTCTAAATTTTTGGCCGTCATTGTCATTCCGGTGTTTTCGCATGATTCCAATAAAATAAACGGATACTATTTTCCGCCAAAAACTGAAACTGAATATGAAAGAAAAGGAGCAAAAGAGAAGAAAGAGAAGAGAACCACTCCAAGAAACCATCAACAGAAGCCAAAGCTAAACAACAACAGCAGCTGCAGAACACTACATTACCATTATCCCCAACCCCAAATCCGCCCACAATTGTCATCTTCTTCCTTTACAGTTACCACCACAACTGGAAGCAGCCCAACAAACAAAACTCAAAAAAACATCCAACTTTCCACATGAAAAAGTGAAGCAAAAGGTGCCACATGCAGCCACTTTGGCCAACTTTCCATTGGAAAAATTATCCTTTCCTTCACTACTATGTAAATTGAAACATTTCCTTCAAAACATACGTTTATTCTGCCCTATCTTCCTCTCTTGTGTGTGTGTTTTTTTCACCATTGGAGTGTTTTTTTTTTCTTTTGTTTGTCTGTGAGGTTGTGGGAGAATTGTGATGCGCAATGGCAACGTTAGGGGATATTGGGATGTCTGCAGCAATTAACATTCTTAGTGCTTTTGCATTCTTGTTGGCTTTTGCTCTGTTGAGAATTCAGCCAATCAATGACAGAGTTTATTTTCCCAAGTGGTATATTTCTGGGAAGAGGAGCAGCTTTAGGCATGCTGCTGATGGGAATTTTGTTGGGAAATTTGTGAATCTCAATTTCAAAACTTATTTGACTTTCCTTAATTGGATGCCTCAAGCTTTGAAGATGAATGAGGAAGAGATTATTGCCCATGCCGGTCTTGATTCTGCTGTTTTCTTGAGGATTTACCTTCTGGGGTACGTACAGAATCCCTCCTTTTTTTCTGTTTATAATAGTTTGATGGTTTTGGCCTTCTGGGATGCATATTTATTTTTCATGATGTTTTGGACATTTCTTGGATGTTGCAATTATTTTATGGTTGGAAAAGCTGTTAGGTTGGTAAGTCATTTGGAATTTTTGAGTCTCATATTTGATTATCTGGTTCTTGTTTTTTGTCTAGTTACTGTGCTGCTGTATCTTTCTGTATGAGGACGGTGCAAATTTATAGGCTTTACTATGTATTAAGCTAATGATTGGATGTTTTTTAGTTGTTTGGCTTTGGAAGTCTAGAAAACTTGGACTTGTCTAGCGTAAAAGATAAAGGAAGAAAATTTTGATACTTGTTATTCTATTGTCTTGTGAAAGGTATTTATCTGTGGCTGTTGACACTGAGATACTTGTGTTTTATAAATATTTTAACATTTCAATTCTGATTACTTATGAGAACAATTAAGTTTTAATGTCCTTGTGAAGATTTTTATTTTTTGGCTAGAAAAGACTGACACACACCCCCCTCTCCCCGGGGGGGGGGGGGGGAGGTGGGGGATGGGACCTCTGCCCCTCATATTTCAGACTGACTCCTTGCAGCATTTTGGCTTTCTGATGTAACAATGTAGCTATTTCTGCTTACCTCATCTTGGTTTGTGTTAGTAAATTTCAAATTAAGCTACAGTTTTCGAAGCAGTGGTTTTTCTGTTTCTGGTCTGGAGTGCCAAATGGCTAGGTTATTAAAGTAGTGATAACCATATAATCTTCTTGAATGGCCCAATATATTCCGGAAGGTGGCATCAAGTTATGAGTGAGCTTCTAGAACAATATTACGGGGATCAGTAGAGCTTTTGAAGACAGTTTAATTTCTCTTTTCAAATCGGCATACTGTGGGACAAAAGGGATCACAAGATGCCAGAGACCTCTGGTCTGTAGTTTAGACGTTGCAACTTGTCTTGTTGGAAATATATTTTATCAGCCATCCGTGGAAAGGTGGTTCAAAGAATCCAGAGTAAAGATAAGATGTGTACAAACGAAAATTAAGCAATTTTTCCTCTCTAAAGTCTAGCTTCTTTACAAAATCAGAGGAATCAGTAATACATCTCCCTTCTTTTAGAATTTGTGAGGAGCTCACAATGAAAATTGAGCTAAGTGAAAAAATAATATTTATCTCATTTTCCAATTCCTTCTCTTGAGAAAAAGTGAAACTGCAAGCTTTTTCAGACTTACCATTCAAGTGAAAGCAGTTTTGGTATCATTTTGACCATTAGCAGAGAAATCCTGAGTGCCAACATGTTGTGAATTAGTTGGCAAAGGCTTGGACGTTTGTGTTGGGAGTACTCGCTTTCTAGTCCTATCGTCAGCTAAAGTGCTTGGTACAGTATCTGTAAGAACCACTATAAGAAGTTAAAAGCACCATGGCCTGCCCTAACCTAGAAATGGAGTGGGCCTCTTCTCCTCCAAAAACTTTAGCTACCAAGTGAGAGAGAGAGAGAACCTGAGCAGTTCTTTGTTAGTTACTTTAAATTTTTGAATGCAGATGCCTATGATCGTCATTTTATGGTGGAGGAGCTTTTGGAGGATCTCCCCGTGTCACTTCTTCCTATAGCAATATTGATGTCCCTGATACACCAGTTCGTTTTTATTGGTGAATATATTGTTGATAGTTCAACAACATGGTTAGAATTGATAACTTGTCTCATCAATGACAGATTTAGTAGGCCACTTATGGAAAGGAAGTTGTGAAAAGCCAGCGCTATGGGTTGGGGGCACACCTCTGGCTTTCAGCAATCACCAGGATTAGGCAATGATTTCTCTAATCATGTCTCACGCCTATTGCAAATGTCAGAGGAATGAGTGGTAACTATCCTTCTCAATGATGGTAGTAGTAAAATATGAGACTGTTTGAACCTAAAAAAAATAATAGCATGTCTAGTCTTATGGTAATAGTAATATAATCATTAGCAAGCATTCAAAAGAAGTATTTGATTGACCACCAACATAACTTCCGGGGGCACTTCATGAATTTTTATAAGGAAGATTGGCTCAATCTACATTCTTGACTTCCTCTGTTCCCATGAGGCTTTAACTTTTTATTTATTTATTTATTTATTCTGCTATTCTGAATTGTTCAATCTCAATCACAAATGGTCTAAGAAAGCTGGTAAGATGACTTTGTGTTTGGATGCATAAGATGACCTAGTCCTTTTACTTTGAGGAGAATGTAAGCTTCCTTCATTTGCATGCTAATGTAAGCTTTCCTTCATGGTGATTTTACTTCCTAATGCTTCTTTTGTTTCTTTTTCTTATCTTGGATAAAACTCTTTCTGCGACTTAGAGGATGTTTCTTGTACATCAGATAATGCTGTTCGAAGTTTAAGCTAACAACCTTTTTAATATTAACAGTTTAAAAATTTTTGTTCCAATGGCTGCTGTGGCACTCGTGGTTCTCATTCCAGTGAATGTATCGGGTGGGACATTATTTTCCCTCAACACAGAATTGGTTTATAGCAACATTGATAAGCTTTCAATATCAAATGTTCGTTCCAAATCCATTAAGTAAGTATTTTCTCTTCTTTATAAAATGCAATTGATCATGTGTGATAATTTTAAATGTGTTGAAGTTAAAGGGATTGTAGTTGTGGTGTGGTTTAACTTGTATTTAGGAGGTACACGTTTTGATGCTAGACATAGCTGTGCACAATGAAGAAAAGGTTTGACAACAATTGCCATTTTAATTTTGTAATAATTAACTACAAGGCATCAGATGTCAACAGCAAATATCAGCTTTGAGGATGGTGGGTAAGCAGGTACACTGTAAATTTTGGAATTTTATTTGGACTCGAGTAAAACTCAACAAAGTCGTTTCCTAACTATATGATTCAGCAACTTGAGTTCGATTCTGTTAGTGTCTCAACAAAACCTTCTAATTGGAGTGCCTTAAGTTGTTTTTTTCTTTTGTATGCCAATGCATTAACTTCTTATATTCACTCTTCTTCTGTTCCTAAAACTAACGGATATACTGCCATGCATCCTTATTGCTTGGTTTGTTGACACAAATCTCTTTTGATACACATAGAGTGTGGCCCTTTAATTTGAGAACTGTTTTGTGCACTCCGACATCAGACGAGAGCACTCATATTGGAAAGAATGAATTGCATAGTGTTGTCATTTGATTGATAAGATAAATGCAGCAGCTTATATTTGTTAACTTTGTCACGTCCAACATCCTCTTGTTAAACATACAAAAGCTTTTAATATAACAGATTTCAATAGTTGAATGCTAGACATTCTTTAATTTGCAGTTCAATCCTAGTAGTTTGAATCACCATCACCTACCTCAGCCACAATTTACAAAAATATGATATTTAAAGATTTTGAAACCTTTTTTTTGTCTTCAATAAAATCAAGAACTAAAGTGAGAAGTATTACGTCTGTATTTGTCTTCACTTCACAGGCAGTCTCAAACCCCATTTTATGGTTTTGGAATCCTTTTCTCTTTTTGAAATCACTGTGCAAGCCTTTCATTTTCTTCACTATGGTAAGATCTAAAAGAAATGAATTGATATTTGGAACTGTCAAAATTTCATCCATTTATAGTCACTAAAGGAATATAACTATTAATTAATTTAAACAAATTATGATAAGCTTCTATTATTATATCAAGTCGTGCCAGAAATATTCCTCACCTATGCTAGATTAAGAAATTTAAATTGGATATTATTCTTGTATTTTCTTTTCTGGTCGACAAATTTTAAAGGAAAACTTGGCAAGAGAAAAGCTTCAATATTCCAAGTCAATGCTTACCACTGTCTACACCCCTAAATTTAGTTTGGGCCCGTACATAAGTACTGCATATGCATGGTACTGTGTCTAGCTTGTCTACTTGAAACTACAAAAACTATTTTGTCTTAAGTAGTTTTAGTTTTCTGGTGCCACAGTGTTGGAAAAAAATGTTCTGTAGACCTCAATGACTCTAGTGGATGCAATAATTATCTTGCCTAATTTGTGTGGTGTATTGTTATTAGTAACTTTTATCCTGTGTTTGGTATTTGTAGTGTTTATGTACATCTAAATTGAAGGGCTCGTGTGATTGAATCTCAGGTTCTTTTTCCACATAGCAATGCTATACCTATTCACATTTTGGACATGTTACTTGCTCTACAAGGAATATTATAGGGTAGCATCAATGAGGTTAAGATTTTTGGCTTCTCAAGGTAGAAGGCCTGAGCAATTCACGGTGAGTTAAAATTCATTATCTTCATGATCCAATGAAAGATTATACTCACATAAATTTATACTCTGTTGTGCTCTCATAATACTTGGTATTTTTTGTCCAAATTCCTATATACTTTAGATGTATTAATGTATTTTACAAGAAAGTTTATGCGCAATTTAGAAAGAAAAAGGACTCCAGTCGGTGGACTGTAGCATACTACCAAAGGTCTCTTGAACCATTTAACATTTAAAACATTGCTGATTTACAACAAGTGTTCATACACCTTTACCTCTCCAGAGATGTGATGTCTTCATCACAATTCAATTGTAGGTGTAGGATCATCCTTCTGGAGACTAAAATAGGTTTTCTTAGACCCCAAATTGTACCCTCAACCAGCATCGTGTTCCGGCCTTTCTACTGACTCAATTGTTTAAGCCCCAGTTGCCGGTATCCTCGATGTGGGAGAAGCATTCATACATAACGTACCTATTGTTACTGAAACCTATAGCAATGCGTGGACCTCTTCTAATAACAGTAGAATAGGCGTCTTAGATTCATACATCATTTATTCTGACTAGTTAGGTGACTTATTTTAGAACAGGAATCATCTCCTCTTTTAGTTACAAAGAGTGCTCTTTTTGCAATTAAAATCACAAAAACATAACCCCTGATTTTCATGTCCTCTACCATTTTGCTCTGGACCAAATTTGACATCTCCAAGCTTATATTTTATAGGTCATTAAGATTATAAGGAGTTGTATTTTACATTCTTTCTCACACACATGTTTCAGGTTCTTGTTAGGAATATACCACATATTTCTGGTCGCTCTACATCAGATAGTGCGGAGAGTTTCTTCAGAAAAAACCACCCAGAACATTATCTGTGTCACCAGGTAATATGGTGTTATCATTTCTATTTGCACTTTTAAGAAATGGCTTTTCTTTAAAGAGTAGTTCCACTAAATGCTGCTCCAACAATGTACTCTTATTCGAAGTTTTCATATCATATGTACAAGTGTTTTATTTCGCTGTTGAAAGATTTTTATATTATGGGAATGCCTTCTCGTTCCATGCTAAAATTTAGTCCCATATGATTTTTCTTCAGGCTGTCTATGATGCTAACAAGTTTGCAATACTTGTCCAAAAAAGAAATAGGATTCAAAACTGGTTGGATTACAACCAACTGAAGTTTGAAAGAGATCCAGAAAAGAGGCCAACGAGAAAGGTAGATGCTTTTGTGGATTGAAATTAGACTAACAAGATGTAGAGCAGTACGTGCCCTGCAGGTATTCATATTGATAATTTAGTATGTTCCTTATGATCAGAATGGCTTCCTTGGACTTTGGGGTGAAAGGGTTGAGTCCATAGACTTTTATAAACAGCAAATAAAGGAGCTTGATAAAAAAGTAAGTCATAGCTACCCTCAACCAAATCTGCAGAACATTATTGTCCTGTCTATTATTTGGGTTGTCTTTCCATTCTACTGTCATAGCCTCCTTCAAATGCAGATTATTTACTTGTTGAAGATGTCTTTTTTGACAAACAACTATTGTTAATCTCTGTGTTGCTTGTTAGTTGACATTGGAGCGCCAGAAAATTCTCAAGGATCCGAAGTTTATAATGCCTGCTGCCTTTGTGTCATTCAATTCAAGATGGGGTGCAGCTGTTTGTGCACAGACACAACAAAGCAAGAATCCAACACTGTGGTTAACAACTTGGGCCCCTGAACCCCGGGATATATACTGGAAGAATCTTTCAATTCCCTTTTTTTCTCTTACCATCCGGAGACATGTAATATCAATAGCTGTCTTCGCTTTGGTATTCTTTTATATGATACCCATAGCATTTGTGCAATCCTTGGCAAACTTGGAGGGTTTGGAAAAGGTTGCTCCATTCCTTAGGCCAGTTATCGAAGTGTAAGCACAGTTTACTTCATATCTAGTTTCCATAATTTGGATTTTATTTTATTGCTGAAGCTTGTTGCTCAACGTGGTAATAATTGCAAATCAAAATATAATCTGTGGCTAGGGAAATTGAGTTCATTTCCTATGAGTAATATGCATTTAGGTTTTAAGCTACCCTCTTCTATATGATATCTCAAATAATAGTTGCTTGTTTTTTCTTTCTTTTCCATGTTTCCTTCAACAGTGAGTTGTAGGGGAATTTGCTTGAAACCATACGTTGCACTTTCGCTTCTCTTGCATTATAATAGAACATATCTGCTGGTCATATGATAGGCTCCTTGCATGTTAAAAATATACCCCTAGTTTTGTCATTTCTTTGCCATTATTCCTTTTTTAGTAAATTCTTGTCCTTTCATACATGTTTTTTTATGTTTGGTTACTTTAATTCCTGAACAAATGCTAAAATTTATTTGGAAACTTATCAATCTTCAATATTTCCTATTGAGAGGGTTCTTCTGTTTCTACAATTTTGGTCCTTTTCTAATCTTAATCACAGTGTCCAAGAGTTTATGCAAGTGCAATATTGATGGAGTAACTGGGTTAAGATTTTTTTACTTCTGTGCTGGTTAATTGGCTCCCTTCTATGTATCAGGTTCTCTTGTGGAGCCACAAAAGGCTTTCCTCTTGAAAATTCACACATATTTATATGTGTATATATGTGTGTGTGTGTGTATGTGTTGCGCGTATCTATATATATATATATATATATATATATATATATTGTGGTATGTTATATATTGTGGTATGTTCTTAGATAATGCTGAACTACACAACATTCCTCTTGGTGTGTGCATCTTCATTTTAACAAATAAAGTTTTGGAATTATTGTGCAGGAAATTTATCAAGTCTTTCCTTCAGGGTTTCCTTCCAGGTCTAGCACTTAAATTCTTTTTGAAAGTTCTTCCAACTGCATTGATGATTATGTCAAAAGTTGAGGGATATATAGCCATATCAACGTTAGAAAGGAAAACATCAGCCAAGTATTATTATTTTATGTTGGTCAATGTGTTCTTGGGGAGCATAATTACTGGAACAGCTTTCCAGCAACTCCATGCATTCCTTCACCAATCGCCTACACAGTAATGCTCTATCCATATCTGTAGTTATGTTTCATTTACATTTCTTAGATTTTTTTTCCCTCAAATGTGAGAATTATAAAATATTTACTTTAAGATCCTCAAACCTTATCAAATAGATTTCTTTTTTTGAATGGCCAAACATGAAAAATGTGATTTTGAATGAAGTTAATGCTTTTCATACCTTACTTTTAATGTTAATTTATTCCTTCTTAGCTGTACAATTAGATTGATATCGTGTGTGGAGTTCACTTCCTTTAGACTTGATTTTCTGTTTGGTGTTTTGACGTCTTGATTTTAGTTCTTATTCAGCGTCTTTCTTTTTAGTGTTTAATGTATTCTTTCAAACTTTAATATGGTCCAGCTTATGATATATCTGACTCATCTGCTAATCCTGTTCTGTCTTTTCTTAGTATTTAGTAATGTTTATTGGCACCATCAGCTTTATGGTCTCGGTATCGTGGATTTTGTTAGATGTAAAGCAAGAGAAATTTGGTTCTCCTGCTATGAGAGCACAGTCATTAGTTGTATACTTAAGATGTTCATCTCTTTGACACTGCTCATTTTGCTTCAATTATGATTATTCTTCTACTGTCACTGCATCCAGCATTTATTGAGAATATCAATATTGGAAGATTGCTCAAATGGACCAAAAATACTGTTGGAATATTGTTCAATGTTGGAAGACTATTCAATATCGAATTAAAAGCGTCTATGAGAATCAGTGAGATTTTAGCTACACTTATCTATTTTAGCATTGTAACTGGAGAATTCACTAGAAGTCTATCGCATCTAATTGCATCTGCAGCTTGTTATATTAGTTTCAATTTTCATATTTCTAAAATATTACCTAAGAAGGAAAGAACATCTTCTGTGAATAGAATTGAAAATTAGGAAGATAATTAGACTTGCGCTATATTCTGATATGTATTATCTGGTTAGAGTGTGCAGGTCTGCGGACCAGTGCCTAACTAAAGCATTTTGGCCTACTTTTCACTTGACAAAGAATTTTTTTTTTTTTTTTTCCCTTAGTCTGTTTCGTTCCAAATTTTTTTCTGCTGCTTTTATGACAATGCTTGGGCCTTTTGTCAGGATCCCAAGAACCATTGGTGTGTCAATACCAATGAAGGCTACCTTTTTCATTACGTACATAATGGTTGATGGTTGGGCCGGCATTGCTAGTGAGATTTTACGGTTGAAGCCTTTAGTAAGATTTCACCTTAAGAACATGTTCATTGTCAAAACTGAAAGAGACAGAGCGAAGGCAATGGACCCTGGGAGTGTGGATTTTCCAGATACTCTTCCAAGTCTTCAACTATACTTTTTGCTTGGACTTGTATATGCTGTGGTTACTCCAATACTTCTTCCTTTTGTATTGGTATTCTTTGCCTTTGCATATTTCGTCTATCGTCATCAGGTTAGCATACATAATTAATGTGATCTGCTGCTATTTCACTTTCTGATTTGTATCACTATCTTGTGGAATTTGCTTTTCTGTCTCTACTTGTCAGGAATGAAGCTTAGATGAACACTTAGGAAGACTCTTTTGATGAATTTGATTATGCCAGATGCCTAGGAAGAATGATATTGCTAAAATCTAAGAGTTTAAGACTTGAGATTTAATGGAAAAATTGTTATCTCATAATCATTTTAGGATATAAAGTGATCCTTGTGCTCGACAGGGAGGGAATAAGAGCAATGCATATTGATGATCAAATATAATTTTTGTCAATCTTTAGAACATCTTAGAAACTTCTCTTCCTAAAAGTGTGGTTTTAAATTTTCTCCATCCCATTGATACTTTCATATTTTCCTTTCTGGTCTGTCCCAAAACTTATTTCATATGCCTAAAATGGAAAAGAAAATTTCTCTTGTTTCGATATTTTGGCCCTTCAAGATTCCCTCCTTTTTCCTTTTTTAACATTTTTTTAGTAGGCCCACAGAAAATTACTTCTTATGGACAAATTGCAAGTCCACCATGAGACACATTCCTAGATGGAAGGTGTGGTATGGCGCGTTTTGGATTTGACTTCCTTGAAGGCCAATTTGGCTCCACTTATCATTTTTGTCTTCCTCATTACCAGAGACCACATATTCTTGTATTTGAAAGTGATTGTGGGAGTGGCATTAGAATACAGAGTTGAAGCTAACATTAGATGGATACGACACATAAAAAGTCCCAGATCTCATCTGAATTTAGGTTGTCTTTTGATCAGATGTGTTTGAGATTAAGATTAACTCTCCTAAATTGTAACATGCTCTTGTTTTGGAGTGTAACTGAATTCTGAGTGTTAACTTCTCTTTAGAATTTAAATAACTATCTAAATGGCATTAGAATTTTATTACTGGCAAATTTAGTTTCTGATCCTACTCCGCTTTATCATGCAGATAATCAACGTTTACAACCAACAATATGAGAGTGCTGGTGCTTTTTGGCCACATGTTCATGGCCGCATCATTGGAAGCTTGTTGATATCTCAACTTCTTTTGATGGGTCTACTGAGCACCAAAAAGGCTGCAAAGTCGACTCCTTTGGTCATTGTGTTATCCATATTTACTTTAGTATTCCATAGGTACTGTAAGCATCGGTTTGAACCTGCATTCAGGAAGTATCCCCTTGAGGTAAACTCCATCGTTGATAGTTTCTGATAGTAGTTTGATCGAGGACCTTTTGCGCTCATGCCAGATATCTTGTCTATGCTTTAAGGTGTATGTGGTTTTCCTTGCTTCATGCACATTTCTGCTATGCCTAAATACAGACATGTAGCAGTAAGCTGATTGAAATCTGATGTTTTATTATTACTTGCATTTCCTATTCTGTTAGGGCTGATGTAAATTTTTTCTGATTTCAACTTTCTTTTAAGTCCTCTTTTCCGAATCTATGGACCTTGAAGTCCTATTATTATCTTGTAGATCGAAATTCTATTTTCCAGATAGGTGTTCTAATAAATCTATATATATTACAGTTCATTACTGTAATTTTCAAATTTTAATCATGATATTGTCATTGCAGTGGAGGGTGATATTAATTAGCAAGCTTAACCATTTCGTTTTGTTTTTGCCTTCCAGTTTTACGAAAAAGGATTCTTCTAAATATATTGTTGATCTATTTCTATTTACCATGCTTGATGAGCTTCACAAATAAATAAATAGACACGCACACAGACTCATTCTTTTACTAGTTTGATCTGTTGTATACATTTCATTTCCTTAAGTTTGCTCAAGGGCAGACTGTTGTGTATTTGCTGTTTCGTTTTGAAATCCTTGGTTGCTCAATGTACCAATAAAAGCATATTCTTGTTGCTCTTCTTATCATCAGGAAGCAATGGATAAGGACACAGAAGACTGCCCCTCTGAATCTGGTGCCAATTTAAAATCTTTCTTGGCGGATGCTTACTTGCATCCAATATTCCACTCTTTTGAAGAAGTCAAATCAATGGAGGCTAGAGTTGATAAAAGCCAGGCTCATATCCCAAATCCATCTGGAAGCATTTCTACATCTCCACCCCATGATGTCCATCATCATGACGATGAGCCATCTCATGATGTTCATCACAATGAACACAAACCACCTGGTAATGTGTATCACTACGAAGTGGAGGTATCCTGTAATGTTGACCAGTATGACATTGAGTCGCACCTTAATATATCCCACTAATGAGACTTAACTCTTGGTCTGATTAATTTAAGTTGCATGCACAGCCTAACCACCATAGCAGTTAGTCTCAAAGGTTAACACGAGCTAACCCCATGTAAACTGGATTTCTATATTTTGTTCACTATTCTCAATGCTGTGAGTTATCTAATTCAGTGAGAAGTTATGCTATCTCCACCATTCTCCCCCCGTTTTTTTGTTCCTTGCCTATTAATGTTTATTTATGCTCTATGAACCTTTTTGCAAAACCATGTATACCCTTTCCCCAAAATAATATTTTCTTACTCTCTCTTTTGGCTTTAAAGAAAGCAAAAGAAAAAAAATTCAGCTGAAATTGTAGAACTAACTGTACAGTACGTAACAATTAATGTCAGACTAATTCCTTCTAGCCAACCATGGATTCTTTGATTTCCAGTCCCTTGATACTTTTTTAATTGCATCAGTCAAAGCTAGGAAAGTCTGGTGGCTTTATGAATACTCAGTTGTAGTATCGAGGTAAAAAATGGGGCCAAACTTGCTGTAGAAATTGATCTACAGCTGCGATTGTGATGAGACATTCTTGAAGCAATTGGGATTTTAAACTTTCAATTTGAACTTTGAAAAGCAAGTAGTCCACAAGGATCAAAGTTGTGGGATTAAGGCTCCGTTTTGATGATTGTTTTTTAGAGTATTTCTAAAAAATGTTACTGTAACAGTTTTAACATTCCTCTCAATAGATGCATTTATGAGATAAAAATTGATTGAAAAACATATTTAAAATTTTTAAAAAAACATATTTTTTAGAAACACAATTAAACGAGCGCAGCCTAAGTCTCTGCTGCCACAGAGCTATTTGCTGAGCAATTTTGACATGTCGAGGTTTAGCTTGGTATGCTTTGGACCTCTTGCAAAGTCCACTGCAGTCCCAGAAGGCTAAGGTTTTCTCTTTCTCTTTTTTTCGTTTTTAATTTTTTTGGTTGTTTATTGTTATTATTTTTGTTTGGGAGGCTTTGCTTTTCTTAGTCGTCAACTCAAGGGATTTCTGGTATGACTGCCATGGTTAATGCATCATTAAGAAATGATTGCCAAGATTTTTTTGGACTATGAGCTGTTTTATGTTGAAAGAATAGTAATTTTTGGCAGTGTTCAAACCTGCAAAGTTACAACTCATTACTTTTAAGTCAAGCATTTGGAACCTAACTGATAAGCATGTATGCTTCTGTTTATCAATGCCACCAACTCAAGAAGCCAGGTGCTTCATTTTTAGTGGAAAACATAAATTTGCTGGAATATTATTTCTAGAACGAATTCTAATTACTTTTTTTTTCCTTCTGAAATGATGAGAAATTACTGTTCCGTAAAGCAATTAAGAGGAAAATTTTTGCATCTTATCATGCATGTGTCATTAGGTCCTCGCTAGACAAACTTTATATGTTCTTTTTAGTGTCCGGCATGTAGCATTACCTTGAAAAATTTTTGGACTCTCATATATTTTTTTCAGGTTATTTACTAATTCTCAGGATTAAAGATGTGAATCATCACCAGAATATATAATCATCAAGTGTGTGTGTCATTGTAGGCCTCATTTTGCTCTTGTGTGAAGATATCTCCCCTTTACCATTAAAGAAAACATACAAAAAAAAAAAAAAAAAACACTACTTGGATTATTGACCGAACCATAGACGACATTATACTAGATGCAGTTTACCCCTCGATGTTTTATTTGCGAAATAATACCTGAATTAATTTATCTATGACAAGTTTTATAAGCCAACAACATAGCTTGTATAGAAAGAAATCATCAAACAATTGCCCACAAGATATTTGCCGTCACTTGGCCTTATGCGCCATGAGCGGCATGTTACGAATTCTTTGTATCATTATTTTAGCGAGTATTATGCTAAAATAGCCCACAAGGTTGAAGAAATATTTGATACGTGATAATCAGAGATTCTACAAATGACAGTACCATAATGAGAAGGTATTCATTATAAATAACGCTCAAGTAATTAAAAGGATAAAAGATTAAATGTTTTAATTCATATAGCTTACATATCGTAACGGTACCGAAAATTTTTCGTAAAAATAAATTCAAGGGAATCATGTGTTGAGTTTAAAGAGGAGAATTATTTTGGATCCAAGTATTTGTGGCGCAAAAGGATATATGATCCAAAATTAGACAAACTGAAAGAGATATTTGAATGTGTTTCCAAAAAATGAAACAAATGTTATTCTTAGAAAGTGCGATATATTGTTTTGGACAGTTATGTAACACCTTGGATCTAAGTTGACTCAATAACTTTTGAACGGAAATTACTAGTTCAAAATGTTTAAGACAAGTTCTTAGTAGCCCATGATCTAAAATATCATATATTAATCATCAATCGATTCTCCTACTGATATGGGACGAATAGAGTATCATATTCACTCTTCGTTTAGGCCTCAAGTCCTTGTCAGGTCTAATAGAATTCCGCATATGTTGTGCAGTTATAGCCTAATACCATATGTTGTGTAGTCAAAACCTAATACCATTAATCCGGTATCATTGTGCAGAGGCCACACGAGATTCGCTTTGATACTAACTGCAACACTTCAATTCTAAACTGATCCAATAATTTTTGAGCTTAAACCATGAGTTCAAAATGATTAACTCAAATTGTTGGTAACTTGTGATCTATGATATTATGTACACCAATTACCAACCATAAAAGTCTCAGCTACTTCCTTACGGCTAGCCTCTATTGACTAAGGGTAAGCATTTCTTCCCAAGTTCTATTCAACTATGTCGAGAGATAAACGTGTAGAAATAGTGTATTAGTTTCCTTCATTCCTTGTTTACCCAGCTCAACTTCTTCACAAGCTCAGACTTAATCAAGAAGAGTAAGTTCAGAATTTACCGATCAAGAAGCTAGATCAATGAAAAGCGAATGCACGTTTCTTAATTTATAAAAAGTAATAGAAATTGACATTATCCTTGAATAGTGAATGATGTTTTTTCATAGCAATAAGGCCTTTGGTGATTTGATTCCACAAGCAATTAATCAAGAGAGATACAGGGCAAGACATGCAGAAGTAAGGGCAGACATAAATTCGTTAATCACCTAATATCCTAACCAAAATTGGCTGTATTAAATTGCCTAATTTGTTGGCCTTCATACCCTCATTAACAACTTATCTAGATACCTAATGAAGGATGGAGGATGGATGCTATAGTTAACTAAAACCATATGATGCTAAGTTGATTTACTAAATTGGAAGAAAATAATTATTAATACAACATAAATCCGTGTTCAAAGTTAAAAAACATTAATTATACAATTTCAAAAATTGCGCAACATAAGTAATAAAATTACAAATTAAACTTCTTGTATTTAATTTTTCTTCACAAGTAGGATCACCACACAATAACAAAAAAATTACTCGCGCTGTTTTCCATGATCGACATTTAAATTATATGGAAGTAATTTTTAGTTTGCAACAAGAAATATAGAATAATTAGAAGATACAAGCATAGGATAATGTACATATTAAAAGATAAAATAAAATAAAATCTAGAATGATATTTAGATTTGTATATTATTTTATGAGTTTGAAATGACGCAATATTTTTCAACTACTCTATAATATTTACTATGATATTTACTAGGTTAAACAACTACTACTCCCCTTGTGGTATTGGCTTTGATCACATAACCTTCTTATACTTCTAATTTGACCACATAACTTTCTTGTGATTTTATAAAATATGAAAATTGGGCAGAATATTCCGCATTAGACGCGTGTAACTCACTCACCATCATAGAATATCCCACATTAGTAGAATGTAATTTGAAATATTTTAAGAATATTTTGTGACGAAATATTAGTTCCATTCACTTGCCACATCCCATAAGTCCTTTCGGGGACATCTGATAAAATGGGAACGATACAAAGAAGATTAGCACGGCCCTGTGCAAGGTGAAATGCACAAATCGAGAAATGGTTCACATTCAATAAAACCACAAAGAGTTAAGTGATCATATTGAAACTATAAAAGGGTTATGTGGTTGAAACGATACCATAAGGAGATTATTAGTAGTTTACCCTATTTACTAATATCAAATTTTAAGACACACATGTATACTAGTTTTGATTAGCTGTAGTTTGTAGGAGATACCATAAGGAGATTATTAGTAATTTACTCCATTTACGAATATTAACTTTTAAGACATACATGTAGACTAGTTTTGATTAGCTGTAGTTTGTAGGAGTTGATATCTGAAGCTGGAACTCACTTTTGCAAATTGAATTCAGTTAACCTAATCTATTTTACAATTCTACATTATTCCTCTCAAATTTTTGATTTGGAATAGATGAATTTCTTTAATTTTTGGATTTTTAATTTTTTCGCCACTCCTATGCATCAGGTAGCTAAATCACTGTAGAAATCTTCGCAAATCTGACTAAGGAAACCACACTGGAAAATTTTTCATGTATCAAGATTTCGAATAATAAAATATATAATAGTCAAAATTTAGAAAGGATCACTATAACGCGGCATTTCTTAAATAAACATTCCCATAAAAAATTGATGCATTGGTAATTAAAGTTTTCTATGGAACTCGTTAAACAAATTCTTGAAATATTTTGACAGAAGAGGTTAAAAATCTCACCGCAGGTAAGATTTGTTGGAATTGTTCCTGCCCTTTGCCCTTGGGACTCAAGAGTCGCCAGATCCATAGCAAGTTCTGATACAAATAGAATCCTAAAAGTTGGCAAAGAACTTGCTGAATTTGGTAGCAAACCACATAATTGGATTTGGGACCTCACAATTTTTATTTGTTACAAGTTGTTGATCATAATTTATTATGACAAAATAGATTGCTGAAATGTTATCATGTAGACAAAATTTGAAGTGAAAAAATGCCAAAAACGAGATATTTTTGAAAATAAAATTGATTCCTTAAAAATGTTGAGCAATTACGTACAAATACAGAAGAATTACATCCAAATGTTGAGAAAATATACCATCTCTAACTTGTGTGAAATGACCAAAGACCAAATTGTAAACCCAATGTCCGACATGATCAAAGTGATTGAAAAGCAACTAAGAAGCCGCAATCGACCCAACCCCTCACGAGAATGAAACGAAACCTCAACATTGCTGTTTACCTACAGATGCCCATTCACATCTTCAAGGTTTGTGTCAAAACTCAGCAGCAGAAACACGTGACGTGGGGAACCTCGCATTTCTACAATTGCACTGGATTTTAGGCACTTTATCGTGTCTAGCCCCGGACTTTTCTTGCCACTAAATTTGGTTGTTTGACAGCAAAAGTTCGCGATCTAGAGTTTATAGGCCAAAGCCTATCCTACGTTTAGCACACGAGAATGAGATATAATGAAAAAATTTTGTTCACCCTAAATGCCTTTCTATCCAAGTTAGAATTCTATTCTTTTTTTGAATATTTAGTATAATCATATTTAGGTGTTAGAATAGAATAAGATATATATCAATTTAACTTAATTGCCCTTAATTTTTTGTTCTAGGATATATCATTTTTTTATTTTGTTTGTTTGTGATTCTAAGCTTATAAAAGACTTTAATATTTTTAATTTTAAAATTTTTAATAATCTTATTAAAATTAAATTAATTATACTTTTTAATTAATTTAAAATTTTAATAATTATTAGCATCGAAAAAATTAATAATGAAAATAAAAATTTAGTTTTTACACATTTGCATAAAAATTTAAAAATGATATTTTAAACATTTTTATAGCAAAAAAAATATTCTAAGCATATATTAAACTACTGGTGATCTAAAGATCATAAAGAATTATTAATTAAAATTATAAAAAAACCTAATATTTTTATATTTAAAAATAAAAATTAGTGAATGTATTTTGGGTTAAAAAAATTAGCAGAAAAAAACATGTGTGAGGATAAATTGGACTCCTATCTTTTAGGCCTTTCTAAAATGAAGTTGGAATGGCATTTTCTTAGATTTTGTTGAAGAATAGGATTTTTGAAAAAGCTAGAATAGGCATTCTAGTGTAAAAGGCTCTTCTAACTTAAAATGTCCATACTAAATATAAGAATAGAATAGACAAATTGGATAGACCTTTTCATTCCACATCATTCTTTTTTTTTTTGCCAAGTTTCAACAATCTAACTTACTCCTCTATTCTACAGGATGGTCCAACTGGATCTAGGAGCTAATGGAGACTAAACCACCATTGGATATTATGGTACCCTTCTAGATTTTTTGAAGCAAACTGCCGCAGGTGAGATTTGAACTCTAGATTTTTTGAAATTAACTGTCGCAAGTAGGGTTGAACCCCAGACCTACAATAGGGGGAGAAAATAATGACCTCTCCCTGACCATCACATTCTCGCGTACCAAACATGGGGTAAAGGAGTTGCTTCTTTCTTCTTACTATAAAAGTCATAGGCTTAAGCCAGATCATAGGTAAGTGACGTATCGAAATTGGACTTTCCCTAAAATAGGCTAGAATAGAGATATATCATAGTGGGCATATAGCATTGAGATGGTGCTGGGCTGGACATAGATGGATAGCCACCCTCAAATATTTTAAGAATTTTATTCAGGCTTTTAAATTTTAATAATGATTTTTAATCTAATATTTTCTTGCCCCTCCCAAAATCTTTTTAGATTTTTCTATTTCTTCATTTACTTTGTCCAAGTTCTATAACAATATAAGTCTCATGTACCTAAGTACTTAACAAAATAAGATTTAATACAAGATAAAATTAATTAATTTATATAAAATAAGATATATATTATTTTAGTAATAGAAATAAAAAAATAAGGATAAATTTTTATTTTCTTGATCACTATCAATTTTCTTGATAAGAGGAAGGGTATATATATTGTCAGTTTATTATAGCAAAAGAAATAACTCATACAAAAAATTGCATTTTTGAATATACACAGCATCTAGGTGAACACTATCTACATTGGAGGGATAAGAAAAACACGCAGAGTATTTAAGCGAGCATCATATTGGAAGCTTTCGAATTGATAGTTAATACCTTCGTTCAAGCATTGTGAAATGCTCAGGATGTGCCGTTTCAAAAACACACGCATGTACTCTTATATTGGAATTAGATTTAGTTTGTGAACAATTAGAAGTCTTAATCATAAATAAGTAGATTTCTTCATTTCACAATCATATACTGAATATAATTAATACAGTATCTCCACTCGTAAGAAAGAATTAGAAATAATTATGTGTAATTTGATTATATGTTTTGATTATGTACGCTAGCTTTATCATTGTATATGTTAAATGCTATTTAATATTTTTCTTGTATACTAGACAATATAATTTTGTATATAAAATATCTTGTCATATTTTTTGGAATTTTACCTCTAAAATAAAATTAGAATAACATATTATTATTATTATATCTTGTCATATTTATTTAAATTTTACCTTTGAAATAAAATTTTATTTTTAAACCACATTTATGTCAATATCGTCAAATTAGAATAATATTTCATTACAAATCTTGTCATATTTATATAAATTTTACATCCGAAATAAAAATTTTTTTTTACATCATACATACATACATACATATATATATATATATATATATATATATATGTGTGTGTCAATGTTGTCCTCCATACCCGAATTTCATTCGTTTCTAGGTAACGGTGAAGCTTTTAAAAATACACTTACTAAAGCAAACAGAAGGAAGTCGACATCAAAGGACCAGCAAGAGACTAAGCAACAAACCGATGCTTTACTACAGCCACTAGGATTGAGCACAATGGCTCCATGTTCTCGGTAAATTAGTAGCACTATTGTTTAAGCCGTTTAGGTTGTCAAATAAATAATAAATATTGCTACTTTTGGAGCAATACCAAAAAAACGTATTCAACAAAAAGAGTAATAAATAAGTCAAGCCAACCCTCGAATAATAAATAATTTTGCTGAGGCAAATAAAATGGTATGTTAAAATCTTGACCATGTTGATACGATAAGAGTAATCTAATACATATCAATTTCTCTAACAAAAGCATGCAAGACTAATTAGATACATATCAATTTCTTTAACAAAAACATGCACTTAGTGTTACCATAAATTTTTCACTGTAATGGAAAATTATGTGTTTTGGTTAAGGGAGGACGTAAGGATTGATATATAGGGGCAAATTAAGGCATGTTCTCAACTATTTTTTTGTACCTATTTTTAGTTTCTGATTTTAAAAAATCTGTTTTATAATGTTCTCAATTGCTTTTTTGCTCTTGCTCTTGGATTCTTTTTTTTTTTTTAAAGCCAAAGTATAGACCTACTTTTGGATTCTAATTTTTAACTTTTCTAATATCAACTTTTACTAAATTCACAATCAATTGAGAATAAGAGTAAAATTTTTCACTTATGCTGAAAAAATAAATACATCATGCAAGGAAAAAACACAATTTTTTATTGCAATATAGTAAGAACAAACACTAATTATCAAATTGAACGGATGTGTTACCGAAGACAATGCATTCTATTAATACGTTTTGAAATTTCGAAATGTTTCTTCAACTTCTATTTGTTAAAATGTTACGCTGTGGGTAGGGGCCATCTTTATTTTCTTTATTCTGTTGCGCCTATAGTTGGAGGAGGATTAAAAGAGGAGAAGGGTAATATGGTTTTTGTAAATTTTTATTTTGGCGTTTATGTATTTTTTTTAACAAGAAAATAGTTTGTAACGATGTTTTCTTTTAATAACTTGAGAATTTTATTTTTTCAGCATTTTCTTTAGAAGAATTTAGCCTCTAGCAGGTAATATTCTATCTAGGCAAGATTAAAAGGCTGCAGATCGACTATGTAACTCAATTTTGCAGTCACCTGGATTTTTTGAAATTTTTATCCTGCGAATGACAAATCTAACTTGAATTATTTTGGGGCTACCTTTCTTTTCCAACAATTAGGAATGTGGAAATAATTAGTATCCATTAAAGTGCCTCCACTCCCTGCTGACACTGGAATTAACGGAATATCTATAATACTATATAGCTGTTAAGAATAATTAATGGTTCAGATCGGGCCACATTAGTTTCCATTCATCTTGGCATCATTTTTTTTATTTTGGTCGTTCAATTCAAAATTAAATAAGGAAATTTTTTTTTTCTACTCACATGTCTAGATCGATCCAACTGATATGACCCGATTCGAACCTTAGACTGCAAGAAACAATTGTTTCTGACGACTATTTCTATTCCTTATTCAAATAATTGAGCTAAAATTCATGGTCTAAACACTTATCGCACCCTGAATTTTTGTTAATAATACAAATCCAGCCTCATCATCATTTGTAGTCCACTGCACCATTTAATTCGATGTTTATCTAATAAAAAGTTCATCCCAAACCGGCTACAACAGTTGTGATTGCCACAAGAAACGATTTTATTATTAAAATTGTTACTCCAATTATATTACGTATTGGTAGTTTTTTCCACTGAAAAAATGTTGCAAGAAACTTTCAGTTCGAATATCTTCCCGATATTGGCAGCACAAATAATTGATTCTAAATTGGAAATGTGAAAGGAAGGAAAAATGAAATTAGACATAAATCTTATCTCTGACTGATATCTTATCAAACTTGTTAAAGAATAAAAGAATTTTTCTAATTATTGTCATTAGGACAATTGTATATACACATAATTTATCATCTAAATATGCATGCTCGCATTTGTAGTCCTTCTATTCTGTAGTCAATTATCAAAAATAAATAAAATGCCCCATAATCACCAAAATCTATCTTTATTTTAAAAAAACTTGCAAAGATAAAAAGATACTTGCAATGTGAATTTATATTTGAAAGGAAATACTTGAGTAGATTTAAGCTGCTCGATATATATACAATAATTATTGGACCATTTAGCAAAGATATACTCTCTCTATTCTAATTCAAAATCATTCGTTATTTCAAAAATTATTTCCATAGACCCAAGTTACCCACCATCTATGGATATATGACACTATAGGGAACCACATCAAAACTAATATGGTCAAGAATAATAAACAAAAGTTATATTTTGAGTGATACAATTGGATTTTGCTAAATACTACTTAGGTAAATTTCATCTAGTTTGTATATACTATATATAGGGCTGAAAGGCAAACCAGTATACTCTGTACTCGACAAAAATTCATTAAAGTTTTAGCCAATTAATCAAGCTAAACATAAACCAAATGTATTGTTTGTAAAAAGTTTTAAAGTAAGTCTGAGCTCAATTCTATAAGGTAAATTTTGAAATTTTATGTGAAAAATTCAAAGTACTTGAATTCGACTCAAGTGCGATTCAATAAAAGTTCATTTATATTCGACTCGAACACTAAATAAGCGTAATTTGAACACAATTTTAAATTCATTAAAATAAATAAACGAATTTGAACACTAAAGTATTCGACATGATTAGGTTCGTTTACATCTGACCGTTTGATCAAGATTCACTCACGAAATTTATTACTTATAAGGGATTTTCTTCGTTCTTTACCATATAATTAATCCACAACTTATGAATCTTTTTTATCAACTATTATTTATTATTTAACCCCGGAACCTACCACCTTATTAGACTTGATCTACTAAGAGATGGCAAATGAACGAGATGTGCGAGATTTGGGCGGGATTTAATTGGGATTGTAAAATATAGGCTATACCCAAACAGTCCCATATTTGTCATGGGATCAATATGGGCAGGACTAAAATAGGCTAGTTCCATTTGATACCGCCCAAATACCCAATAAATCTCATTTTATTATTTTTCTAAATTATCTTTCCCTCATTAATCAATTGTTATTTTTTAGATTACTTAGTTTTTTTTTTAGTTTAACCTAAATATTTTTTATATCATTTATTTTTTTAATTTATTAACCTCAATAAATCTCAAACTTTTTTTGTTTTTATATTGTTATTTCTAGATCTCATTTATTAATGCTCTTTAATCTTTCAATTATAAACTATAGTTTTCCAATTATTAGATTGAAGATGTGTAGAGAGTTAATTTATCTACCCTTAAAAAAATCAATTTAGATATATCTTATTAAAACTCCTGATACTAAAATCCATTACTAAAGTAATGAAGCAAATTAAAAATTAAAATAAATCAACATCTCATTCGTTCATGGACATTGCAAACTTTCCAAAATATAAAGACTAATTTTCCTGAGAATAAGGTTGAACTGAAATTAATGCACTCAACATATAAAATTTACATGAATTTTTTTAGTACAAAGATCAATTTAACCACACCAAATTGATGTCAAGAGGTAAAATTTAATATAATATTCATAGGAGAAATAGATGAATCGAAGAGGGCAAAATGAATAAGCTAAGAATGCAAAAATAAATTTACAACTTGTCCATCCTTGAAAAAAGGGGTATTCTACTGTTATTGAAAAAAATGTTAAAAACTAATAAAACAAATAAAGGATGAAAGATATTTTGTTAATACAGCTTAAAATGAAGGATTCTTTCAAGAGAGAGTATGGAAGAAGTGGATATGATCAAATACAAATTATTTCAAGGTTTGTTTATATTTGGGTATGGGAATCTCAATTATTTCCCAACTAAGCCCATATTTAAATGGGTTTTAATGGGTATAATCCCAAATAAGTCCAATACTATATTATTGATACCCATCCCGCCCAAATTAAATATGGGCACGGGATCCCAATGGGTCTTGGGACTAATTGCTAGCATTAGATCTACCTAAATACATTATTATTGCTACCTATCTCGTTAGTTTCATTAAAAAAGGAACTATGTCCCAAATAAATAAAAGGGGAAAAAAGTCACAAAAATCTATTCTTTCTCCTATCCCACGCATGTAGGAGTGTTAATTTCTTACATGACACTATAGTAGAACTCAAAAAAGACCTGAAATAGCAAGTTTTAACACGACCCGAATTTAAGTGAGTCATTTACCTGTTGACGAAATGATTAAAAACGGGTCGAGTTAGATCAATTTGCTAGTTGACATGTTAACCTGACAGTATACGTGTGTATGTGTGTAGATATTATATTAGCAATTTTAGTAATTTACAAGAATTAATACCTTAAAAACCAAACTAGTAAATTGTTAAACATGGTAAGGGGGCATTTGGTAAGAGGGGTTTGGAGTTGGGAATGGGATTAAAACTCATATTAAGAGTTTGGATTAGCGGGATAGGATTTGGAATTTGGAAATGAATTCCAAAAATTTGAGTTTTGCCAAAACCCAACCATTTTGGGGGGTTTTGTCAAAACTCAAATTTGATTCCCAAATTCACACACACACACACATAAATACATATACATATACATAGATATACACACACACGCCCACACACACACACACACATATATATTTATTTCTATATATACACACACATATACATACATATATATATATATATATATATATACCTACATATATATGTACACATACATATGTATACATACCTACATATATATGTAAACATACATATACATACATACATACATATATTTATTTATAAATATATTTATATTTATTTATTTACTTATTTATTTATTTATTTATTTATACACACATATACATATACCTACATATATATGTACACGTACATATACATACATACATATATTTATTTATTTATAAATATATTTATATTTATGTATTTACTTATTTATTTGTATACACACACACATATACATATACCTACGTATATATGTACAAGTACACATACATACATACATACATACATATATACATATATATAAATATATTTATATTTATTTATTTACGTATTTTTATATATTTATTGATTTATATATAATTATATATATGTATTTATTTATTTATTTACTTATATATGCACACAAATATATATACCTACGTATATCTATGCATGTACATATATATATATGTGTGTGTGTGTGTGTATTTATTTATATATATTTATTTATATATTTATATATTTTTTTATATCTATTTATTTATTTATATATGTACACACGCATATACATACATATATATATATTTATTTGTTTACTTATTTATGTATTTTTATTTATTTATATAAAATTATATATATTATTTATGTATTTATTTATTTACTTATATATACACACACATGTACATATACATATACCTATGTATATCTGTACATGTACATATACATGCATACATATACATCTACATGTGTGTGTGTGTATTTATTTATATATATTTATATATTTATTTATTTATTTATATTGATATATATATTTATATATATACACGCACATATACAAATACATATGTAGATATGTACACGTTCATATGCATACGTACATGTACATATACATATACGTATATATATATTTATTTATATATATACATTTATATACACACACGCATATACATATACATATAGTAATGATACCCATTCTAAGTATTGAACCAAACACATGTATTGAAATTATGAGTTTCATTCCAAACCCATGAGTAATGATTCCGATTCTGATTTCGATTTCCAAGTGCGAACCAAATGCCCCCTAAGACTTCTAATACATCCAATCAAGCAGAGTTCTTCCCATATTAATGACACTTATGGTGGCAGTAGAGTTTCAAATCTTCTAATAGTAATGTTCATTTTTTCTTTGATTCTTTATTTTATAAGTCACAACATGTTTTATTTCCTTACTATTATTTGATTAGTAAACTTCAATTGATGTTTTGTTTAATTTTTGAATAGTGGTTTGATAAGTTTGAGAGTGAAAAGTAGGTGGCAAGTACACAAAAAAGTGAATTGAAGTTGCACACAAAAAAGTGAATTGGAGTTGTATTGAGACGAATGTAATTATGACAGAAATGTTCAACTTGATATTCTTCTTTCTTGGAAAAATAGCCAATTTGGTTATCTTGATCTTTCTAAATGGTAGGTGATGTCCTAGCCATTCGATGCTCTGGAAACACCTTTGAAGTACGAATTTTTAATCCATATCGTATTTTGTCTTAAATCAAATTTTGTAAAAACATTAGTTTATTCTGAAGATTGGCTATTTAAATATGGAGGTAATGGTTATAAACCCTTTTTCTTTAGTCTTATAATATTATTTAATATTGCTTTTAAGAATTAATAACAAAAATATATATGATATTGTCATTAGATATAACACAATTAAATTTAGATGATTTCACAAAAAACATCATGATGTTGGACACTAATTCCAAATTTCTACGTCAATTCAGGTTTCTAATACAATCAACATTATGCGAGGTACCTAGATTTTTAATATTTTAATATTTTATGTTTTGTTCATTTGTAATTTATATCTAAAGATTAAATTATTTTTTTATTGTGCTACTTAGGTGAATTAAAACAATGATTAAAAAAAAGAAATCCTGTTGGCTGAATGGTTGCAAAACCTATAATTGGCTTGAAGATAGCAATGAGCAGATTTGAAAACACATATCTAATTTTGCATAGTCATTAGACTTTGTTTTGGTCAAAATTATATATTTAAGTTGATTTTTTTACTTTAATTTTTTTTTATGTATTATGTTTAAGAAAAGAAATCTTTTAATTTGAGGTTTATGGTTTAATTCTATAAATAATTTTATTTATGTTATAAATGATTATTATGATGTAAATTTTTTAACGGGATAATAATTGATCGTGTGAACCAATTAATAAACAAGTCACGACATGCCAACACAACTCGTTTGTCACTCCCACGCCCATGCCATGTCATGTGTTACGGACTTACTCTATCTCGGGTCGTGACATCTGGCATGCCGAAAGTATTGGACCTACCGGTCAATTCTCGCAAAAACTTTTCAATTCAATTCCAAAACCGCACACATATGTATTTATTCCTCTAGTTGTGCACTGCAGAGAATACAGAGTCATAACTTGATAACATCTCTTGATCTGATTCTTCTGCAGCTGTTTCTTGCTTTCTCTTCACGCAAAGCAAAATCAATGGCTACGTTCTTGAAATCTAACCAAAGCTCAACTGATTTAGGAACCATCTTTAACAAAAATTTCAAATCTCCAATCCCAAAACTCTCATCTTACCCTTCTTGGTATTCACCAGAAACTGGAATTTACCACAGCAAACACCCTTCAATCACCCTTCCTTCAGACCCTTTTATTGATATTGTTTCCTTCATCTTTTCACATGAACACAATGGCCTAATTGCACTAATTGATTCTTCATCAGGGTTCTCTTTATCATACTCAAAACTCTTTCCGTTGGTAAAATCCATAGCCAGTGGCTTACACCAAAAGGGAGTTTCTCAGGGCGATGTAGTCTTGATTTCGCTTCCGAATTCCATTCACTTTCCCATTATTTTTCTTGGAATTTTGTCCCTTGGTGCAGTCGCAACAGCTATCAATCCTTTGAGTAGTATGGCAGAGATGAAAAAACAAGTTCTTGATTGTAAACCATCTTTTGGATTTTGCTTGCCTGAGAAAGTTGATGAATTGAATGCAATAGGCTTTCCTGTAATTGGGGTGCCAAATACTGAATCTTTGATGTCTAATTCAAAGGTTTTCCAATGTTCTGACTTTTATAAGCTGATTTCCAGTGATCCAAATTTGGCTCCAAGGCCTGAAATTAGTCAGCAAGATACTGCTGCAATATTGTATTCATCAGGGACAACTGGTGCTAGTAAAGGAACCATGTTAACTCATGGCAATTTTATAGCCATGGTTGTTCTTTTTGTCAGATTTGAGGCTTCAAAATATCCCAATTCACCTAGTGAGAATGTATATTTGGCTGTATCACCAATGTTCCATATCTATGGACTTGCACTTTTTGTTATGGGATTGTTATCACTGGGGACTTCAATAGTTGTAATGAGAAAATTTGATGCTGATCAAATGGTTAGAGTCATTGATAAATATGGTGTTACTCATTTCCCAGTAGTTCCTCCTGTGTTGATGAAATTGACAAGTAGAGCAAAAAATGTTTCTGGTAGTAGTTTGAAGAGCTTAAAACAGGTTTCTAATGGAGCTGCTCCTGTGAGTGCAAAATGCATTGAGCACTTTGTTCAAACGCTCCCTCATGTAGATTTCATTCAGGTAGTATTTGCTAGTGTTAATTTTTATCTCTACTCATTTTTCTCTTGCTTGTTGACTTGAAAGAAGTCCCGCATTTGAATATGGTTTAAGTTTAGATGAATTGGGTAAAGGAAGCGGGAACGAATTTAAGAGAACATTCATCTGGATTTTGGCAACCTTGAAACTTGAAAACAAAAGCAAATGAATTTGATTTTTACCTAAAGTATCTCTATATTATTTAAAAAGGCGAAAATGATTTATGGGATATAACAGATTTTTAGGTCCAATATATCCAGTTTTGTCCCTTATTGCTTTTACCAATTCTATTGTTCTGTGTTTTATTAGTTTATAAATGTTGTTCCTGTGAATATTGTCATTCTCAGGGTTATGGCCTGACAGAGTCAACTGCTGTGGGTACCCGTGGGTACAACACAGAAAAATTTCATAAGTATACTTCTGTGGGACTTCTGGCTCCAAATATAGAAGCTAGGGTGGTGAATTGGACTACTGGTTGCTCCTTACCTCCTGGTAGTACTGGCGAGCTCTGGCTACGTTCCCCTGGCACGATGAAAGGTACTGCTAGTCATTAGCTTCTGAAACTGTTTTATGCATCTACTTGTAGGAGATTAGTAGATGTGGCTGCATTATTTTTTTTCTGACCTTATTTATTGACACTGATATTGTAAATTCCTTTTTTGGAACTACATTTACTGTTGATTGGAATTTGTCATGATTTTTAAGTTTTCAGTTATGAGCTTGATTTTGATGCTACTACTTAACTTCACTTGACAATTGAACTGAATAATATTCAATGCAGCCCAGCTGATAATTGCTGAAGGTTTCCAACTTAATGACCTGTTTAGAGCTCATCACCTTCTTGCTCTCTGTAGCTTGCATCATTGGTTGTGCCAATTCTTTTTCCATTTTCCACAGCTTGCGTACATTATGCCATCTATTTTTCCTTTTATGTCATGATAAAGGACTAATACTGCTCCTAATATAGTTAATGGAAATACCTTAAAGCAGCCTATACTATGTTAATCTTTTGGTTTTCCTTGCTGCCTTACTAGAGACTGATGACATCAATTCTTGTGCTTGACATATAGGGTACTTGAACAATGATGAGGCAACCAAGTCTACAATTGATAAAAAAGGATGGCTGCATACAGGAGACATTGTTTATTTTGATGAAGATGGACACTTGTACATAGTGGATCGCTTGAAAGAGGTTATCAAATATAAAGGTTTCCAGGTATACTTGTACATTCATTTTCATTCTCTTGTCCATTTTTTGCCTGACACTATAAGTTGCTAATTCAGAGATTTTTTCAAATTTTTCATATTTTCAAATTTCAATTGCAACTGTTGCTTGCGGTATTGTTGGTTTTAGTTTTTCCCACATGTCCATATAGAGATATTTGTTTCAAATCCATGAGTACTTGCAATATTTCCAGCTTGGTTCATTTTCTTTTCTTGTGTGTTCATGTTTAACCCTCTGTTGCTTCATTTATCTTGCAGATTGCCCCAGCTGATCTTGAGTCTATATTGATGTCTCATCCACAAATTATTGATGCTGCAGTAACTGGGTGAGTTTGATCACTACTATGCAAGCAAGTTGTGCATTTAAAGTTCAATTGAATTCGTTTATGAACTGGTAATTTGAACTTAGTGTCCATTTCACGTACAGAGTCAACCAGAAGCATGGCAAGACAAAAGACTGAAAAAATGAAGGTTATCAACTTATGATAAATCCCATGATCACAGAATTTTATATCTTATAATTTAATTTTGTAGACGTGCTGAAAATTTCATACCTGCGGTCAATACTTGCGCATGAGTGCAAGCTCCGTGGTTTTATAGTAACAGTTGATTCCTCATGTAAACTAAATTTCCAAGAGATGCAAGGATGCCAAAATCATGTCTTCTTGAAACTCAAGGCAAGACTAAATGCCAGATTTGTGTATTGATCATGATTCGAGAAAATGGAAAAAGTAAAGGAAGCAGTAGGATTAATAAAAGAATTAGATATGCGCAACATCTGCTCATTGGCTGCTGGTGGGAACTAAGAGGAAGTTACATATAATGGCAGTTGTAAGCCAGAATAAATATGTTTCCCTTAAGACTGAGAATGAAAGAAAGTCAGTAGATCCAGGATTTCAGAATTTTAATCTCTAATTTTGATGATGTGGCAACTGATTATTCTCTTACACTGTTTCATTGGGTTTATTAAGATCTTCATTTTCTAGTAAATAGCCATGAAGTGCAGAATCTTGGAACTATTTAACAATTAGCAACAAGTTTACGTATCTAGGTATCTTGATCCCCATATGCTTCTTGTGGCACTCAAATGACATACTCAACTGTATTTTGACTCATAATTTTTGTTAATCATGTAGAGCAAGGGATGAAGAAGCTGGAGAGATTCCTGTTGCATTTGTTGTGAGGAAGGATGGAAGTGCACCGTCTGAAGCAGCTGTGATAGAATTTGTAGCAAAGCAGGTAAAGATTTTAGTTTTCAATGAGTTATTTTGGCTATTTAGATGTTTCAAGAATTCTTAACAGCACAAAGGAGGGACCTAATTAGATGGCTTTTTTTATTTTAATTAATGCAAACATCTCTGATCATGAGTTGACTTCACTTTTGGCAGGTTGCACCCTACAAGAAAGTGAGAAAGGTCAATTTTATAGCTTCAATACCGAGGTCTGCTGGTGGAAAGATTCTTAGGAGAGCATTAAGACCCTTGTTAATTTCCAAAGCGTAGTTCTATTTCCAGAGCTTCAACAGGCAGGCCAAGTAGCAACAGATCAATAGGCAGTAGTGACTTACTCTTTGGGGAAAAGGTTCTAGTTTGGTTGAAGAAATCGAGCCAGAATTACTGACTTTTTAGCAGTCATTTATAAAATTAGTGATATAGTCATTGCAGTGAAAATGTAACTGATTTTTTTTGCAGTTATTTATAAAATTAATGGTATAGTCATTGTAGTTAAAAGGTAACAAGTTGCTAAAAGCCTAAAACTTTACTTGAAAAATCTAACAGGAGAGGACAACGTAGAGGTATCTGTAAGTATGACAAACTTCTAGGACAGTCAATTGTATAGTATTTGATATTCTATTCTTGTTCATATTCATGGTATGATTTTTCTCAAAGAAACTGATTCTAAAGTATTGATACAAGTGAATAATTTACCTTGTTTCGCCTAAACAGATTCAGCTTATTCAAAACTCATTATAAGAAAATTGATATCTGTTTCCCGATTTCATGATGTCAAAAATTATCCGACAGATAGTATACAACTAAAAATTGTGAAGGATGTTACTGAAAAGACCGAATGTCAATTCAGATTGCAGGCTACCGCCCTTCAACAATAAGAGATGTAAGTCGAACATTAGAACTATGTACAACTAATGGCCAGAAAACTTTGAGTAATTTCATTATGTGCTTGTTTATAACACCAGATTAGATTATTACAAAAGTACTATTTGTTCTCTAGTATCAGGTCAACTAATTCTCCAGACAATTGTGAGATCTCTGATTCGACTTTTGAACTTTTCCTTTTCCCTAAAGTTTGCGTATACCTTGAACTAAAAGAAATACAAACGTATTATACAGAATTGAGTGGATTTTTTTTCCAAAAAAATCAGGAAGCCCATCCCAGTTAATGGCACAATGTTTGTTCATGCCTAGCGGAAAAGTATACAATACACCACGTGCATTGCCACGTGGTGTACTAGAACCAATAATTTATCGTCATGTGACAATGGTAGGTCATACCTTGTATTATTTGGCGATGTGTGATTGGTTCTAGTGCACCACGTGACACGGCACAGTGCGCGCGTGGTGCACGCAATACTCACTCATGCCTAGCACCGATGCGCTGTTGTTAAAACTCAAAATGACCAGGCCGGAAAATGCATTTAGGTTCTAAAACGGATAGAAAATGATATACTACACTTTTGGGCCTCGGCAACTTGGATATTACTGCTCGGAAACACAGCATTCCAGCAAACAGACAAGCTTCAAATGCCTGTGATCCATGACAACACGAAAAGCAAAAATTTTCAACATTTTTCTACTTGGAGAAAGAATGATTGAATGAATGAAAGCGGAAGAAATTTTTCATAGAAAATGATAATCACTAAATACAAGGCAATACAAGGTAAGTGATACTAGACTTTAAGAAAAATTTATCACGATGTAAGACATGGAAATAAAAATTTATCTTCAATTGTCATAAAAGGCCTACCTACATCATTTGACTTCAGTAATATGTTTAATATAATAAATTTACCTTATCTATCAAATTTTTTTAACTGTTATTGTCCTATTTTCTACAAGTTTATCTATAAAATATTACAAAAAGATACATCAATAAGAAAGAGATGACTAATTTATTAGGTGAAAAAAACATGTGTGAACAACTTGGAAGACGCAATTAGAGGGGCATAAGACTTTGGGTTTAGGGTCTTTTTATTTTTTTATTTATTGTTTGTGTCTTGCTTTTTTTTTTTTTTTTTGTGTGTGTGGGAGAAGGGAGTTTGGTTTCATTCCAAAGCAAGGGTTGTTTTAATCATTTTGCATATCCAAGGGAGCTTGATTTGAAAATTTTGGTAGATAAAGTAGATTTATTTATATTAGCCAAATAACTAGATTTTGGAGAATAGAATTCTGTGAAGATTGAGAATTTAGTGTAAGAGTACGAGTACTTTTAACATTCTAATGGACTAACTAATTAATTTTTTTAAGCTTTGTATTTCTTTTTTAAAAGCAATTAAAGGTATTTTAAGATATTTAGTTGGTGTTTTTAAGTTACATTATTAAAATAGGTTTTCAAGTCAAAGGATAAAAATTAGTAGTGTAAGTGTTATTATTAAAACTTGAGAGGAGCTAGCTGCAATTATGACGAACCATGGGGAAGTATGTGAAATTATCCCAGAAACAAAACTCTTACAAAGTACTGCTATTTTTGTCAGCTATAATCATTAATTCCAATATACTGTGAGCAACCCATTCCTCAGTTTCTATAGGGGAAGTTCAGGTTATTTACAAAGATATTGGTCCTTTTATTCGAAATTATAAAATTATTAATGTTGTCATTTTCCTTTCGTAAATATAAAAATCTACATCCACATAATGCTTGAGACGATTAGTCTAAAAAAGAGGAGTCGAAGTCCACTTGTAATCTAATTAAATTTTTTAAACTTCGAAATCCACTTGTAATCTAATAATTAAATCCTTAAAAGTGGACTTTGCTTTTTGCAAAGATTTTCTCGTTTCCTCATACTCAAGGTCTACCTCGATATTCAATTTTCCAAATTAATTATCTATTTCTCTCATTTTATTCCTCCCATTTTACTCCTATTCTCCAAATTATCTTTCCTGTTTCTATTATAAGTCATGAGCTACATTGTTTTGCGAGTGTAAATTTTTGCCACTACTATCACTACCATCATCGTTGTTGTTGATGATTTTGTAGCCCACGTCATAATAGATTGTTGTTGATATCACTATTATAACTTATCTTCAATTAATTTTTAAGTCTACTTTAAAGAAATAGAAACAAATTTTTTTTTTCAAATTTATGAAATTCATTTTGAGAAAATGATTTCTAGGAGATCAGCTCTAAAATTTATTTTTATAAATAGACTTATATGAAGAATATTACTTCAATTTTAATTGAAAAAACAGTATTTGTGTAAATAACTTAGGGAAGTTCAATTTTGTATTTGGTATATAAACTTTTATTTCAGGATTAGTTCTGCTTATACTTTTGTTCCAAAGCTTCATGAGCTATTGAAAATAATAATAATAAAGAACACATCCCATGTGCTATTAAATTTGGCAAATTGGATACAAAAGAAAAGTTACACTCCATACAAATCCCAAAAGAATGTTATTTTCATGAGAAAATTGTAATTTTGGTATCAAATATTTGGAACATTAGCAATTTTAGTCCGTAAAGTTTGGACAAAAGCAAATTTAGTATTAAATGTTTTAATTTTTCAGTACATTTTATTCCAATTTTGCCAAAATTTTATCAGAGTACAATTACGGGGTGGTGACCAGATTTAAAAAAAAAAAATTTTAACTGCCTTAATTTGTAATTAAATGCACATATGAATGCACTGTCTAGGCAATTTGTTAATTTTTATCTGCTTATTTATCGTGTGTGAACTCAAATTAGTGTATTTAATTACAAATTAAGGCAGTTATTTTTTTTTTTTTGAAAATTTGGTCACCTGGCACGTGAGTATCACCTGATCGGATTTCAATAAGATTTTGACAAATCTGGTCAATAAGACTAAATATGCTCATAAAATGATAATATTTGGTACTAGATTTGTTTTCATCCAAATTTTAGAAACTAAAATTACCGATCTGCAGTCTTTCGCTATTTCACATACAAACTGTTGAAATATATAAAATACCACAAGGATATGAGCAGGGTATTAGGTGCATCACGTGGCGCACTAGAACTAATCATATATCGCCAAATAATTCAAGATGTAACCCATCATCACTACTATGGAGATCAATTATTAGTTCTAATGTATCACGTATCAATACACACGTAATGCATTTAATACTTTTCCCAAGGATAGGTACTGTGAAACATACTAATGGACAGTCCCCAAACTCTAGTCCACACGTGATCAAATTAGGCAAATACACAGTGACCAGAAAGGCCATTTCACCTTTGTTTTCGGCCAAAGAAAAAACAACAGTAACATTTGTTTTTGTCCTGTTGACAAGCATGTGTAGTTTCCACCCACCTTCTGCAACTTGTGACATTTTGGAGTTAGTTACCAGAAAGAGTAAAACTTTGGGGGCTTTTCTACAATTTTAAGAAATATTGTAGACCAAAATGAAACAAAGTGAAAAGTTCAGCTCTTCTGTCTTGCCAAACAACACTGTGCATGTCAGCCCACTTTGAGGACTGCAACGTTGAGATTTGGGACACTTAAATGACTATATAATACCAAAAGCAGGAGTCCCATTAAAATTAACTACTCACCCACGTACTAAAAACAAGGAAAAGTATACAATACACCACGTGCATTGCCACGTGGTGTACTAGAACCAATAATTTATTACCATGTGATAATTGCGGGTCATACTTTGTATTATTTGGCGATGTGTGATTGGTTTTAGTGCACCACGTGACACGCCACGTGGCGCGCGGTGCACGCAATACTCACTCTAAAAACAACCTCCATTCTTGATTTTTCCTCTCTCTTGTGGAAAGAAATAACAGTTTGACAGAGAGAGGCTGCGGCCCTTTTGTCAAGCTTGCTCAGTATCTGCATGTGTAAGTTTTATTTCCACCTAAATATGGTTTGCAGTTTTGTTCTTGCTTAAAAAAATTCTGGGGGTTTGACGTTGTATTTTCTACTCTTTTTTTTTTGTGTGGATCTTTACTCTGAATTCTTTACAGTTGGATGCAGTTGTTTTTCAGAATTATCTTTTTAGTGATTTTTTCCTTTGTTGCTGACTGCCTTTGCAAAACTAGGAGTATTAGTCTAATCTATGATGTTTTCTTCATCCAAAGAAAAGGGAAACAAATTAAAGAAAGAAAATGCGTGCACTTGAACTGTTCAATTTTGTCTAAAGTTTAGTTTCTGGTGTGACATTTTGCATCATCAAGAAAAAGATGATAATAAGTGGGACTGCTTTTAGGTGCATGAAGCTTGGATGTGTGCAAGGTCCAATTTCCCAACTTCAATTGCACAAGTTTACTCAAAAAAGGGGAAAAAAAAAAGACCAATGAATTGCAGTTAACACCAGGAATTTATGAGCAAATAGTAGAAACAGATATGTTATAGGGTAAAGTTCGTCCGTGGTCGCCAATTTTTTCCAAATTTTCATTTTGGCCCAAGTGAAGTAATGAGTTTTTTAGGTTTGATTGTGCTGTTTGTGCATGTTGATAGTATTTAAATTCCATGTATGTCCATCATTGACTGTCTCTGTAAGTTCTGTAACATATTAAATTTGTTGTTTTCAAAGTGGTTTACATTGGTGTTATCTTATAATAGGATATATCCTGCTTAATATTTTGTTTGTCTTCGACCATTTGTACTCTATATGTCTTCTATGCACTACTTTTGCTAGTTAAAGAATAAAGTGCCATTTGGGGCTTTATGAACTGCTTAGCAGACTTGTGATAAATTTGGCAGCTATTCTAAAATGCTTATTATCAACTTAATTGATACCATGTATCAGCATTTTTAGATGCCATGGGATGTAATAATTTCTGATGCATTATGTTGGAGATAATAATTAACTAGTGTGATACTATGCAGGAATCTGGAACTGTTTATTGAATGGAAAATTTGGTAAAATGATGCAAATTATACAACTTTTATCACCAATGATCTTTGTGCCAACTTGAAAAATATGTCCTTTTAATGTTTCAAATTGTTACATGTTTTGTCCTCTGACATTTTCTTCATCTTGCTAATGAAATAATGCTAATGCATTTAACATTTAGTGCTTCATCAATCTGATGTAGAGACTTCCATTAGAAAAGGTGCCAGCCGTCTGTATCAATATTTAGAAGGGAAATTAACTACTCAGAACTCTTTGACATTCTTCACATCAAAGCTGTGGGATTACAACCAACATACATGGTAACCTTTTCCAAGAGACACTGCATGGCCTTTAACCACACAGAGACAGCTTTTCCACAATTTCCAGGGGGATTTCCAGGGACTTCCTTTTCTGCTAGCAGATATGGTTTTCACCATTCTCAAGGTACTCAAATGAACTCAAGTCCTGGCATCGCTGCAATTCCCATTCGTTCTGTGGCTCCCAGGAGTAGACCTATGAAGGATAAGTCTGGAACTCAAGCTGTCAAGACTAAGAAAAACAAAAAATCTGAAAAAGATCCGCGCCCTTCTAAAAAGCCAAGGACAAAACAACCAAAAAAGACACCTTCAACTAGTAAGAGGACAAAGGGACCAGTTAATTTAGCAGCAAACATCGAAAGGAAGAATCCAAATCTAGCTTATTCTGAAGCCGATTTTGATCTTTCTAGAGTGCCTCCGCCATTTTGCTCTTGTACAGGTGTTGCTAGAGCATGCTACAAATGGGGAGCTGGAAGCTGGCAGTCCTCGTGCTGCAATACAACCATATCTGAATATCCCCTGCCAATGAGTCCTTCAAGGCCAGGGGCACGTGTATCTGGAAGAAAAATGAGTCATGGAGCGTACACAAAACTTCTTTGTAGATTTGCATCTGAGGGTCGGGATCTTTCTCAACCAGTCGACTTGAAGAACCATTGGGCTAAACATGGGACCAACAAGTTTGTTACAATCAAGTAAAGATGCAAATGTTTGACCGTCAATCATGCATCTCTTTCTTGTAAAGCAGGAAGTTTTTCCTTTCTGGATGATGTTTCTGCTTCAAGTATCTTAAGGACATGGTGCTAGACCTTTTGTGCTTTGTTTGTTTCCAATCTTAATGTGTTCAAATATTGCCTTTGATTTCTGATGCATGTTTTTTCAACTTATGATTGGTCTATCTTTTTTAAGTCGGTCTATTTTTTAGCGCGTTGCATGCTAGCTCTTCCTTTGTATGTAGTAGACAGGTTGCTTAGATCATTTTACTTCCTTTGTTGTGGACATATTGGTGGAGGAGTGCGAAACCTGATTTTCTATTAATCAAACAAAGCTCTGATGCCCATCACAAACTGAATCACCACTTCATAGAAACTTCAAGCTGTTAAGGAAATTATTAGTCAATCATTGAATGATAGGGTCTTGATATACTAGGAAGTTTTCAGTCAACTAAGCTTCCCTTCAATGCTTATTATAGAGTCTGTGCGTGTGAATTGCAAAGTGTACAGCATCCTTGTCTGATCTGTATAATGTTCAGTGCCACTAATAATGACCTATTGATTTCTGCAAAATATTATTTCACATCGTTGTTATCTTCAACCATCTTTTGCTGATAGGATTTAGACCGTTGAAAATCTGTGAAGCTGTACATGTGACTTTATTGATCTTAAGGCATCAGGAACACAGTGTCACTTTCTGAAAATCAGAACTGCTAGTGCTTTCATGATTTCACCTTGGAAATAAACTGTCAGTTTTGCTCTGAGAAAACAGCATTATAATTCCACCGTAAGTGTTTGTAAAAAGAATTGAGACAACAAATAGAATTGCAATCTGCTAAAAGGCTGTAGTTGCCTTTATCCTTTGTATTTCATTTCTACTTTTGCTTCTTATGCTACAAGTCTCCACAGGGTTTATACTTCAAATAATACAAGTTTGGAGTGTTTGCCATTTAATGTCGACTGATACGCGGAGGAGAGGAAAATTGAAAGTGAAATTAGTGAAAAAAGTAGTGAAGAACAAGGGATGACTATGACTTGGTTTCAGCACATTTAGGCATCTATTAGGCCTTCACTGTTTGGAATGCTTCAGCCCTGCTAGCAACAATTTGCTCATAGAGATCTCTGATCTTCAACCCCACTATAGTCTGGAAGAGCCCTGTTCCATTGTTGCTGCCAGGGAAGTCAGCAAGTTTCAACATTTGTTGAGTGACTTCTCCGTAGAATTTGGTGGAGAGGTTGCTCAGATGGCTTTCTACATAAATAAGCTCATCCAGTCTGTCAAATTGGCCATCCATCTCCAGTATAGAAACCTATTACAAACAACAGTTGCAGATTTACGAGTAAAATCAAAGGAAATGGTACTCTATCCTCAGCATTCTGTTATCTCTTCTGATCAATATTTGCTGCAGTGATCCATGTTTTCATATCCAGGATTATGTTGACTGCGCCCTTTCAATATATTTTGGTTCTCACACTTGGTGCTATGAACTTTTACTTTTGATTGCTCATAACATGAACTTTAATTTTTTCCACTCTTATCTAGGTTTACAACATAAATGGTATTTTAGAAAATTAGAGATTCATCTTCGCTTTCCATTGTGTTTGGAGAATGGAGCTAAAATCTGAATGTTTCATTAGAGGGATAAATTAGTCAGTTGTATTTTTCGTAAGTAACATTATTTTTGTAACATTCGCAAGTGTGTCAATGTTCATAAGATGCAATTAGTATAGTTTAGGTTGGTTACGGAAACTTGAATTTTGTATACCTCATTGCCAAAGTAAGTATCAGGACCATAGGTGAACTTGATGCCAGGGTAAGAACATGTCAATTTCCTCCCACATGGAATCCATGAGATTGTGGAGCCTTCATCAAACAGGTAAACTGGGCTGAAATGCTTTACCCCTTCTTTTTGTATCAATCTTACTCTCAAAACCTTCCCCTCATTATCATCAGGAATGAGTTGTGTTGGCAGCACTTCAATCACAGCATCAGCATACTGCTTCTGTGGATCTGATCCGTGAAAAACACGTGCCAAAAAAAAAAAAATGCATTTCAGTTTCAATATGGCATGTACTTTTAAACGAAATAAATTATAGAATACTAGGTAATATTGAGTGTCCTAAGCTACAACAATAGTTGATTAAGCCAAGAAGATATTAATTGATCAAGCCCAATATGTATAGGAATGACTGGGATGAACCGGTTTTTGAACCGATGGGGAGGCTATGTAAGCAAATAGCTTATCTGTTAGCGTTCGGTATTTTTCCAAAAATTATGATAAGCAATTCTATAGGATTTGGTAAGACTTTGGATCATAATTATACTAAGGAGCCATCTAGTTCAATTCTTTCATCACTATCACTATGTATATTATTAACTATACTATGAGTATGGTTTTGATGATTTGTCCAAAAATGTTTAGCTTAATAATAGAATGGGTATTATTTTCTCTAAAAGGGTTAATGAGTTTGATACATAGTACTTTAAAGGGAATCATAGAGATCTTAATTAATTACTTTCATTCCGATTGAAAGATAATGATAGTTATTTTTCAAACATCAACACCCATTCCCCTATTCCCCTAAACCAAACATCCCTTAGGAATATATAAATCCTAATCACCTTTTAGGTACATCTCTGTTGGTATAAATTGTCAAAAAAATGAAAACACAAAGTTACCAATGTAGGCATCAAAATCTGGCTTCCGGGCTTCAATACTAGCCTTAATACTTTCAAGACTGTGTCCTCTCTCAGCCATGTCCCTCTGCATTTGTAATGGAATATGATCAGATCAGGAAAGACAATTGGAAGTAATAAAAAACATCATTGAAACATCAGGAAGAAAAATGTTTACCTGGATTTTCCATGCAAATTTGACCTCGTTACTGATATCCAGGTAAATACTGAAGTCCAACAGGTCTCTCACGCGCTGATCAAACCTATGTTTAGCTGACGGTTAGTGACTGAGACCACTGTTCTGGATTATCTTTACCACCGATTAAAATTTTGAAACTTTAAGAATCTCCACCCAATAAATAATCAAGTCAATTCCCTATTGTCTTATGCTGTCCGAACAAAATATAGGTATTTTTTTCCTAGGCCACCACTAAGTTATTGGAATCATGGGTTATTTGTCTGGCCATTTGGCAAAGAGCCAATTTTGAGTTGCATGAAATTATCTCGTGAAGATCAAACAATACTAGGATGGAATCCTGAAAGAATTACTAGGGATACTTCTGGTGCATATAACAAGTTTATAAAGAATAAGTAAAATTTTAAAAATTCATGTGAGCTTACTTATTTATAAAATAAATTAACGACTCATGTAAGCATGTACTCCTTATTCTCATTCAACTATTTATAAAATAAATTAACAACTTCATCTTCCGTATTCTCATTCAACCATTGGTTCTTTATATAGTACAAAGCTTCAACTTTGTACTATAACAAAATCCGAATTACTAGCTTAAAGTTCTTTAGAATAGAAGATTTCGGTTCATGTCCGGTTATGTGGCCGTTTGAGTCCTTTGTCCTTTTCTTTTTCTACTAATTTTTGCACTATTTTAATTATAGGTTATGCCAATTTGTTCTTCCTTGTGGTTCAAAAGAAAATCCAACATTCAGCTACAATCTGACATTCTTTTATGCTATTTGAATGGGAGTAATACTTCAGAGTGAGAAAAGCTTTCAAGATTTCCTTAGATTTGTCCCGTGAATAGCTCTGCATTCTTGCTCCAAAGAAAAGAAAAGGAAAAAAAACAACTCTACGTTGAGACAAATTGGGCAAATACTATGATAAATTCTCTCAAAAGGGAAGCATTGAAAAAGATAAAAAAAACTAAAATCAAAAGGGAAGAATATTCATAAAATAATAATGGATAATTTCACAAGCCTCCCCTCAAGCTTATGAGATTTCACATACGTCCCTTCAAGCTTTTAAAATTACAATCACCTCCTTTATTTTGATTTTTTCCTTAACAAATTCAACCCATGTTTATTAAATATTGATTTTCAATGCACATGTTGGTTTTTTCTTTCAGTACCCTTGATAATCTTAAACAAAAGGAATACAAATTATTCAGAAGAAGATTTTGTAAAGGATGCACTTAAGTCCCTAACCCATAATTAAAGAGAGTGCAATTTTTTTTTAATTTACTATGAAGGGCTCTTAATTTTGTTTTCGAACAAAGTATATACTCTTTTGTGAATTTAACAGTACCACATACCATTTTAATATATTAAAAACTATACTCTTTTTATAGTACGTTTTAGTAAATCATTTGCTAAAATGTTTAATTATTTGGCTGGAGGAAAGGCATTTAAAGAGGAAACAAAGAAGAGGTTAAAAATTCTATGAGGAAACAAAGAAGAGGTTAAAAATTCTATGGAGTATGGTAAAAGTAGTATTGGAAGTAAAATTCAGCATGTTCCTTGAAAATCAATATTAAATTAAATTGGACCATGTTAAGAAACCCTTAAGGGAGGCAAGTATAATTATTAAACCTTGAGAGGAACCACATGAAATTATCATAAACTTCAAGAAGTTTGTGAAATTATCCCAACAATAAAAGGATATTTATGGTCGCTGCGTAATCTCTAAGGGTCCCACTACAGGATGTAGGCCCAACAAGAAGGGAAACAATTCCACTCTTCATCCTCGACCATACAATAAAATTAACATCCTCAGCTGAAGATAACAATCGCATGAAACCATCCCATGCTGACTGATCATTGATTTCCCCGCGACTCAAATTTCCAAGCTATCTTATTCTAAAGCACAAAAAACTCATTTTTTGGCAAAAAAAAAAAAAAATCTTGCTTTTTTCTTGCGACTTGTTCTGCTCTTTATTTCCAGGCATATATAATGCACAAACTTTGCTTGTAGTGTGTGTACTATGTGCTAAAAAAAAAGTGAACCTGAGTGAAAAGAATGGTGAAGACTTACATTGGATGCAATCCTTCAATGACAAGGATCTTGGGAGGTTTGATGAGCTCAGGAGGGTCAAGAAGACCAGTAACATGATTATAAATAGGTTTCTCAACAGCAACACCATCTTTAATGGCCTTAACTTGTTCATACATGAGATCGAAGTCATTGGCTCTAGGGTCAAGTGCAGTCACACCCTTTTCTTTTCTTCCAGTTCTATCAAGAGAATGATAATCATCTAAACAAATCACAGTGGTGGTGTCACTTATGAGGGTGTTGGAATCAGGGTTGCCACCCCTTGGTGGCTCAGCTGCACCTCCAAAAACGCTTGTTAATCTTCTCATGAAAGTACTCTTCCCGCATCCTGAGTCTGCTGCTAAGCCTATCACCACTGTTTTCTCAGCTGAGCATGTTATCTCAGTGCTGCTTCTTCTTCTGTTGCTGCTGGTGGTTATTCTCTTGCTAAAGAATAATACTTGCTGTTTTTGGTTAGATCCCAAGTGGGATTTTGTTGGTGAAGATATTGAGCATGAGGAGTTGAGGGGTTGAATAGTATAGACTGTTGAAACAGCCATTTTTTCTTCTTGACCCTCTCTCCTTTTTCTCACAGAATTTTGAGAGAGAGCAAGGTGTTAAGGTTATGTGGTTGTGTATGAAATGATATTTTTAGTTGGTTTGGTACTATTCTTTTCCTTTTCTTAAGAAATGATCGAAAAGTTTGTGACACAGAGTGAAAGAAGAGGTTATGGTTAGAGAAAACAGATGGCAGTTTTGTTTGGATAGGAAAGAGTTTGATTTTGATGAGGGATGGCTGATGTGGCTACTGTTTTATGGGTTTCTATGACTACCCTTTGGTCTAGACAATTTTGGAGGTGATTTTGAGGTATAATGGAGGGGACATGAAGGGATTTCAACAGTTTCCTAGGGGTACTAATGTGATCTGATGGTGCTTTGTTTATGTTCAAAGTAGTATATACATTTTCTTGATAATATTTTATCATAATATAAATACATTACTGACATTTAGAAAGAGTTTGGAATTGTTGATGGGGATGGGCTGAGGTGATTGTGATAAATATGGGCATGGAGAAGCATGCATGGTGATCATTTCTTCAGTTTGGATATTTCCTCTGCCACGTGGCAACAAAGTGATGGTATGTTGAAGATGAGGGGAGGAAAGTGTGGACTGGAACAAACTAAACGGAGCATTGTACTTTGGACACTAGTTCAGTGCAGTGTGCATTAACACCCATACCTTTTTGTGAAGAGATGTGTAGAAAAATAACCAAAGAAAAATTCAGACGCTTGAACTAACGGTTGCCGGTGGAAAGGGCAAACCTTTCTTGGATTTTAAATTTTTGAAGTCCTTTTTGTGGCTGGACTTTTCCTCCAAATATTCCCAAGATCCATAGTGTTGCTTGGTATTGGTTCTTTTTGGCCCATAAAGTCAGTCCGGCGTGAGTTTGAGAATTTAAATATGCCTCTACCTAGACGGGCAAGATCGTTCGTGCACAAAATTAAAAATTAATTGATTTAAAAAAAAACATATTTTTTAGAAAATTTTAATTAGTTTTTTTAACTCACATACACATTTACAAACTGCTACAATAATATTTTTTGAAAAATACCCTAAAAATAACCATTCAAACATAACTAAAAATTGTTTTGAGGTTCCTGTTGCTCCCAATTTTGATATATCACCGGGTATTGCTTTCGAGTCTGGAGAGTACCAGGTTGAGTAATTGGATTGTGAGTTTTGAATATCTTGCATCATGAGATAAGTTAGAAACACTCGGGGACTTGGCTCCCAAAGTACCTCCGATGCTTAATTTAGTTTTCTATATGAAAGAATACACTCGGAGGCTTAAAGAGAAAACATAAAGTATGCCTTGTAAATGGGTAGTTGATGGCTTTATATACCAGTAAGGTGGAGTCACCATGTAAAGGCGTGTAATAGCTTGTAGAGCCATGTAAAGGCTTAGAGAGAAAAGGGCCTGCATAGTACCGAGTTGAGTAATCGGATTGTGAGCTTTGAATATCTTGCATCATGAGATGAGTTAGAAGCACTCGGGGGCTTGGCCCCCAAAGTAACTCCGATGCTTAAGTTAGTTTTCTGTATGAAAGAATACGTTCGGAGGCTTAGAGAGAAAACATAGAGTATGCCTTGTAAATGGGTAGCTGATGGCTTTATATACCACTAAGGTGGAGTCACCATGTAAAGGCGTGTAGTAGCCTGTAGAGCCATGTAAAGGCTTAGAGAGAAAAGGGTTTGGATAGTACTAGGGTTGAGTAATTGAATTGTGAGCTTTGAATATCTTGCATTATGAGATGAGTTAAAAGCACTCGAGGGCTTGGCTCCTAAAGTACCTCCAATGCTTAAGTTAGTTTTCTGTATGAAAGAATACATTCAGAGGTTTAGAGAGAAAACACAAAGTATACCTTGTAAATGGGTAACTAATGGCTTTATATACCAGTAAGGTGGAGTCACCATGTAAAGGCTTGTAGTAGCTTGTAGAGCCATGTAAAAGTGTGTCACAATCTAAAAAGCCTATGATTGTAGGTCATCAGTGTTAGAAAGTAGAAGCCCGGTGTTAGGTAGAACAATCGTCTCAACACATCGAGTTATCTCTACCTAAGAGTTGGTCAGTTGTTTTATGAAGATCCCTTATTGGGACAACTCTTTTAGGAAGTCAAGATGTGAGTCAAGATGTGTTGAAGTCCGACTGGATTCGAACTAGCTTGGAGGTCAAATAATACCATATTAGTTCGATTTTTACTAATGTGACATGATTGAAATTAATGAAGGCGAGTACTGAACTCTTGCAGAGTTATTAAGCCCATCTCAATTATGACCGAGTTGATATGATCATGGGTGGCTGTGACCGAGCTAATATGATCACGAGTGATTTTGGCTTTTAAGTCTAACATCCATCCCAAATGAGTATTATCTTTACCCATTGAGTTATATTGTAATGACTAGACTTGATCTAAGTATATAATATTTTGCGCATTTTTGAGCTTTTATATATCATGTTGGCCCAATATTTTATCAATGGACTAGGTTGTCAAAATCAATATATAATATTTTGCGCATTTTGAGCTTTTATCTATCACGTTGGCCCAATATTTTATGAATGGACTAGGTTGTCAAAATCAACCCCATTAGTTCCAAACATACATTTCAACTTACGTAGTGATCTAGAGAATTAAACAACTAGTTGAAAATATTGTGATGATGAAAAGCAACCAAAAAAATTACAAGTCTTTTAAAAAAGTAATATATTTTGTTATTAATTACCATTTTTGTTGAGAACTATGATAACAAAAATTCACTATATTATTGTCCCGTTATACAATCACAATCAAAAGTTCGGATTGTACTTGATCACAATTTCTTAATTCAACCTTTAATTTATTTATGGAACGGTCTAGCATTAAGCGTATATTTCTTTCATTCGTTTACTTTTCATCCCCATTCCCACAACTCGGGAAATAAAAAAGCTTTTAAACCTAAGGTTTTCTTTCTTCTTTTCACAATTTACATTGAACAAAGAGAAAAATCCTTTTTCTGTGCATTCTCTACTCAAGGACAGAGCCATGGAAACAAAGATTACTGTTCCTTTCATGGCCATACGTGTGTGTGTGTGTGTGAGAGAGAGAGAGAGAGAGAGAGAGAGAGAGAGAGAGAGAGCGGGGTACCATCTGCCAATTCAAGAACCACGCCATAGCGGCATTTAGAACGATACACGATAAGAACAAGCACGTCTGACCTTTAAGCAATCAACATTACGAAAAAAATACGTCATCTCCAACTATGAAACAAAATTAACAGTAAGCTAAACAGATACAAAAGGTTAAAAAATATCAGGCAAACCAATCATAACACCGCACAACCCAATAACCACCTCTAAACGGGTGGTGGTAAGGACTGATGGTTGAAGCATCCACCGAGGCATCTTGAAGAGAAGAAATTAACCAAAATTCACAGATTACTTGTTCCCTCGGAAATACATATAGATTTTCTGCAAAAATAAAAGAAACGTGAACAAGTTAACAAACAAAATCACATAATATGAATCTAATACTGCTCAGAGGGTGCATTTTGACTGCATGCTATATTTTTAGCTTCCTCTTCCCTTCTTTTCTTTCCTTAAACAAAACTTCAATCAATTGTACTCATTTTTAAAAATCATGGGCTTCTGAATTTTGATACAAAAACGTTTCACGAACATAAGATAAAATTGACCCTTGACAAACAGCCCTTTGGCAACATGACACCATTTATGACACAATCGTTGGGTGGAGATGGTATGCTTTGATTAAGGTTCCAATTGCTTGAGTATCTCCTATGGTTAAGAGATCAGAAATATTATGACTAGATCTGAATAAAGATCACATAACATAACAAAAAATTTGTTCCAAAGAACACCCATAATGCCACGTGGAACAGAACACTACTTTGTTATACAAGCATTATAAAGATTGAACTCACTGGCATCATATACTAAGGTACAAAGTTCAAATAACCGGGAGTTCATAGATGATTGTTCTGGCGGCTTAATCTAGTTTTGTCAGTTGTAAATCTAAAGTTAATTAACCAAACCACTTAGATATGTATGTAAATAAACAAAGCCAATAAACAGAAAAAGGTGATATGGCTAGCAACAACTAATAGCAATTCATGAAGTGCTACTCCAACGATTCAATTTATTACACTATGACTGATATTTTTAGCATGCAAAAACCCATCAAGCCCCCCGATTTTCTTATTGCACTCCTTATTGTGCTGTCAGGCGTGGCAGCCTTGAACAGACACCACTTCATTAGTTGCTAAAGATAAGAGTTTTCAGAAATTTAGTTCTCGTGCAATCAAAAACAAATTTTACCATCCACAATTGAGTAAGCAGCTCCAAGGAAAGATTATCAGACACAATGAAATTGAAGCAATACATGCAGAATTAGAACAGATAATAACATAAGCAAACAAGAACAAAGAAAAGTGGTAGATTGATGGACTGCAATAAGCACAACGTAAAGTCTGAACAAGGTTGGAAAAGCACCAATTTTGTCAAAAGCTCATATCTCCTAACCTGAATTACCCACAAGCTTAGCAATGTCTCTAAGCAAAACAAGGCAAACCCGACCAGGTAGAAAATCTGCAGTGAGATGAAGAAGCTTATTAATGTGTCTGAAATTCAATAAACATCTCATAAATCTTGGCTATTAAACATTACATCAAATTCGACCACTTAATTAAATTGTCTTTGCAATAAGCTCTCATGTTTTGATTTGTATCTTGCAGTCATCCATCAATTTCACCCAAACCTTGACAAAGATTACACCTTTTCTATATAACAGTGGATTTAGCTTCATTGTTAACAACAGATTTTTTGTGAAGATATTCAAAGTGAGTTTTTGTGAAGATCCAAAATTTCTTCTGACACAATGAATAAAGTGTAAAATATTCTAAAAGCTGCACTTTCAATACAATTTGAAAACTACCTCACTTTGAGTATTTTAAGAAGCACTTGAGAAAAGGAAGACTTCTCTTCATTACAAAAGGAAACTCAGAAACAATAATCTCATCACAGTTTCTCGTCCAAGATTGCATCTACAATTTTTCTACCTAACCAATAGATCATCATGAACGCAAGATCGATAGCACACCTATGGCACGTGATACGACTACACCACACATTTAATAAAATCATAAATGATGTATATAAGCTCCTGAAAATACAGCTTACCCCAACCAACACATGGTCAGAAAAGACATCAATTGCCGCAAGGATGCCCCTGAGGTTGAGAAACACAAAAGTGAAGAACAAACGAATTATAGTTGACAGGAGAAGAGAAAAAGATACTAAGATAACAAAAGAAACTCTGGCACTGACCAACAGCACCTTCACAATTATGTTCACAGATCAAAAGAGAAACTGAACATGGACTAACTCACGTTAGTGATCTCCCATGAAAAACAATTGGAGGAGCAATAGCTGCCAATATGCAAAAACCAATATGAATCTGCATAAAACAATCGCATCACATAAAAGACAAGAGAACATACAGACTATAAAAAATAAAATCAGGAAACTCATGGTTTAGGAACAGAGTATACCAAGTAGCACAGAAAAAACCAACCAAAGTTTATAGCACTGTTCGTCCTGAAAGTAACAAGAAGAGACAAGCGTCATGTTTCTAATAACAAGCATCTCAGAGAAGAAAAAGAAAAAAAAAATAATAGCGATATCTAAATACCTCATTGCCCGATACAGAGGCCTGTACCAAAGAACATATGAGAGGGGGCATCCAAGCAGGACATAGATTACAGAAAGGAAGAAAATTTTGACACCTACAGGTGGTCAATCATATTATAAACCAGTAATACACAAAGTAATGCAAACATAGAATCGTGGCAAGAAGAAGGAAACATACCGCCACCCCTTATCCAACAAATAGTCACTGCAATAACATTAAACACGAGGCAAAGAACGATACCTGGATGGAAATTCCAAACACATGAAAAAAGGCAACAAAAGGAGAGTTTAAAAAGCGAAGCAAAATTTTTTAGGTCGGCTGGATATATTTGTTGCTTTATTTGGAGGGAGACCGAATTAAATTGAACTAAGCAAGGAAGTGATAAGCATGAAATGACAAAGAGCATCACTTTATTGCCATAGATGATTCAGGATCAACATTCATCCAATTTACAGGGGAAGAAAATAATGCCACCATAGTTTACTTGGTTTTCAGAGGAAAGAGACGGGTAACTAGCACAAAGAATAGTTGTTAATTGCAACTTCATCAAAATAAGACTGAAAATGAACAAATATTGTTTTCAAACCGCATAGTGTGAACATAATTTTGTGAAATTATTCAGGTATACAACAAGACATTGGCCATAATCACAACATTAACATGTGAGGATAAAAAACTTTTGTATGATGGCTAAGAAATGCTATTGTCACAATAGTATCCTTACAGTCAGAAGAAATGGAAGCTGAAGTGACAGTATGACTGAATATTCAAAAAGTAAGGGGTGCATAAACTTTCTGGGGCATGAATTCCTTTTTTCTCCCTAATGAGGGCAAGTCAATAACAAAAGCATAAGCTAAAGGTAAAATAGTTTTTGTTGTAGTCAAGGATATTAGAATTTCTAAGATCAATCTATGCCTCTTGACTTCCAGTAGGATAGTCTTTCCACCATATATGGTCAAAGAGCTCAAAAATGGTTTTCTTTAAGGCATCTGACTGACAAACATGTAGAGAGGGATGTGAACACAAGAAAAGAGAATGGCTGCTCTACTTGGGTGGCTGGAGAGCATTTGAGAGTCAGTACATTATACACCTTCATATTCCATCGGCCTGTGCATGGGTAATAACAACAAGTGCAGATCATGCAAGTGCATCCTGGAAAGGACTGCGGTTCAAGGGGAAAAAGGGAACATACCTAACCAACTAGCAAAAGCTAAATACTGCAACCTTCTGAGCATGAGCAGGGATCTCATTGGCTATATCATGATGAATGATTGGGAAAAAGGGAGGCCAATTTCTATCATCAGTGGGGACACCAGCTGAATTTGAAGCATCAAAACAAATTCAAAATCTCAGTATATGGAAAACAGAAACACAAAGTGATATTATAGTTCTTTGACAAATAACTTACCACTGGCAACAGCATCTTCTCTGCGTTTGATATCCTGCAAGAGACCAGCTCATGAGTACCAAACACAAGTAATAAACTGAAAAGCCAAGTTTACAAGCACCACCCAGAACCAATTATACATAAAATGATTCTGGTAACCAAATTAATGCCATTTTCATATGAAGTTCAGTCTTTTCAAGCTCGACTGAAAACCAAATTAATGTCATTTTCATATGAATTTCAGTCCTTCCGAGCTTGACTGAATTTGACTTTCAAGCACAACAATGCAAAGACAAAGTAAACATTCAGAATGTTTTTCCAAGAATGCACATGATTTAAAAAAAAAAAAAAAAACCAAGACGCACCCTTTCCCTCCTTTTCAAATCCGCTTCCCAATCTGCAAGCTCCTTCTGTTTTTTCTTTGAATCCTGCCAGATTAAACCAAATGATACAAATACTTGACTTAAGGTATTGACAAAGAAAATAACATTGGATAGAATGGATTCACTTCATTACATTCATTGTATCCAATGGTATATCGACTGTTGCATCATGTTTTTGGCCAAGACCCAGGGTATTACTAACAAATTGAGGAATGCGTGACTTTGACCCAGGAGCAGTATTGCCTTTCTGCAATAGACCAAAACAAATGGCATAACAAGATGGCAAAAAATGGTTTTGAGAACATCCACAAACTATGAATAGCATGTTACAAATTTCATAGAACATGAAGAACCAAACAAAATAATAGTACAAAAAGAATGGCATCAAAGATAGGTAACAAAGCTACCTTATAGCTTAGCACAACTTACAACAAGTTAAACGAACAATTATAATACTCTTGCAATTCTCTGCCCAATATAAAACTTGATTAGCACATTGCGAGTTTAGAGCGTCAACATAAGGTGGGCGTATTTGATTTGAAAAAGTATCGACTCCATTTGTAAAGCATAATCTTAATTAGGTTGCACACTCAAAACCACTATAAGTTGGGGGACACTCCCCACTTGAATGAGGTTATGCGAATTTCCAGTAGGAAAAGTTAAAATATTACTTTGTTTGAGCTTTATGCGTTCTTACAACAGATTCTCACACACAAAAGAAAAGGACAGGTACTTTCTAATGAACCAATTCTCAAGTCAAACATCTAAAACTTGTATTATTATATCAGATGTTCCACTAGCATATTATATGTTTTGACCATGATCAGGGTGCACTAGTGAAGTCCTCTGGCGCCAGGGAAGAGGTTATTCTTTTTCAGGTAGCCTTAAGAAAGGAAACAAAGGTGGTTTTTTCCCTTTTTTTTTGGGTGTAAATATTTGCATCTACAGATCCAATGACAAGCCTCATATAGACAACAACGACTGTTAATCAGAAGATCCATGGAACTTAGGTACCACTATCAGAGCCAGCATGTTGAAAATGAATCAGTCTCCAAATAGCCACAAGTTAGTCACAAAGACAAATCAAAAAATGATACAGTATGGATGAAGCATAACAAAAATGACATGACACCACTTAAACATCAAGGTCAGTTGATCGATTAATTGCAATAGACCAACCTCAAGTCTCAAATCAAAAGGATACCACAGTAATAAGCATGGTGAGGATAAGGGCCAATCAATGTACTGACAATGTAACCATAGATTACAGAAACCAAAAGAAGTATAGAACTGTATCATAATATTACTTTTTGGCAAATATTAAACTTTTCTGCCATGCAAAAGATACTAGGCTCAAAAATCTTCCGCTGCGTAATGTTTAGCAGTAGCTTAACAGACCAAAATCATGCATCAACAAAGGTCAAATATTGGTCAAAAGAAGTCCATGGATACCAACTTATGAGAGCAATTTGTACTAAAAATAGGCATTATACATGGTAAAAAAATTATGCTAACGCTGAAGCAGACAATTATAAAAAAAAAATGCAAAAAAGAAGCTTCTAATTTGTATTAGAACTCAACTAAACACATTCCATGGCCGAAATTAAGAAAATGCGCGCGAGTGCACAGAGATTTGAAAGTATGCCTCCCGCTTTCAAATGTTCAAGTAAAAATTATACAAAACTAAGGTCTCGTACACTTAAAACACCAACAGGAAATGATCTTTTTATTTTTTAAGATATTAATTCAATACATGAATAACAGGTCCAAGCATTTAAATCTGACAATATAACAATAAAAAACCCATGTTCACATAAGAAAAACATCAGAGCGCCAATTAAAATTTTTCTAATTAATTTCAACCCTTATGTTATTACAATAAATTAATGTAAAGCATACACATTTCTTAGGTGTCAATTCCCTTCCTACCTAAAATGCCCATTAAAAAAAACTTTATTTCAACTCCCACGCATTGCGAGTAGTTCAAATTTTCTTTTTCCTTGTGTTTTTACTTATCAATACCACTCCTCAATAATAAATTCGCCAAAATTGAAAATTTTCAAAATTCCCCCAAATTTATAAACAATCCTCAATTCAACTCTGATTTAGTCAGAATATCGAATTCCACATCATATACGAGACAACAACCTATGACCTAACATACTAAAAATTAAATTACAATCTAACCCAAAATTCACGGCCAGATTCGAAAGATAAGTGAGAAAAAAAATAAAATAATAAGAATTAACCAAAAAAAAAAGGCTAAAAATAGGCAGATCTAGCAATGGCAAGACTAGAATTTACCGAAAATGGATTGACTTCTTGCTCTTCCTCGTCAAATGGATTGGGATCGCTATGCCGATTCATCGTCAATTGTATTCTTATTATTATTATTCAACTCAATGCCCAAAATATTCCCCAGAAAATTAACCAAAAAAAAAAAGGAATCGAGAAATTTAATTCGTACAAGAACAAAAATGTAGGTAATGTATCTGTAGAGAGAGAAAGTAAAAGAGAGAGAATGAGTGTCAGTGAGTGCTGAGTCGTGCATCTAAGCAAAATCCATTCTGCTTTGTATACGACGCGGGAGTATCAAGTTGGAAGGTAACTGTGTCTTTAATTTTACTTAATTACCCCTGAGAAATGATCTGAATTACGTCCCGGGGGGCATATGCGGTGAGGTTTTGCTATGATGTGATAGGTTTACATGAGATGCAAGTTTCTCTTCGGTTTTTAGCGGACACGTGGAAATTTAGTGACGTGTCATTTGAGGTTATGAGGTGGGTGGATTTTATTGGTTGGTTGGAGGTTAGGTTTGTTTGGTGGTTGAGTTGACGATCAAATCTCAAAATCTCCTCCTGCGTTGCTGACATGCAACGCATTGCGATAGGGGACAATAAGGTGGAATGCGCAAATTCAGGTAGAATTGCCTTAACGGAAAATCGGTGTGGTGTCAATGCCTGATATAGCTGTTAAAAAATAACCGAAAAATAAAAAAAATCGAGAAAATCGACTTGTTCCGAATAGAAAAAAAAGAGTAATCGAATCGGTTACTGACACCGAGTTGGGTAACGGGTCAGTTCATAAATTAAGTGGGTCGGATAGCGATTCACATCCTTATGAATTGGTGGGTAACCGACCCGATTCATAATAAAGGGTAGTTTTGTTGTTTTTGTATGTGGTATTGTTTTACTAATTCATTGTTTATTTTTTATTTATTTTATTGTTACTACTAATTTGTACTTCTATTTCACTCTTGATTGATGAACATTTGAGTATTTATTTTATTATTTGGATGTTCATTTGACTATTTATTAAGTATTTTTTATTTTTATGGCTAATTGAAATATGATGATGAGTTTGAAAAACTAAACGACTACTTGTTTATTTAGTTTTTTGTTTTTTGATTGCTTTGAAAGTTACAGCTTTATGATATAATTTAACTTTAAGATCATTGATACTTGTGTTATTAGTGATTTAACGATGGTTTATAATTTTTTCTTATTTTATTTTTATTTTAAAAATACCAGTAAATTATGATGGATTAGGTCGGGTATCCAGCCTATCAGAACCGATTTTGTGAGTAATCGAAAGGCTGGGTACCCGCTATATGTGGACCAATTAATAGTTTGAAATTTTGCCGAATCAGTAAGACCGGTTCGGTTCACAAATTTTGTTCATGGACCGGGTACACCTCTAATGCCTGATCTTCATTTTTCATTTTCTTTTTTAAAAAAATTCTGGTACTCCACTACTAAAAAAATTTTAAAAACTTACTCAATTTTTAATTCGATAAACTGAGTATTATTCTGTTTATTTCTACCATTAAATCATTTTGATCGCCGATACATGATAATAAATTAAATATGGGACGAAAAAGTCATTAATCACGTTAATCACCTTGTAGAGGATAAATACACCTTGTCTGAGTGTAAATAAATAGATGAAGTAATTAAGAGAGAAATAATGGCGGCAAAACAGGTGGGAAAAGACAACTGTGTTTTGATTTTTCCCTTTTTTATTATTAAATAATAAATAATTAAATGCCTATAAATATATCCATAGACTTAACAGAACTAGAAATACTTGGTGACTAAAATAGACGAAATGGTTAATTATATGATTAGAAGAAGTTTAGTGAGCTATCTGAAATTTTTGACAGTTGAGTAGCCAAAATTTTATGATCACAATAATTTGATGAACTTCAAGGCAGCTTGAACTTATCACCAAAATATCAAGCAACAGAAAGAAAGATTTAAGGTGATTCCAATTAGAAGATATATATATATATATATGTATATATATTGACGGAATTAGAAGATATGTTGAAGATAAATCAGGACGTGCAAGACAAGACAACCCTACAAGCTTGTGGTCATGGCAACTAGCAATTTAGATGAATCTATTAAACCTTTTACCGTACACGTAAAGTGATTAAATATATAGTCCGGGATCGACAACGAGTCATTGTGGATGAAACAAAATCATCAAATAGAAATGTCGTTTTCATTTGTTTTAAAGGTAAGGTTAATAGCATAGCTTCTCATATTACAGCTGTAAAATTAAAATGCAAATACAAGGTTCCTTCTGTCGGCAACGAGGTGCAAAAACACCCTGTAGGATTACACACGTTTACCACAAAAAAAGTGGAAAAATGCGGAAGAAAACATACATGGAATCAAAGCAGTATGCCTTTCCTCGAGCTAATTTCGCAAGTATTGCTTCCCACCAACCTAACCTAAAGCCTGTTAATGTCAATTCACCATTGCGCTAAAGATTGAAGGCTCCCAGTCTCCAATCAGTCTTGTCAAAACGGTAATGCCAGCCCGAGCAAGGGCTGTGCCACGGTCTGGTTTGACTTACCATACATTGAGAGATGGTCAAGTTAAGAACTGAACAAAACCAACTAAAACCAATCAAACTGGACGGTTGAAAGTCCATGCACTGATCTGATTTAGAAGCTTCAAGTTTAACCCACAATGATTTTGAGGCCTAATTACAAGTAATCTTCCCATCCAAGTGCAGTCAAGAAGGGAGAGCCATGAGTCCTGTGACATGGACCATTTTAAAGGGCATCAAGATTGATCAACTCATCATTGTCCAAGTAGATTACAGGCTCTTCTGAGTTGGCTTCTGAAAGATCTACAGCTTCTTCCGAGGCTTTGTCTAAAGCATCTGCTAAATCAGCTTCCCACCAACCAAGTTGGCAGACTTTTTTGTAAGTTCTATAGCCGGAAGCTTTCAGACCTTCTGAAATCATGTTCTTGATAGACTCACAAGTTGTCCCGCCAGAATTCATTGCCTCCAAAAATCTTTCAGCAAATCCAGGATTCCAGAAAACAATAATCGCACAATTCCTATCGGCTAGTCTAACGTCATATTCTCCAGAGAACACTTCATGTGAACATTTGAGAAGGCTCTTCAGCTCGCGGGCAGACATCCCACATTTAAATCCCCACAAGAAAACCAAATTTCCAGTGCTAATTCTTCTAGTGTTTTTAGTTGAAATGCCTACATCTTCATCAGAACGATCTGATGAACTGATGAAGCAAGGATTGAAGATGTTTGCACAGGATTCAAGCACAGGGAAGGAAGTGATATTTTCAGCTTCGGAAGATTCTGGAACATTTTTCAATATTAAACAGAGCTTGGCAAATAACTCACTTATCCTTAGAACATCACGACCATGAACCCCGATTCCATCTCCCTCAACTAACAGAACAAAATGTCCACAAGTCAAGATTTAGTAAATCATGAAATGACTCCAGACTCATGCAGAAAACAAAAGTAACAGCTCAAGTGCAAGCCCAAAAGTTCATTATTAGTAGCTTCCTATAGCCAATTTCAGATACCTTGACCCTTGTCCCAATTTCAGGGGCCAAGCATGAGAGAATTAATAAAGCATTGTGAACCATTACGGGTCAGAATAACTTTGATAATTTTCAAATACCAAAAAACTACTTTACCGTGCTGAGGAATCTCCACATTTAGTGGCATGGTGAAACTTCTTTTCAAATACAAAATGGCTGCAGGTATATTGTTCACTTTTTTCAGAGGACCAATTTGCTTCATAAGATGGTTGACATCAAATATATGAGAAAAGACTGAACACAATGAACTCTTGAATTCATCAATTGTTGAAGGCAGTGGAGCTAAGAACTTCGAATGGATAAATGCAAATTCTGCATGAAATCAGCACAATAAGGTGTTACAATAAATGAGCTGATTTTTGCTGTCTGTGGAGGCTGAAATTAAAAAAACATTAGCACATAGAGATGGAGACCATTGACTGAGTTGTGGGCAACAACAGGTTTCTGAGAAGTAGAAATCAAATCAATCACCTCTCTGAACCCACGAACCCGCACATTATGTTCCTCTTCCATAAGTTGTAGTTCCTTCTGTGAATTTGAAAAAGAAAACTCAGTAGAGCTGGCGGAACACATTGCTTAAATTTTCTTGAAAAGTGAGTACTGACTTTTTTCTGGATACCTCTAATACATCTTTGTCCTCCTTTGAACTAGTCAAAACAACTCGAACAGCCTGGCTACCCCCTCCCTTTGCTGGAACTAATAAGGGCACCAGGTCAGTGTACTCACGTAACATCTGCAGACCAATGTCTATAGTGAATAAGCATGAGCACAAATACAGCGAACTCATCTCATTGTAATAGAGATTAGGATAAACTAGCCACCTAATTGTACAAAAAATCATTATTTTCAAGGTTATTCACCTCCATTACAAGTTGCACTTGACGTTCACTGCAGATATCTATGCTCAAGCTTGGTCTTGAGCCAAACACTTCACTTCCTGAGATTATTTTTCTCAAAGAACTAATCAGGGCATCTGCCAGAGTGAAAGAAACAACAATATCATATATATAGGTGAGACAAAAAAAAAAATATATATATATATAATTTTACCCAAAAAAGCAATGACCAACATACTGCTCACCATCAGTCTTATTCTCTGAATCTTGGCACGCACTTTTCCAGTTCCTAACTCGAGATCTAATCCTGTCTACAAACATAGAATCAGCAACAGAATGTGCTGAAGGAGATTGAACTGGTTTCATATAGCTACTAGGCAATGGATTTCCAGTTTGATCTTTAGCAGCTGATTCTTGAGCTCTAGATAAGTATGATATGCCTGTTCCAAGAGAAAGAACCAAGTAGTAACTTTGCAAACTAAGAACAGCCCTTGGTGTAGACACAACTAATACAGCCAAGCTGTTGACAAACCTTCAGAAGATATAAATAGGAATTATACTTCCACTTTTTCCCTTTTTATTTGTGCCTTGGGGGTGGAAGGAGGAGGGAGGTGTTTAAGATAATGTGATAGGATGAATTTCATTTTACCATATTAACTGACAGAAGATCAAAATGGTTACTTTTCATAAACCCAAAGCACATAGGATGCTAAGAGACATCCATGTATCAGTAATATTGAATTCTTATATCTGCATGAGGAAAAAATGAAGACAAATAATTCTGCAGTCCCATCCTATCAATTTATCATGAAAACAAGAAGGATGAATCATCTCCTATGTACTATCTCACAAAAAAACTATTAAAGTTACTTACCATCATAAATGCAGGCATTAAAATCAAAACCTTCTCGAGCCATAGCAGTCAAGTACGATGATTGACAGAAAAAGCTGTAAGAAGGCATCCCTATTTTCAATTCATCCCTGGGGAACAGATGAAAATTGTACCTACACACAGTGAACGAGATTGGATGAATCATTATTCTCTTACTGTTGCAATGTTTATGCAATGTATGGCCTCAAGAACTAACTCTTTTTTTTTTTTTTTTTTTTAATGCCCATAAGTAACAACTAAGTCTGGCAACCAACCCAAGAAATTGGCTGCAGGCAGCACATACAGATATACGCACAGAACTCAAAGACATACTTGTATTAGTTTATATGTTTCTTTCTGTGCCTACAAGCTTACCGAAGAGTTAATCTCAAGAAAACATAGTTGACAAAATTTTAGAACTCAATAAGAAGTTATAAGCAAAACAAAAGCCACAGAGCTCCAGAAATAAAATTAAACTACAACTTAGTGTTCTCCTTAGCGTTACAAAATCCCAATCAACAAATTAAGAAAAATGAATAGAATCACAGGAAACATATCACATGGTATTTTGTGATATTTCCTTTTCAGACTATCATCAGCTCAGCTTGCTTACAGCGTGGCTGGAGTATTCTATCTTAGCTACTTCATAATCATGAAATCTTCACTTCACCTCCTTAAGACCTAAAGAATATCGAACCTAATCAAACATCACTCGAATTTTGCTCTCTTCAAGAAATCAGAGCTAAACCAAAACATGGAAACCATAACACTTGCACCCAATGGATGGATATGAATCCCCGTCTTTGTAACAGGATAAATCCTTTCGCCACACCTATACACCATTACAGATGTTAGGGCGCCTAAAACCTCTTCAACACCAAAAAAGAAAACTATTTTATGTTTCAAATATGAGCCACGCTTTCCTTTGTATATATAAACCTCCACAAATATTCAAATTACACCAAATTTTGACAAGGGTTTACACCATTTTCCACTATTACATGAACTCGAACCTAGTTTCAGGACAGTTTAGTGGTGACGCCGCTTCACATAACTCCCCAAAACAATTGTAAATTTTAGCTTCTTGAGGAAACTGAATTTTTTCTTTATTTTTTTGAGACAAACCATCACCACACCGTTTTCTAATATGTCAAAAACGTCAATTTCTACAAACAATCTTGAATATTGGCTCCACTATTTCAAGTACGCTTCCAACATTTTCCATATAAAATTACAAAATTCAATCACTATACAACCCAAAAATCAAATATTTATCATATAAAAAGGATCAAGAAAAAGGGCCTTACGGGTGAGAAATAATTTTGGAAGACTCAACAGAAAAAGGGCAAACAGCAAACTGAAAGACCTGAAACCTCTCTGCAGCATACTTAGCTTTAAAGTAGGCAACTTCAGCTGTATCAAAGGGCAATACTTTCTGCCAAGAAGACGAAAAAGCACCAGTCTTTTGCAAGGAAACAGCAACAAAATTGGAATTAAAGATGTGGGTTTTGATCTCTTCTAAAGCCTCTGAGAAGTTGGACTTTGTGACTTGCTTTATAGCCCATTTCTTGTTGTTGAGGATGGAGTTTTGATGGTGGGCTGGGTGGATTTTTGGTATTTTGGTGCAGAGGAGGCGCCTCTGCCACAACATCGATTAAGTTTTGTTGGCTGACCTCTTGTTTCTCTGCTGGGGAAAAGGGGAGGCACGACTGCTTATGTAGGTGGTGGGGGAATTTCTCAGGTTTCTTTTGGAAATGTGCTGCAGCTAGAAGGCGTTGTCCTTTGGTGCTGCATTAGAATCACGCTTGTATAACTTGAGCCTAGTTTGGGAGCTCAGGAGAGAGAGTTGTTTGGAAGAGAAACAAGTTATTTGGGGGTGCTGTAGAAAAATGGAATGCTTTAACCAAACTAAGGGGGCGCTTGGTTCACAGATCGGAATCGGAATCGGAATTGGAATCATTCACTTTGGAATTGGAATGAAGTTTTTCATTCCAATATCCTTGCCTGGTTGGATGTCGGAATCGGAATCGGAATCATTCACTTTTGAAGATTTTATGATCCTAAATCATCTAATTTTATTGATTAACAAATAAATGATGATGTTTATTAATAGTTTATCACAACAAAACAAATAAGAAATCAAAAAGAAGTCAAAGTTGTAAAATTTTTAGAAATGATTCCGATTCCCCCCAATTTAGTCGGGAATGGAGGATTCCCAAATTTTCAGAAATGATTCCGATTCCCCGATTCCCATTCCCTCCAACCAGGCAGGCTATAAGGGATTCATTCCGATTCCTGATTCCGATTCCCATGTACCAAGCAGCCCCTAATTTTGCACTTTGACCAAATTACAGTCTAAACATGTGAATTTTATCAAATGCCTCCTTCTATAAATGTGTTAGAAACGTGTGACCAAAAATCCTAAGATACACTTTTTTTTTATTTTATCCAATTTAGATTAATTACATTTACTTTTCTTGAGATTTGTCGGAATTACATAATAACCCCTATGATTAGTTCAAGATTATAATCCAACCATTTGACTATATTAACAATTATTGAAGACCTCCCATTTTAAATTGAATAATGTATCTCAATATGCTCATTAATTCTTAATCCTTTTTGATTACCCTTCTTACAAGCTACAATCAAAGTAATACAAATTTTTATCTATATGACATTATCAGAAATGTAATTCCGGCTACTATTAATAAATACTAAACATCAACAACTATTTATGTGTATTTACATGTCACCCAATTCTATTTCTCAAATACAATAAATTTTTAAAAAATTTCTGAAAGTATACTCTAATTCCACTATTGTCATTATTACCTATTAATTCAATATCTTATACACAATCAGCAATCGTTAAAAAGTTAAACGTAAAATTTCATAAAAGAATATTAGAGATTCAAACAAAAGCTCAATTTCAAATTCATGATAAAGTTTTTCTTAATTTGAATACAATTTTTTAAATAAATTAAATTAAATTTCTTATACTACGTATCCAGTACTCTATCGAGATTTTATTAGTATTTTTCCTTTTATTTTCTTTAGCAATATAGTAGTCCTAATTATTTATTATTATTTATTTATTTGTCTTTTAGATGATTATAGAAAATTCTTGATATGCATATTGGACTACAATTTGGTCAAATTACAGGATTCGTTTTTTTGATTTGAACAAACCTTAAGGAGATAAATGTATTTTTAACAAAGGGTATTTTTGTTATTTCACTATTTCCATTACTAGTTTTTAAAGTCGTTATTGGTACTGTAAATAATTTGGTCAAATCATAGGATCTTCCATCCGCACGAGACTCTTCCTCACATTTTTTTAGTCATTTGAGCATTATTAACAAAAAATTTTACCATTAGGGCACCATGTTGTAATCAAACTATAATCTACTTTTCATAATAAATACAAATACTATCCCGTCTACAATTGAAAATGTGATGTTTTTCATCTTTGTCTGTCCCAAATTGTGTGTCATTTTCGAATTGAAAACATGATATTTCTCAACTTTAATTGTCCCGTATTATTTGTCATTAGCAAAAGTTCAATATATTTATTGTTATTTTTAAATTCTTATCATTATCTTTTTAAAAGTGACATAATTTATACAATTCAAAATTTGAATTTTAAAAGGTGATTTGAAAGATTTAAAAAACTATCACTATTTTTAGACTATTTTTGGATTTTTTTAAAAAAAAATATTAGATTGGACACTAAAAGGAAAAATTGTGCCTCCTTGATCCAAACCATAGCTAAAACTACCAAGAATCCAAGTTGAAGTATGGGTTAATTACACTTTGTCCCCTCAAAAGTGGGGCTAACTGATATTTTCCCCCCTTTAATGCAAAAAAATATACATTTTGGACCATAGAATTTGGGTTTTTATTAATTTTGTTTGGTAAAATTGTTAAAAGTCTAAATTATGCTTATAAAGTTTTTTTGTCTATTTGATAAATATACTCATAGGTACTAACTTATTCTTTTTCCTATTTTATCCCATATAATCTGTCGTGTTCATATAATATGTGTTTATATGAGCATGATATGCGTGTTTAGGATAAAATAAAGAAATAAAAAAGGATAAATTTTAATGCCTATGGATATATTAGTAAATACGAGTGCGTAAGATAAAATAAGGAAAAAGATGAATTTTAATGCATATGGGTGTATCTGTTAATAGACATGCAATGTAGACTTCAAACTTTAACTAAACAAACAAAGTTAACAAAAAAAAAAAAAAAAAAACAAAGTCTTCGTTACAAATGTAAATTTTTTGCATTCAGTGGGGCAAAATGACAATCTGCCCAACTTTCAGGGGCAAACTGTAAATTCATAGATATTAAGGCCCGAAAGGTAATTCTCCGAACCTGAAAACCCTAGAAAAATCCCGTTTGGTTAGTTTTCCAAACTTCGGGAGTTTCTGGGGTTTTGCTCTAGCTTCAGCAAGTTTGGTTCCACGCTGAAAACCGCCACGAAACTGCTGTCGTTAGTGAAACCCCAGCTCCCAAAAGCCATGGATAACAATGAAAAGATAGCTCATAAGAAGCAAAAGAACAAGCACAAGAGAAAACACGAACAAGCTGAAGAAGAAGCTCAAGCAGAGTCTGAGATTATTGCTACAGAGACAAAGAAAGAGAAGAAAAAGAAGAAGAAACAGAAGCAATATGAGATTTTGAATAACGGGTTGCCCTCAGAGTTTGATGAAAAGGCTGAGAACTTTGATGGGTCAGTTGAGGAATCCAAGAAAAAGAAGAAGAAACAGAGACAAACAGAGATTTTGAATAATGGGTTGTTGCCAAATTTTGAAGAAAAGGCTGATATTGTTAACGGGTCAGTTGAGGAATCTAAGAAGAACAAGAAAAAGAATAAGAAAAGGGAAGAAGAAGGCGGAGAAGAGGGTGAAAAAGACAGCTTAAGTAATGGATTTGTGGAGAACAAGAAAAATGGTGTGCTTGATGAGCATGTGGTGGAGGTGAATGAAAGTAATGACGGCGTGGTGGTTTCTGGAAAAGATGTGAATGATAAAAAGTACAAGGCTCTGAAATCATTTGGGGATTCTGGGCTTCCTGATAATGTGCTGGAATGCTGCAAGAATTTTGATAAGCCGTCCCCCATTCAGTCCCATTCTTGGCCTTTTCTGTTGGATGGTCGCGATTTTATTGGCATTGCAGCAACTGGATCAGGTAGTCGTTGGATATGTGTAGTTTTCTTTGAATTTTTTAATGTGCTATGGTGTTTATGTTTATTGGTTGCTTTGCTCGTGTGATCAGGCAAGACATTGGCATTTGGGATTCCAGCTATTGTGCATGTATTAAGCAAGCGTAATAGTAAGCCGCCAAAGAAAGTGAATCCCCTTTGCCTTGTACTTTCGCCTACGAGAGAGTTAGCTCAACAGGTATGTATTCTATAATCCCTGTAGTGCTATGAAATGTGTCTGCTTTGATATAATTGTTTGCATCACTGCTCAGATTCTGAGTTTCAATTAAATATTTTTTGTTTTATTGGCATAAATGAAATAATGGTTCTTGTATGATTAAAGAGTATATGATTTTGACGTGAGATGAAATCAATCAAGGGTGAAAGCATGTTATACTCCAAATGCTTTGTTGCTTAGCTCTTTGATTGATAACAGAATAATTTGTTTAATGAACTATGTTAGTGTGGTGCAGAAGTGACAGCTTTGATTTGATAGTGTTGCTACTCAGAAGTTGCTCGATCTGTTTCGTGCATTGGTTACCTTTTTCTCATGTTGCTGTCTATCCTGCGATGTGGTGCATTGGTTTTTGGCTTTCAAATATATCTATAAGATACATTTCTACAACTGTGTTAGGCTGCAGAATAATGTGTGTGAAGAATGCAGACTGCTTCTATGAATTGTCACAAATCTAAATTTTCAATAGACACAATAAGATGCTACTATAGTTGTGCAGAGAAAAGTTAACTGCATCTTTGTTTTTTGCTTTCTTAGTTCAAGCTCCTGTTTGGCTTTGTTTCTTTGAGCGTGTTTATACTATTAGGAGACTGAGATGAAGAGTTGATCTGGTGGATAAATGGCCTTCCATATTCCTTGGAGTTAAAGCTCTAATCATTTATTACCCTGCTTGCTATCTCTGTGGTAAAGAATAAGAGGCTCAATGCTTGGTTAATAGAAATTCTTGTGGAGAAATATTATATCAGAAGGAATCAACCATTTGTGGAATCATTAATTTTTCAACCGGGCTACTGGCTGATGTAATTAATGTCCAAAAGATAATAAGTTTGTTAGATTTGGCTCCAGTATGTTTAAAACCCATTTGGAATATGGTGGCACGAGAAAATATTCTCAAAATCCAAATGTAGTTTCTTTCTTGCAGGTTTGGTTAAATACTTATATTACTGTTTTGCATCACAACTAATGCATGAAAACAGTACTAATGTATGTGTGAAGTATGTCATTGGCATAGAACTATATAGACAATGATTACTGAGGGAAGGGAGTTGTAATTTTTGTATATTAGAAATTTATGTCGAGTTCTTTGTAAGCAGGCCTATGTTTTTGAAATTCAGGAGAACTTCTTGGCTTTATTGTTACGTAAAATTTACCTTTGTGATTTAACCAAATCTTATTCACATGTCAATATAATCAATGGCCAAATAATTTCGATATGTAAATGGACAGATTGCCGATGTGCTCTCTGATGCTGGAAAGCCTAGCAGAGTGAATTCTGTTTGTCTATATGGTGGAACTTCAAAAGGACCTCAGATAGCTTCTCTAAAGTTGGGTGTGGTACGGTTCTTTTCATTTGATGTTTAAACACGTTCTTATATTCAACATTGATACTTAGGATTGTTAAAGTTTGCACTGTGTGTTCGGCAATGGAAAATTGCTGCTAATATCTTTTCTTTTGCTATTGGGTTGTTCTTTGACTTTTAAGACATAAAACATGTGATCTAATCCATTTTAACAATGGACATTCCTGTCTGTCTGGTTGCTGAAGACAAGACATGTTTAATAGTTGTTGTGAAACTTTGCTACTAGTGATGGAAATTGTTTATTTCATGTTTGAGTAAATGGTCCTTGTTGAGTTGTAAGCACTTGAATTTGTTGGAATAGTCCCTGAAATCAATCCATGCATTAGTTTGGGTTGGTATTCAGGAGGGTGAGATCGTCAGTTGGAGATTACTTGGGTAGTTCTTCTATGTGATGCTATTATTAGAAACTAAGATAACTTTAAAGATACCCGTCTTAATTTGTGGCAGTATCATAAGGTTGGGGGTGTGGCAGAGCAATATTTGCTGCTGAATGTTGATGACGGGCTAGTAAATTGTGTTTCAAAAGTTTTCTCTTGTTATGGATTCTTAAACTTGTTTGATTTGGTTAGCCATCCTAGTTGTTGTTTTTACACATGGCTTTTCTCTTTGGGGGATATAGTTTTGATCTATAAGGATATGCGCAATTTGTTATCTGAATGTATTGTTCTCTTGATTTTGGATGGAGTATGTTAGTCTTACATCTTCTCTCATCTACCAGGAAATTGTTATTGGAACACCAGGTCGTCTAAAGGACTTGATAGAAATGGGAGTCTGCCACCTCAATGAGGTTAATTTTGTGGTGAGTCGATATTAACTGTTTTTTAGCTAAAATTTGCACAGGTGGTTAACCCTTTTCGTCATTTTGTATGTCGTGTATCAAGTTTGCTGATGAAAAGAAGCATCAGAATGTCTTTTGACTGTAGATATACTTAGCTATAATTCAACTTGTTGAAAGCCTTTTCTCCAAGTTTGTGCCAGTGCCTAGCCTGAACAGGGCAGTTGTTTATAGGCTTACTTCAGAAAGTGTTAGTTGCTCAAGGTTTTGCTTCAAGCTGACATAATTTTATGTTTATTAGCCTGTTTATGCACTTACTCCAGAAAGTGCTAGCTGCTGCTAGGTTATCCTGAAAGCAGACATAGTATTATGTTTATTAGCCTGTCATGCTCTAGATAGCTATGGCTTTCGAATTAAAGTTTAAAATTGAGTGAACCAGATGCTACTCTAGATTTCTGCTTTCGTGAACCAAGGGGCACTAGATTCTGTTTTTAACTTGTTTATTCTAAAAATCTGATCAGTAGACTTTGCTGCCATTTTATGTTTCCATCTAATTTGTTGTCTAACATCTAACGCAGGGTTTTTGCGAGGTTAATGACTAACACTTATAGAAGCTCAATATTGTTGACCCCTAGGGTGTTACTTCCTCTAAAGCGCATGATATTTTAATTTAGCTTGTGTATGCAGTACCCCTTTTTAAATATTCTTGTGCAAATTGCATGACTGCTAATATGAGATTCTTCTTCTGGACGAAAGTTATTAGGTAGTTGGATGAGAATTGTGGCGTACTTTATGCCCTTTTTTATTTGGACTTGTGGGAGGGAATGGATTATTCAAATCACGACTTTTGTTCTAAGAGCTAGCTTAGGGTTCATATGTTTGATATATACTTAAATCGGTTATATCTTATTTTTCCTAGATTGGCTTATATGTTCCAGTTCTTCTAGGGTTTGGATATATGCAGTCAAAGACACTTTCAAGGCGAAAGATTCTGAATGAAAGTTTAGAATGGTGTAGGGTTTTAGTGTTCCTGCTACTGATACCAGTTATGTATACATGCTTTGCATGTAGTAGGGTGGGGCCATTGATAACAGTCTATCTAGAGGATCGAAGAATCGTGACAACCTACCTTGAGAACTCAATGAAAGATTTACGGTGATTTTGATGAGCCTAAGTTTTGTGGTTCGGATGGGTTTGTAGGCTGATTTTTTATTTTAAACAAGAAAAATTATCTTGACTAGTGATCTCATGTCTTTACAAGCGTTAATGCACTTAAAGCTTGTCAGAAGCTTAAACTGGAGTGGTGGGATTAACTTTTTGGATATGGTCCTTTCATCGCGAGTGCAGATATTAAAGGATAGTGAATTTGGGCCTTATTACAGAAGGCCAAGTAAGGCTTTATTGACAGTCTCACATCAGCATTTAATTACACGTTGGGGAACAATAGTTGTTGAGAGTATTCTTGCAAAATAGGTAATATCTTCCTGGTGGAATTTGAATATTGCCCTCTAGAATTAGTGTCTTTTTTATCCTTGTAGGTTTGGGGTGGGGGGGCAGTGTGGGGTTTAGTTTGGAGGATAGTTCTGTTTTTGTAAACCTTACATTGACATATGGATGTTTGTATCTTAATCTTCTAGGGAGATATATTGACACAGTACAAAGGATAGTTTCGTTTTTGTAAACCTTACATTGACACATGGATGTTTGTATCTCAATCTTCTAGGTGGACATATTGACGCAGCACAAAAGCTAATGGTAATTGAAAAATTATAGATAGTTGTTTTAAAGGCTTAAAACTCACAAGCTATGGGCCGAAAAATCGCAGGAACAACAGTTCTTCAAGGAGAAATATGCATTTGAAGAAACCTTGCAGGTGGTTTACATTTGTGCACCTGTCTGTCTCATCTGTTTGAGAATTTTGATAAGTTTTAATGCTCTTACTAGTTGGTTTCTTGGTATGATTTCCTTAAAGAAGATTGCAACTGTTATGTTCAACTCCAGTTATTAATTCTTTTGTAGAGTATATGTATTTGTTTTTACATACTTCTTGCTACATGAATGTCACATTATATGAATAGGAATTTCTGAATTACCATTTAAATCTGAGAAAAGAACTATTAATGCTTGAGTTTTTTAAAATTAGGTGTTAGATGAAGCTGATCGGATGCTTGACATGGGTTTTGAACCTGAGGTTCGTGCTATATTGAGCCAGACATGCGCTGGTATGAAATTCAGCTTTCAACTTATCATTGCTATTTGAGTTCTGATTCATGAAAATGTGATCTACATATATATTCAAATTCAATTAGTGTGACTGATAGTATGGCAAATGATTCCGTAAATTGTTGATGTACTGTGCATGGTTTGGGCTTCTTTGTTTGAACATTTTTTCCTTTGCTCCTTCTTTGGTGAAGATCTTTTTTGTTATGGTATAGTTTAAGGTTCTTTAGGTAAAATGGTCTTTATTTGTCTTGCTTTTTACTTGGGTCCTACCACTTACATTTCCTAAGAGTGGAAGTATGTGGTTCTATTGGTGTCTTTAAATCTTGTATGGTAAACTCGACCATACACATGTACTCAGGGATTTTTTTTTTGTTTTGTTTTTGTTTTTTTTTTTGGGGGGGTGGGGGGGAGGGGGAGGGTAAAAGATTAAAATAGTTATGTGGGAAACTCCTTATTTCATTCTCACTTTTATTGACTTCAGATGTATTTTTGTTGAGTTATTATTTTTTTCATCATGTATTGATGATACATCTGCTATTTGAATCTTGGACATGTTGCAGCTCGCCAAATGGTAATGTTTAGTGCAACATGGCCTCTGCCAGTTCACCAGCTAGCTCAAGAATTCATGGATCCCAATCCCGTTAAGGTGTGGTAACTCGATCAGAGTTCTTTATCATTGATGTTCCTTCCACTTTGTTAATCTTTTAATGCGAATTGTGAACCTTATCCTAGGTGGTTGTTGGGTCTGAGGATTTAGCTGCTAACCATGATGTCATGCAAATTGTGGAGGTAAAGAATATTTCTTGGTAAAAGACTTGAATGATGTTATAGACATCAGTGTTAACATGTTTACTTTTTGTCAACCTCTTTGCTTTTGAAGGTTTTGGATGATAGAGCACGTGATGAACGTTTGACAAATTTACTGGAGAAATACCATAAATCGAGAAGGTATATAATTTCCAGTTATATAATAAGTTCAATTTTTTTCCTTCTCAACACCGGCTTTAAATATACTTGTAAAATTTTTGTACTCATTGACACATAAAATCCATCAACAGCAACTCTATGTGAACGTGTTGCTGAAATTTTGAAGTAGTCTAGTTTCATTAGTTTTTCATCAGATTGAATTTCATTCTGGATGCCAGAAGGGTTGTTTCTGAACTTATATATTCTACCAGTCGCTAGCTTAACAAATCCTTTCCATCTTATATATGCTTGCTGTTTATTTGAAGCCCTTTCCATGTTATATTTATCTCTTGATCCTTGGAAATGGCTTTTGTGTAGTTGGGGTTGTCAAATATCCTATTTTGAAAGAGTTAAATAATGAAAGACAGCTTCATTTTTTTCTTTTTCTTGTTTATATGTTCAAATACATGTTCAATCTCTTTGTTAATTTAGGGTTATCTCTTGAGCAGGAACAGAGTACTAGTTTTTGTTTTGTACAAGAAAGAAGCATCTCGAGTTGAAAACATGCTACTCAGAAGGTACTATTTATTTCCCCCCAAAAAAAAAAAAAAAAAAAAGGAGGCACTATTTGGTTCTTTCCTCTGTCGAGTATTTATTGAAGTTAGAATGGAATTGTTGACCTGGCAAAATGTTTTCCGCAATCACTTGATTCTGATCTCACATTGAAGATGGCAAGAGAATGGGATAACTGTACTTGTATCACTGGATTGTTATTGTGTATGTATGTATTTTTATCTGTACTTCCCCTTGTGTGATCTTTACCACTGTTAGATTTTGTTTAAGTTCTATAGTTTTCTTCAATGTGCATATCTTATTGCTTGTGCCAGGGGATGGAAAGCTGTTTCCATAAGTGGTGACAAAGCGCAACATGCCCGTAACGAGGCCCTCTCACTGTTTAAGGAGGGAAGCTGTCCTCTAATGGTACAAAATAATTTCGGAATTTGTATTCTGCTCTTCTTTTTGATCTTTTGTCCTCTATATATATATATACATATATATATTTTTTTGGGTACTAACACTGTGACTTTTCTTTTGCTTCTTGGGATGATACTACAATATTTTCTTCTGATTAAATTGATTTTTTTTAAGTTCTAGTCCAAGTTTCTTCACCACTCCTGTGCCTTTAGTTTTAGGTGCTGTTTTGACATGGTTAACAAAGACCGCTCCTCCTCTCTCTCTCCCATCACCTGTCCCCTTCTATTCTATTTTTTATGTCGTATTATTTGCATAGCAAACAATAACTCGTTGCTTTGTTTTCTATTTTTTTCCCTTATCTCATTTCACTGGGAACATGCTGTCAGACTGCATGCATACTCGTCTCTCATTCAGCTTTAGCAAAAGATGAAGGATAAGATGCACTCATGCACTAGAGTCACATCTCTCTTTGCTTTTGAGCTCCACCTAACCCCCGGTGGCTCCGCCTCTGGCCCTGCTTCCCTCCCTTCTTCTCTTCTCCACCTCACCCCATGTTAGAAGCAGAAAAGTAAAGGGTCTGATAGAGACAAGTTGCAGCAATCAGCTAAGGTTTATAAGAGGCGTGGCAACGATGCTTCTAATGCCCAAGCTTTGATTTGGCATACTCTTGATGACGAGGAACCTACTTGGGAGTTGGCTTGGGTCTAGAGAGTCTATTTTCTGATTTTCTTCATTGGGGTATTTTAGTAATTTTAGGGGTTCGCAGGAATTTTACTTTATGGGAATTTTCTGTTTGGTAATTAGTTTTAATAATTAGTATTTTAGTTGTCTTGGGGAATAAGGGAGCTTAGCTTTCTAGTAGAATTCTATTTTAGTTAAGAGTCTTAATTAGAGTTGGAGTCAAATTGTGTCTTAGATGTTCATAAGTATCATACTTCTCTATCAATAGAAGCAGGTTTTTTACGTTAATAAAATTTCCTGCAGACTCAAGGTCTTCTTCTTGGTTTGTGTGATGCAACCTGACTTTGGGTGTGATGCCTAAAGGATCCTAGGAGTGATTCCTAGTGTTACTAATCTGATTTTTTCTTCCTATTCATATATTTCTGAAATCCACTACACGTTTACTGCAATAATTGTGGTGAAATTCAAGTCCAAGCCTGTTAACAAAAATCTGTCTAGCCTACCAAGTTTCCGTGCTGCGTCAGGGTCTGCAGATGAATACATGGAAAGAAGAAAGCTAATGCATGTCAAATAGAAAAATGATTGAAATGAAATAATCAGCAGTGGTGGAGATAAAGATTGAACAATGGAAAGAGAAGTACATGAGAAATGGGAAAACACATTAAGCAACAGAGTTGCGCTTGTTTAATTCAGATTACGAGACACTATACTGAATTATTAAAATAGAAAAAAAAAGAAAGAGGTCGCCTAGTGTTTTTGCTGATGGTGCTACTATGGTGAAGTTCATAATTTTTTTTTGTTTTTGTTTTTGTCTTCTTCTTCTTCTTCTTCTTCCTTTTTTTTTTTTGGAGATGCGTTAGATAAGCTATTTGGAAGCCTATTTTCTTATTGTTTCTTTAATGTGATTGCAGATAGCCACCGATGTGGCTGCACGAGGATTAGACATCCCTGATGTTGAGGTTGTAATCAACTACAGCTTTCCTCTGACGACAGAGGATTATGTTCACAGAATTGGAAGGACTGGACGAGCTGGTAAGAAGGGTGTGGCTCACACATTCTTCACGAAAGAAAATAAGGTAATTGGAGTGATGACAACAAATTTTTTTTTCATAATTTTACACTTTAATTGTTTATTAATAAGGTATATTTTAAATTTCTTGTTATGGCGCTTAAATTTGTGGTAGGGACTTGCCGGGGAGTTGATAAACGTCCTCAGAGAAGCTGGGCAGGTTGTTCCTGCTGCCCTCTTGAACTTTGGGACGCATGTCAAAAAGAAGGTGCGCTTTATCTTTATACTAAGATGAGTAGTATTCAAACATGTATCATAGGCAAACAGGGGTGTGTGTGGATTACTAGAAGTATCTATTTTATGTTTACCAAAATCATGTATTTGTATTGGTTGCCTCTTACATGCCAACGTACTTTTTACAGGAATCCAAGCTATATGGTGCACATTTTAGAGAAATTGACGCAAATGCTCCAAAAGCTACGAAAATAAAATTTGGTAACTCTGATGATGAGAGTTGAATGAGATGATATAATGTTGTCGGCCTGAGGTGGAAAATTGGTTGCGTGATGTTATGAAGATGCAGATACTAAGCACAGGCAAAATTAAAAAGGAATCTCAATTTTGACTCTAGATATAGAAAATTCTTTTTGTGTGTTGTTTTAAATTATTTACTCGCATCATTAAATAGACATCCTGTTGAATTTTATTGTTGGCTACCGGATACTTATTAGTATAAATCAACTGTTGATTTTGATTTGCTGCTGTTCCACGTTGCATTCTGGAAATCAAGAAATGATTAAAAGCAACAAAACTCTCGAATGCTGCGCCTTTTAACTTGCTACAACACTTAAAAAGAGTAGGAGGGTAAATGGGGTACTGGAAAACCTACAGGGTACCGTTAATATGTTTAACTCACCATGCACCCTTTGGTATAACAAATGATGAAAACATTGAAGAAATTGCAGAACCCAAGCAGCCATGAGAGGAATGGTGGTGCTATACGAGACTCGTAGAATACGTTAGCTTCATATTTTTTGTATGTGACATTTAGGCCTATGTGTGCTGCTCCTTTTTCGCCTAAAAACATAATAGACCGACATGATCTATACCTCAATTCCAAGTGACAAGTCTTTTCTATGACTGCAGACATACATAACCAGAAACGTGCACACAAAAAAACTGCTGTAGTTGCGCTGGGAAGTTGTATACTTCCGTGCACACAGGTTATGGTCCAACTTAAATTCAAGATTTTGCCAAGCAAGTGCATCGTTAAACAATAGATGGAAATTGGAAAAATTCATTAGAAACTAAATTGTGGTTGACCGCTTAGATGATTTAGCAATCAATACCCAAGCCCCCTCCTCACCCCCCCAACCCAAACAGACAAAAAACACCACAACCCCCCCCCCCCCCCCTCCCAAAAAAAAATAATAATAATAAAAATAAAAAACTCCTCCAGTCAAAGGTGCAATGAATGTTACATTCTCGTCTTACTTGACACTATTATATTACAAAGCGAAAGATATTGGGGAAATGTCATGATTTGTTTTTTCAATTATGTACTGCATATAAGCTAAAATTTCAAATTCTAATGATACTTTCACTTATGAAATTAACTACGTACTTACTAGTCGTGACATATTATTTTCCTCTTTAGTTCACTACGTCGCCACTATCATCCTCTCTTAAGCAAACTTTTGGACTATCCATCAATTACTTGTAGCATACTTACTAGTTTAACTTCAGAGCTTTTGAAACGCTTCATCTTTGTGCGAAAATTATTTTCAATATCAATTAGGGTAACATTCTTTCGCGATAGTTGAATAAGAAATATCTCATGGACACCTCTGGGTTGTACAAGGGAACAATCAAACAATTTGCCTACGCAATTATTTGCAATAATGTAGGCAATCACTTTATATATACGCGATCTAAGCCATAAAATGTGAATTCTTTATCGCAAAATGTACATGTAATGCGCTTTCCAATGTACAACGAATGTTGAATCCTGAAATATCTACAAACATTGTAAAAAAGCAGTTGAGAATATTACAAATTAGAATTTTCAAAAATCATAAGCTAAAATCTGATAGAAAAAAAACTATTGAGAACATGCCATCAGTGTGAAATTGTAAACTTAAATGTGCCTCAATTATTTGAGGCGATAATTATTGGCACCTTTTTCCAGTTTGTGTGGCTCAGCTAATTGTTGCGGGATGCATGGTTCCAAAGCATGTGTATGCATGTTATGTGGATAGAGATAAAGGACACCGTTTTGTGCTTGAACAGTAGGAAACAAGAACGATGGGGTAGTATCTAGTATGAGTCTTGCTGGTGAGAGTCAGTTTGCTGGATCATTATGGTTTTCGGTGGTAATTTCTTAATTTGCAGGATGGCAAAAACTAAGATGACAGAGGTGATGGTGGCTGTTTTTCTCACTAGATTGATTATTGACATCTTTGAAGCACGAGGCTCATTCTATGTATCATGTGGAAATCAGAGAATTTTCTCAAAATCTGTGTTTATGTTTCTGCAGACACTTGCTGAGGCCATTGTGGCAATCCTTTTTATACAGGTTCTTGTTTCGACTTCTATTTTTGGTGGCCAAAACCACATCCAAAGTCCATGTTAACTGGTGATACATTTTGTGCAATAACATTGCCAAGTAAACTATAAACACACGAAAACCAGACTTAATAACGTTCAGTATTTCTTTTAACCCACATTTGGCACAAACAGATTGAAGTTATAATCCAAAATCTTGTGGCTTTGTCCAAGGCTGTGGATTAGTATGATTCCCTGGTATGGTCATGTTTTTTTTCTTGTCTTCTATCATCATATGAAGGTCATAAATTTTAATATCTAGACTGGTACAACAATTTGCATTCATTGTGCAAACTACTTTAGGATCTTTACTTGGCTCACAAAATCCTCCAAAGTAAGCTGTGTTCAAAAATCAGATTTTTCAATCTAATCTTACTTAAAAAGGGATCAAATTTGATCTTATTAAACACATCCTGATCATGGGTCCACAGATAAGTTTCTTTGGAACTAGGACTTGTGAGACTGGATTGTCTTGTTTCTTAATCTAACACAGGTGAAATCACCATTTGTAGAGTTTTTCAAGCGAGTATAGTTAAACTATGCAACTTGGAAATCTGCATCCAAATAAAATTGTGAAAATGGATCTCGAAACCAGAGTACGCCAGCACATCCTTGAGATTAAAACAGTAAGAACAAAGAAAATTAAAGGAAACATAAATGCGTTTCTTCTTTTTCCATGGTTTTGAAAAGAATAACACGTAGAAGAGATTGTGTTTTGTAGATTTAGAAAATTTTAACGCAAATTAGCGAAAACTACACTTCTCGACACAAAGAAATGCATCAATTTTTTGAAACATTAATACCATTTCTAACAACAGAACATCGTGGTAGTCATTGATATTAACAAATACTCCCTGTGCTCTAAATTATTAGTCAAAATTTCTAGGGTTAATTACACTTTATCCTTCGATAAGTCACGCTATCACCATTCCATAATTTCTAGGGTTAATCCCACTTTATCCTTCCACAGCTGTCTAGACGCCATTGAATCCTGAGTAATTAGATTGGAAGTAATCAGGGAGTCACAAGCCAGCTTCATAATGAACTGGCCTGCTTCCAATGGTGCTAACTTAAGACATCAGGATTGTTAGGATCGTCAATAATAATCATTGATGTAGTAGCTTATGAACAATCCATTGTGGTAAAATTCTATAAAGGAATAACCAAAGAAATCATGCTAATATTCAATCACCTTCTTGAAGCCATGTTGAGCCGGCACTTGAACAATCAAGGGGCTCATCAAGAAGCCAACAATCCCACAATCTAATATGAACACTACGGCCATTCAGTACTCTCCATGATACCCAATAGATAAAAGCATTCCAGACTGAACAAATGCTTCTCCAAATGTAAGAATTTGATGCTAACGCTTAGTTAACTCCCAAACAATACTTAAGATGCAAGCAAGACATGATTCCGCAGAAAACTTTCATAATAAAAAGTCATCAAGCAGTTTTCTTGATACGCACAATATAATCTAAAATTTAAAAATCAATTTCTGTTAATTACACTTTATCCCAATGCTCAGGGGACAGTCACAGTTTTATCCGCTACAATAGTATACGCTTTGCCCTCCATCTAATGGGATCTCTAGTTTCTAGCGGCACAAAAACATTGAGCATCTTAGAACCGAGAATACTCCATTCGATTGTACATTCGATGTTACAGAATTCATTTGCAACACCTAAGGAAAAATGGTTTGTACACATTTATGATTTACTAGTTATAAAGAAAGTGAATTAATATGCCTTCATTTAAACCCAAAAGCACATCATCTTTTTTAAATTTGGAATCGCTTGGTCTGGAAGATTGTTTTTGTTTTTTGTTTTTTTTTTTAACTAAAACTATTACTGCAGCAGTTTTGAATTTTTTTTTAGAAGTAAATGTGCATGTAAGTTAAAATGGTAGTTGAAAAATGAATTGAAGTTTAAAAAAAAAAAAAAACATATTTTTTAGAAACAGTGCCAAACAGCTTTAGTTGAACATGCATTCTACGACCTACTGAATCCACGCTAAATAGCAGTATATTTTTTTGTAGATTCACATAATATGTAGATGAAATTGGATTGATACATGTAAATAATTCCATAAATTCGTACCTTCATATTGCTTCATTTAGACAAACTATTTCAAAACTTTTCGTCATCTGCTTTTAGTCTATAATTAAGAGGTGTTAGGAAATCTAGATTTGCCTCTTACTTCATAGTTTTAGGTCAAGACTAAGAGAAATTTAGAAGAAATGAGATCAGAATTCTCTGAAGAGTTGGTATGATTTTTTTCTCTAGAATTTTACCTGGATTGGGTTCAATATTTACAATTTTAACATATTACGGGTAACAAGTGCGCTAGCTTTCTTTCAATAGAAAATGATTTGCATCTATATTCATTCTTAAGTTTTACTCCTAAAAAGGTATGTTTGTCTACATAACATTAATCTGCGTGCATTTACATTATTCTTTTTCCTCATGGAGTTACTATTTGTAGCAATTGACTAGTCTTTTGATGGGGCCAATTGTATATTTCTAAAATACAAAGGGGTATAGCGTAATTAGCCCCAAAAAAAAAAAAAAATTTGGGGAAGCAAGTTGAAAAAAGACGTGATAACAAAAGTATTACTTTGGTCTCATGATCAGAGACACTTCTACAGTGCTACCGAGGGTTTAGGATTGGACTCTCTCGTCTCAACCTGCCGTCGAATAATGGCCCAAACTACTGCTAGCAATTCTAGATATCCTTCTTATATTTAGGTGAATTATATTATACTACTTTAATACTCTATAAATTTGTTGTGTAGATTTTGTTAACTCTTTAAACATTTATTCTTTTAAGTCCTTAGGCATGGTTAATAGGAACAGTTAAATGTGTCACTTGTTTGAAATGACAAAATTGATTGTGTGTTTTAACTGTAATTCTTCCATTTTACATTCTAATACCCTTTGAAAATCTTGATTTTTTTTAGATAGGAGATCTTATATACATGGAGGTGGTGCTTAATACTTTCAAGTTTTGTAAGAAAATAAAATAGAATTTGTACAACTATTTTATGCAAAGTGTATAGGTTCAGTTACATAAATCTCCCTTGAAATTTCTGACAATTACACCTAGCACCTTTGAAATTTGAAAAATTACACTAACCTCTCGTGGTAAGTTAAAATGACTATAATGGCCCTTGACTCATGATTTATTTCCATCAACCTATTCTTCGTTGACACTAATATCAATCCCCTTCTCTTTTCTACAAATACTTGCTGCCCAAACCTCCTCCACCATCCTAAAAATTCCTAAAATGCCTTCCAAATATCAAACTTCCTCCAATAGTATGTTCCTTTTCCTCCTTAGCCATACGTTGCATGCTGTATATATTATTCAATGATTTTTTTAATCTATGAGATCTAAGGACTTTTAAGTTTCTTGAAAAATTTTCTAGTATAATATATTATTCTTATTATTATATATGAATTGATTTACGAATTTAGGATTTGAAAGTTACAAACACATAATTGATTTTGGACAAATAGATTTGGGTGTCTCGCTAGAGAATATCTCTGTGAATTTTATCTCTATAATCAAGTTGCTTTTAGTAGTGACTAATGAAAATCGAGCTGGCGTGATATGATGGTGGTGGTTGTTTAAGTGGTTAAAACGAGATGGATTTTTGGTTTTTATTTGCTTGATTAGTTGGTAGTGGTGTACTGGTATTGGTGGGATTATTTTTGTGGTTGCTAGTGGTGGTGTTTATTAAGTTGGTAGCAACGGTGAAAGTGGTTTAAGTGGTAAAGAAGATAATATATATATTTTTGTTTTTAGATTGAGAAGGGCATTATGGACTTTTCAATTAAAATTTTGGGTTGATAGGGGAGGGCTTGTTGCTGAAACAGTAAATGCAAAGGAAGTTTGTGTAATTTTTGAAAATGAGGGGTGCCAAGTGAAATTGTCAGAAACTACAGAAGAGGTTTCTTTAATTATCCCAAGTTTATGTCAATGAACTGATGTATTTAAAATATTGAAGATGAATTTATCGAGATGAAAATTCATTTGTTTGTTTAATTACAACTTTAAAATTGCGAAGTACTATCCCTTTGTAAGCACTGTAATCAAAATTTGGCCAAAAGCAATTCTACATGAAGTTAACAAGGTATATTAGGTACCTGTACAAAAGTTTGCAGGTTACTCATAATTCCTATTTTAGCAACCTACTTATTATAAAAAGCAACATCAAATACTAAAATGCTCAATATTCAAAGAGGTATATGAGCAACTCAAAAATCGATGAAGAGGAATAGAAACATTTGAACAAGCTGGTGGGATTTTGCACTAATTAATCCTATATGAAAATCATGTTAGCAAAGCTTTTAACTCTCAAATTTCCACCCTACACCTACAGATCTAACGAATTTGTGCCTAAATGCTACCAATCTTTAATGCATAGATTGATGTGACCTTGTAAATGAGGGTAAAATATGGATGAGAAAGAAATGGGACAGCAATAATATAGCCCCATAATTTTTCAAGTGATTAGGAGAAGGGGAATAGGTTGGTGGAATTCGAACCCTCGACTTCTGGGAAGGAGTCGTAGAGCTCTAACTGCTTAACCTAGATTTGTAGTCCCATAATTTATCAAGTGAACGTGGTTAAGAACTTGTAATATACATTGTTCAGATATATTGTCAAAAACAACGGTTTACCCTTTTATCAAATTTATACCATTACAATTGGGGAAATGTAAATGATATTGATGGAATTCGAACTTCCAACCTTTGAAATGGCTTTGGGATGGAGTTATAGAGCTTTAATCACTCAACCCTTTATTCGTTTCCATTGTTCACCCTTGTTAGATTTAGTATATTTACAAATCAAATTAGTGCTTTCAGGGAAGTGCACTGCCCTCGCTTGTGACATAATTTATGCAATTTTTAAAATTACTGACTTCTTTAATTTATTTTGTTTAGATTAATTTTTTGTGTACTTTAGCATGGGTATTTTATTTCATTTGATTGAAGTTCGTTTTAAAAAATATCTATGCTTCTACAATCCAAGTAACACGAATTTTTTTAGGTAAGCTTCGATTTAACAATATTTATGTACTTGAATTTTTGGCATAATTAACAATCTCCTGTGTGTATTATTATTATTATTGCTGTTTAACTTTGCTGATACTCTTGCGGAAATGATAAAACTTATGCAATTGCACTGTCAACATCATCGATAAAAAATATTATGCGAGACACATTTAAGCAAACTAGAAAACAGAAAATAGATTTGGCCCCAGTAGGCGACTAGGTCAATCAATGAATGACCCCTTATTTGGTGTTGAACATTCTACTTACTACAACAGATGCCTGAGCATGCAAAAAGTACATTGATATCACTGACTATTCACCTTTCGACAGAGCTAATGACGAAAAAATTGAAGAAATTGCACAGCCTAAGCATCCGATGAGAATGAATACTGCTGCAACATAGCTGAGGTTGAAAAAGTCGTGGTGCTTGGAATCATCATTGTCATAGGCTATCTTGTTTAGGTCTCTGGTTGCACCAAATGCTGCACCAACTCCTGCTCCCAGCAGCAGTGACATGATCTACAGGTACAATTTAAAAGATCAGTCCATAGCTGCAAAAGTATTTAACAAAAGGTATACAGTAGTAAGTGCTGGATTTTTGTATCTCACATCATATCTATTTGAGAACCAGTGGAGAGGACAAAAAATCCGTAGTAGCATAAATATGTAATAAAAGGTATATAGTAGTGCTGGACTTTTATCTCAATTCCATTTGGCAACCATTGGAGAGGACCAAGAATTTAGAACGTTTGGCTAACCAAATATGTGATAATATTGCTTTAACATATATGCTATTTTTACTGAGGCAAAACGTCAATAATTCCGTCTTAGAATCTGCAAAAATATACCTAGTTTACTTTGTCGCCATAAAAGTCTATTTGCAGAAGGCTGTAGTGATCTATGAGACGCTTTCTGGCTCGTAAATAGTACACGGCTAAAGGAATTTGCAACAAAGAGTAGAATATTCCCAGTATCGAAACGTAGAACGTGTACCTGCAAAACAAATATTTGTTATAGTAGCTATTTTGTTCAACTTCCTTAAATACTATTACTATAAATATCATTAACCTTATTATGAGTTTAGATTTTGACGATTTTACTCAATATGTTTGGTTTAGTTATGGAATAAGTATCATTTCTCCCAGAACGGTTAATGAGTTTAATAGAATAATATTTTGAGGAGAATCATAAATACCCCGATTAATTACTTTCATTCTAATAGAAGGATAGTGATAGTTATTTTTGAAACATCAATAATGTGTGTTATTATTATTGATATACCCCAATTAATCACTTTCATTCTGATAGAAGGATAGTGATAATTATTTTTAAAACATTAACAATGGGTGTCATTGTTAGTGATACTCATTCTCCCCCTTGATTTCTACAAACCAAACTGCCCCCTTACATTAATACTTGACAGAGAAAACATCTAACTTATTTGTGCGTGAGGCTTTGTTTTGGTTATTTATTTATTTCAAAAATTTGATTTCTAAACACACTAACCAACTATCTTTTTATCTCATAAATATGCATATTTAAAAAATGGTACGGTCATATTTTTAAAAGCCTTTAATAAACAATCATTTGTACATAAAGCTTTATGGTGACACTGCATCATTTAACTTGGCAAAAAATAAAAAAGAAGAGTAAGTTCTCTCAATAAAATATAAAATACTGAAGAACTCAACAATCTTGAGGAAATTTCTATCAAAATTCAATCTCTAAACACATTAACCAACTATCTTTTTGTCTTACAAATGCAAATACATAAAAAATGCTACAATAACTTTTTTTTTCCCCAAGAAAACTTTTAGAGAATATCATCCGCACGTATAATGTTGTGGTGACATAGCATCACTTAACTTTGTAAAAAACAGTGAGTTTTCTCAATAAAAAGTAAATTACTGTAGAAATTTTTATGAGGCTGCTTAATTGCAACAATTTTCTAATTGAGAGTTGTACTAACTACTTACCTGTACGAGTGAAAATAGCCGTAGGTGAGTCTAAATTTATTTTCTAAGGTAACTTCGTTAGTTTGAAGGATCACAACTGTTACTACGAGAGAAGCGAAGGTTGCAACTCTGGCCGCTAGACTGATTAATGGCCCCTTTGAAGAACGAGGCTGATCGTATCCATCATATCGAATTTGAGACATTTTTATTCTTGGAGTGATTATTCTTCTCTAAATCTTGTTTTTGTCTATGTTTTCAGACTCGGACCGGGTATCGACTCGGCTAAGCTCAGGGGTCAGGGGTCAATGGGTTCGACCGGGGGTCGACTCGGGATCGAACCGGATGACGTCATAAATACGTCATATATATATATATATATATATATATATATACACACACGCATGCACACACACACAAACACACACACACATTGTATATATTAATTTTTTCTCTAATTTTACGAGTTAGTGAAAAGTAAAAAATGTCAACAAGCTCCAAAAAATCATAACCATATAAAAAAAATTGAATTTTATTATATTCTTATTGGGCAAAGAAATAAGATGGTCGCCCATATAACTTTTATTACCAAAGTGACAAAATTTTTATAAAATATTTGTCTAGTGATAATTTTTAAGCATCTAGATCTCACCTCTTATTTTGGGAACTTACAAATTAGGAAAACTAGTTTTTTCTAATTTTCTAGTCTATAGTATTTTTTTTTTTTTTTTTTGAAGACAAATGTTAAGAAGATTTCATTAAGATTGCTTAAATTTCTTGGTCATTGTATCATGACCAATATCAAAGGCAAAAAGGAATGATTACTTTTTGAATGAGATGGACCCATTCACATTTGAAAAAACTTTCCCGTTTAAGCCTTTCACTTTTTGGAAATGGGATTGGGACCCACCATTGACTTTGTGGATGGATTTGATTGAGGAAAGCTGCTGCGCGAAATCAATTGAGGAGCCAGCTGGAAAGCCGAGTCTTGCTCCGGCTCAACATCACCGGTCAAACCCGGTTTTGACCGGTCAAATCCGGTTTTTGACCGGATTTGACCGGTTTTTTATTTTCTGAATTTTTAATTAGATTCGGACCGGATGCCTGGCCGGTTCTCGGTTGGACCGGTCCGACCAGCCGGTCCGGTCCGAATTTGAAAACACAGGTTTTTGTGTGTGTGTGTTCTTGGAAACACAATGTGGGGCATAGCTAATTCAAAAAACCAAAAATGGGGGCAAAAGAAACGGCAGTGTAAGGAAAAAGTATTTTACGAATACTCTAGGAAATAATTATTAAATAACCTAGAATGATTTGCTCCATTTCAATAGTTTATCAATACGACAATTCGTTATTATTAATATAGACTACATAGAAAGTTTATATGAAGGAGTTCTCGATGGGAAGATCCTTTTAAGTTGATTGACACTTAAACCTACATGAGATTGACGCAAATCCAATCCAACTACTCATTAAATACTCTCTAGATAAGAATCTCTCGTTTTACATGGATACTTGGCACCTAAAAAAGTTTGAAAAAACTACACTTTACCCCTTTGCAGTATTATGAAAAACCACGTGATCCCTTTATGGTTCAAAAACCTATACATTATACCGTTGCGGTTTCGATTAAAGTGTCCAACAGACAGAAATTATCTTCCGCCGCAGGTCCATGGGTAAAATATCTAAATTATCTTAGTATAAGTACTAAAAATAGCTAAGGGGTGAATTATAGCTTTTATAACCATGAGGGGGTTATGTGATTATCTGAAAATCATAGGAAGGTTGCCCAAAAAAAATACACACAAGCAAAGAGATAAAACAGTTAACCACGGGAGTAAAGTGTATTTTTCCCCAAAAAAATACATGCAAGCAAAGAGATGAAATAGTTAAGCACTAAGATAATTTGGACATTTTACCTTTGTACCATGACGGAAGATAATTTTCCTTTGTTTGACACTTTATCTCAAACCATTGGGGGTAATGTATAACTTTTTGAACCATAAAATGATTATGTAGTATTTTCGAATACCACATGGAGGTTTTGGGTATTTTACCCCAAGATTTTATGTTTAATATTTCTCCCTATTTGAAATGCAAAAAATTGAAGTTCATAGCAAAAGCTTTAGACAGTTAAATTTATTAAACATTGGTTCCGTTTGTATACCATTATTTGGAGTTTTTTTTTTGAATTTCTTTTTGAAAATGTGTTTAGATTGGTGGAAAATTTTTTGAGCAAAGGTAAAAAAACCTTTTACCTTTCTATTGGTTAATTTTTTGTTCAAATTTTCTCACCAAATGTTTTCATTTTAAATTTCAAAAATTTTTTTCAAAACTTAAACACTTTCTACTTATTGGATGCTTGTAATAGGATGCTCATGTTGTAACGAGCATCCAATATTCCACTTTCCACGTTTATACTTTCAAAGTTCTCACTCCACTGGACAGTGCATCTGGTGCTAGTACTTTTTACTCCATTGCTACCCTATACAGAGTATAAAATGTTCATTACAATTTTTCCTATTTTTCTAAATAGAATTTGAAACAAAAAATGGTATGTTATGTGATTAATTGTGTAAAAAATTGGAAGAAGTTGATAGGAAGTTTATGGACAATCCAAACACTTTTCTTCAATAATTATTTACTATCCAAACAAGTTATTTCCCCAATTTAAACAATTTATCACTTTTTTAGAAAAGTCAACAAAAATTCTTCAAATATTTATTTTTAATAATTGTTGAGCCAAAATCCACTTTGCACCCCCTGACGTATACCAAATTTTTACTTTGCATTTTAAACTTTAATTTTGGACTGATATTGTCCAAAATATTTTATTTAAGTCTAATCATTAATGGCGTCAACCAAACTAATGGAAGTTAGGTGCATGCGTGCAACGATTGGACTTAAATGAAATATTTTGAATAGTTTAGAGTACAATTTGTCCAAAATCACAATGTCAATAATTGGACTTAAAAGAACATTGCACACAAGCGCTTAAGTTTTGTTAATTTGGTTGACTCTATTAACGATTGGACTTAAACGAAATGTTTTGGACAATTGGGGGTGCATTTTGTCCAAAATTAAAGTTTAGGGTGCAAAGTAAGAATTTGGTATAAGTTAGGGGGTGCAAAGTGGATTTTGACCTAATTCTTTTAGAAAAAATCATATCCAAATAAAGCCATTACTTTCTTGTAGTCTTTTCTCTTCTTTCTGCCATCTTTGAAAACCATGCCTAGATTTTCATTGTTTAATTGCTCGGATATTTCGTTGGAAAGACCCAGTCTTGGAAGTCGACTTGTGAAAATGTAAATAACTTTGGTCTCGCTATCAGAGAATACGAGCTGAATTTCTGGCCTACATTCTATGAATGAATCCACACGCTACTACAGTTGACTCTGAATTTTCTTCGCTGCAGTCAAGTCGTCCTATGGAAGCTAAGCAATTGTGAGTTACTCTGCAAGGCTAACTCTATTTGGATTGCATTGTGTCATAAAATTTTGAAACATTATTTCGGACCACGTTTTAATCACACATACATTCTTAGTGTTAAAGTACAACTATAATAATAAAACACAAAATATTTTCAAATTTTGCTAGATATGGATCTATTTGGTTCATTTACTCAACATAATACTTTATTTCAGTGATAATGCTAATAAAATATTTCTAATTATTGACAAATATGATAAGCATACCTGGTACGTATAAGACCCACTTAAGAATTGATTATACTCTTGAAAATATATGTCATATGAGCTTCACAAAAGAAAGATATATACGCAAATCTTAAAGAAAAATCATGACAATCACACTTTATTACCGAAAATCTGGATTAACTAGCTAGTACAAGTTATAAGATCAATTTTGTCATTGTTTACAAGTGTTTGTAAAAGGAGTAATGCCAATTTTTCCCTCGAAAACTGATAGAAATATCAATTTGGCGCCCACATTTAAAATTTTTTTTGATTTGGCTCTCTCAAATGAAAAAGTAAGTGTTAGGATGAAATATTCTAAACCCGACTGTGGTTTTGAAATAAACCACATGACCCCCTTTTTGTTTAAAAAGCTATATATCACCCCCTCAAAGTAACGAAAATTAGCTTCCGTAAGGAACATGGTAAAATATCCGAATACCCTCATGCTTAACTGTTTCATCTCAGTGCTTGCATGTAATTTCTTTTAGAAAAAATACACTTTACCACCTTTATGGTTTTCAGATAAACCACATAACCTCCTTGTGGTTCTAAAAGCTATACATCATCCTATGGTAATTTCTACTACTTATACGGGGTAATTTAAACATGTTACGCATAGACCATTACAGAAAGTAATTTTGGTCTATTTGACACTTTAACCTAAATCACAGGAGATGTCATGTATAACTTTTTGAATCATAAGGAGGTCATGTGGTTTATCCAGAAATTACAGGGGGTAAAATGTAATTAACCCAAAGTGTTATAATGTGGTCATTCCCAACTCCATCTAAATTTGAACTTTTGACAGGTCAATGAAGGGTCTAAATATATAATAAATGGTAAAGTACGAAATATCCCCTGGTATTGCTTTCGATCATATAATCCCCCTGTTTTTTTAAATGACCACATAACCTTCCTATAGTTTTATAAAATTTGAAAAATGAGCAAAATATTTCACACTATTCGTGTGTTATCCATTTATAGTCATGGAATATTCCATATCAGTAAAATCAGATATGAAATATTTCAGATATATTCCGTGATGAAATATTGATTCCATCATTTTTCTATATTATATAAAATCACAGAAGGTTAAGTAGTTATACTGAAAAGATAACGGAATTATATGATCAAAAGCAATATACAAGGGATATTTCACAATTTATCCTATGATAAAACATATCAACGGCTACTTTATAATTTTATGTTTCCAAACTTTTCATTTTATTTTTTAATTTCTTTTCCTTTCAAAGATGAATAACAACTACTCTGTCGAAGTGGAATGGTATTATGTGGAAACATCATATGCTTTGATTTTAAGCCAACACAATGTTTCAGAAATATAACCGATAAAACCTTTTTACTAATATTACATGTAATAAATTTACGTTAGTCATCATCTATTGCTATAGTTTGTTTTAGTTGCTGCATTTCTTATTTTTCAACTATTTCCTTTTTATTTCAAAGTTTTCTTTTGCGCTATTTCTAATCTAACTAGATATAAAAACCACTTCAATCTCCCCGAAGATCTTAGGGTCTCATATCATCTTAGTTTTGATGATTAACAAGCTAATGATAATATTTACTAATGTTTTATTAAGTTATTTTTGCAACAAAATTATTAGAAATTAAAAGAAGATAAAAAAAATGCAAAGTAGTACTCATCTGAATAACCATGCGGACACAGTAGAAGTGATGCCAATGTTCGGATTAGCAGGAAATGGCTAAAGGTCAGAGAGCATCGGACGAGGGAGAGAAGGTTCAAACACACCATGCAGACGTCCGGATAGCTAGAACAGCCTAAAACAAAGCAGATCAGGAGGAATCTAGACGCAAGTTCGGACAAGGAAGCGGACGTCCAGATGGGATTCGGATGCAGGCTGCGGACGTTCGGATCATGAATTCCGTGTCTAACGGCTAGTTTTTATATTTGACCGTTAGAGCCATTTTTAGCACAATTTTCACCCTATGCAAATACCCATTATTGTAGTATTTTTTGGAATCTTTGTCTGCTTAATTTACAAGTGTTTTAAGAGTGATTTGAGGGAAAATACTCGTGTGAGTATGTGCTTGTAGTTATAGGTGAGGTAATTGATTGAGATAGAGTAGTCATTCAATTGTAGCATGGTGTGAGGGTTGTAAGTGGTGTAAAACTCTTGACTAATCTTGGTACAATTTAACATGAGCAAGGTGGCGACTTTGACTCAACTAGAGCTAGGATGAGAGAGCAAGAATGAATGTATAATTTGGTTTGCTTCACCAACAATTGAAGAAGCTACTAGTGGATTGATTTCAAGTTGTTGAACTTGGAGTGGATGTAGGTATCGAGTTTAGTGCCGAACCACTATAAAAATTGTGGTGTTAAATGTGTCACTTGTTTGAAATGACAAAACTGGTTATATGTTTTAACTATAATTATTCCATTTTACATTCTAAAAACATTGAAACTCTTGACTTTTTTAAGATGGGAAATCTCAGCCGTAGTACTTAATACTTTTAAGTTTTTTTTAAGAAAATAAAATAGAACTTGTACAACTATTTTATGCAAAGTTTATATCAATGAACCTGATGTATTTAAAAAAAATTGAAGATTATTTTCTCGAAATAAAATTTGATTTGTTTGTTCAATTACGGCTTTAAAATTTACCATGTAATGGATCTCTGTAAGCCCTTGTATCAAAATTTGACCAAAAACAATTCTACATAATGTTTTTTGAGGTATATTAGGTACTTGTATAAAAGTTTTCGGGTTACTTATAATTACTATTTTGGTTTAAGAACCTGGCGAAGAAGTTAACTGGGTGTATATTGATTGTAAGCCAAAATGTACAGAGATTACAAAGGGACAACTGTCCCATCATGGTTCTGTGTGATCTCTAGGATCCACAGGGGAAAATTTTTTCCCCCAAGACCACATTTTGTAGTCCAACTGCAAAAGTAGCTACTTTCTTAGCAGCAATATTTAGATTATAATTAATATATTGGAAGGAGCAAAACTGAAACAAAGAACTCAAGAGTGATGATGTTTTCTAAAATAGTAGCACACATGAAGTCCTCTGTGTCTTTGTTCATCAGCTTCTGCAGTGTTCTCAAGCTGGTTCCTTGAGTGGTAATGTCTGACCCACTTGGCAAGCAAAAGAGCTAATTTGATAGTGTTTGCATCTTCCATTTTTTGGTCGGCCTTCCGTTTCCCAGCCCCTGCCCACACCATTATTAACTTGCCCCTATAATCCTTTGCCAAGATACTGTACCCACTTCTGCCTGCTGTTTTATTGATAACTGCTGAAGTGCTGATAAATACTGTACCCAGTCACTAACAACTGTTCACCCTTCTTAGATTTAGAATTAGAAACTATTTGGTTTAAATTTCTTAATCACTATCACTATAAATATCATTAACCTTACTATGACTATGGACTTTGACACTTCCACCAATATATTTTGGTTTAATAATAGAATGTGTATCATTTCCTTTAAAGAGAATTATAGAAACATTAGTTAATCACTTTCATTCTAATTGAAAGATAGTGATAATAATAGATGTTATTACTATGACACTCATTTTTCTCCTTGATTCCCCTAAGCCAAACATCCCCTTAATATATTCACCAATCAAATTGGTACATTCGGAAAATGCACTGTCCTAGCTTGTGACATAATTTACGTGGTTTTTAAAATTATAAGGGCATTTAGTTTTTTTTTTTCAGATCATTTCTTCTCTGATCTAGCTTGGGTATTTTCTTCTCTATTTTTGCTTGTGTATTTTATTTCATTTGATTGAAGTTCCTTCAGAAAATATCTATGCAGAAATGGGCTATGAATATAGTAACACGATTTTTTTTTTATTGGTTTTAGCAAGACTCCCGTTTAACAAAATTTATGTAGAATTTTTGGCATAATTTTAGTCCCCTGTGTGCATTGCTTTTTTTAGCTGTTCAATTTTGCTGATATTCTCACATTGCAGTAGAGAGAAAATTTATGCAATCAAAAGCAACGTCAACATCATTGATGATAAGCATCGTGTGAGACGCATTTAAAGTAAAATAGAAAGCCACAAAATAATTTTAACCCCAGAAGGCGACTAGGGCAATCAATAAATTGCCCTTGATTTTTGTGTTGAATTTCAACATACTACAACAGTTGATGAGAAAGTTCAAAGGAATAGGAGAAAGCAAACTTATAAACTCCAAAAAGTACATCAATATTACTGACTATTCACCCTTAGAGAGGGCTAATGACGAAAAAATTGAAGAAATTGCACAACCTAAGCACCCAGTGAGAATGAATACTGCTGCAACATAGTTTAGTTGAAAGAAGTCGTGGTACTTGGAATCATCATTGTTATAGCTTATCTTGTTTAGGTCTCTGGTGGCACCAAATGCTGCACCAACTCCTGCTCCAAGCACCAGTGACATGACCTGCTCATACAATTTAAAAATTAGTCCATATATAGCTGCATAAATACGTTAAAAAAGATATACAATAGTGCTGGACTTTTATCTCAAATCCATTTGGCAACGGGTAGAAAGGACTAAGAATTCAAAAGGTTTTATCCATAGCTGCATAAGTATGTAACAAAAGGCATACAGTAGTACTGGACTTTTATCTCGAATCCATTTACCAACGAGTAGGGAGGGTGGGCAATTCTTGTGTGGATCGGGTTTGCAGGCCCTACTGTAAACTTAACGGTGAATAGGTTAGTCACTAATATTCGGTGAACCCCACCAAATCTTGATAACTCTCTCATCCATCGTTGGATTCACTAGTGGAGCCCGTAGACCTGATTCACCCAAGAAAAATTTGAGAGGGCCAAGAATTTCGAAGGTTTTGACTAATCGATATGTGAATATTATGCTCAACATATATACTATTGTTCGCGAGGCTAAATGTCAATAATTTGTTTTAGATGCTACATAAATATGTATAGCTTACCTTGTCACCATAAAAATCTATTTGCAGAATACTGTAGTGGTCTATAAGACGCTTTTTGGCTCGTAAATAGTACACGGCAAAAGGGATTTGCAACAAAGTGTAGAATATTCCCAATATCGAAACGTAAAACATATACCTGCAAAACAAATATTTATTTACATTAATACTTGATAGAGAAAACATCTAATTTATTTTTACACTAGTGAACTGTGAGTGAGGCTTTGTTTGGTTATGTATTTCTTTCAAAAATTTGATTTCTAAACATATCAAACAAATATCTTTTAATTTTAATAAATATGAGTATTTAGAAAATGTTACAGTAACATTTTTTTTTTAAAAACATCGTCCATGGATAAAGTTTTATAGTGATGGTACATTGTTTAATTCTGCAAAAAAATAATAATTTTTCTCAATAAAATAGTAAATTACTGAAAAAACTTGCCAGTCTTGGGAACATTTATTATCAAAATATAATTTCCAAACACATAAATGTTACAAATACACATATCTAAAAAATGTTACAATAATAAAAATACACACATATCTAAAAAATGTTATAGTAATATTTTTCTTAAGAAAATGTTTAAAAAAATTATTCATACATAAAGTGCTGTGGTGACAAGCATCACTTAAATCCAAAAAAATACTAAGTTTTCTTAATAAAAATAGTAAATTACTAAAGAAACTTATTAGTCTTGATAAAATTTGCTATTGAAATTTAATTTATGATCACATTAACTAGCCATCTTTTTATCCCACAGATACGCATGCCTAAAAATTATTACAGTGACATTTTCTTTAAAGAGCACTTTTAAAAAATGTTATCCATACCGTAAAGTACTGTGGTGATGTAGTATCACTTAACTCCGCAAAAAATAGTAAGTTTACTCAATAAAAAGTTAAATTACTGAAGAAATTTACCTGTCTTGAGAAAATTTATCATTTTTCAGCAAGGCAAAGTATTCAAAATTTGCCAATAAATTGAGAGTTATAGTAATTACTTACCTGTACGAGTGAAAAAGGCTGCTGTAAGTGAGTCTGAATCCATTTTTCAAGGTAACTTTGTTAGTTTGAAGGATCACAATTGTCACTACGAGAGAAGCGAAGGTTGCAACTCTAGCCGCAAGACTGATTAATGGCGCCTTTGAAGAACGAGGCTGATCGTATCCATCATATCGAATTTGAGACATTTTTATTCTTGGAGTGATTATTCCTCTCTAAACTCTCTCTCTCGCTCTATGTGTGTGTGTGTGTGTGTGTAAATTCTAATGCAAGTGCCAATTCCTTTATATAAGGAACCATGGTTTGACTGTTAGTGCTCTCCATCTAAACAAAATGTGGGCGATACGCAATTCAAAAAACCAAAAAATGGGGTCAAAAGAAAAGGCATCGTAGGGAAAAAGTGTATTTTACGAATACTTCATAGTACCATCCAGTACTAGGTAATACTCATTTTAATGTTTGTGACTAAGTCAAGCAATTTAACTTTGATGAAATTTATGCGTTTCTGGAAAAGATTGTACCATTTCAATTTTGAACGAGTTTGAAAGACGAAGTCCAATTATTAGGGGTTCGAAATGGTTCATTTGTCGTGTGAAAATTAGTTGGGGATGGCTTAAGTCATTGGGTTTGGAGTTGACAATTGCTTGGTCCTATGAAATGTTTGATCACACTTCGGGGAAAGCGGCTGTTGGAGTTTGAGTGTTGAGGAATATTTTAGATGAAAACCTAATAGCATTTCTTTAGATATTTGATTAGATTACTTGAACACCAACTCCAATTAGATTTATGTTATGGTTAAGAAATATGTTTGACGAAATGTTGTATTCTATTTATCCTTTTTTTTTTTGTTAAAAAAAAATGTTGGACTTAAGGGTCCATTTGGATGATTGTTTTTTTGAGTATTTTTTAAAAAAATATTACTATAGTAATTTTAAAATTTTTTCCGATAAATATATTTGTAAGATAAAAAGTTAGTTGAAAAACATATTTAAAATTTTTTAAAAATATGTTTTAAAAAAACAGATGCAAACAAAAGGAGTTTTGGGGGTGTAATTTGAATATGCGGGGAGCGATTCCTTTACTCACTCCGCCTCCGCCTCCGCCTACCGCCGATCCTAGATATGTCAGCCGCAGCTCTTTTTTTTTTTTTTTTTTTTGGGCTGTGGAATCTCCACCGTAGCTTCAAGTCCGGTCACTGCCGGCCGATTTAGCTTATAATATGAGTTTTTTTGGCATAATAGTTTTTTGTATCACCATTTACACGTTCATGCGATAGAGACAAGGAGAGATTCATTTTGCCTTTCAAGCCATTCAAGCCTGTCAAATTTGTGTCATGAACTAATTGTTTTGATCAATTTGTCCTTCTAAGCATGGGCTATTTACGTTATGATATATTTTTACTTATGAAACACATCAATTTATAGTATAATACAAAACAACTAAATACGAAAAGCTTGTCTAGGTTGTCCTTATCTTTTTCTCCCTGTATTTGTGTAGCTGTGCGATGAGGACATTTTACCTACCATTTTACATGTTTATTAATATCATAGACAACAACCATCTATACGAATTATTTTTTTAAAATAAACCCGGTCCACAAGTTCTACCTATGAACTTAATGGTAGATAAATGAGTTAATAAAGTTTTGTAGACCCCATAACTCACATCTTCACCATTGGATCCACAATTGAGGTTACCGCGAACCAGGTCCAAGATAGAATGGCTTGATCGATATAGGCAAAGATATTGCGTACTAGGATTATTATATAACCTAGAATGATTTGCTCCATTTCAGTAGTTTATCAATACGACAATTCGGTAGTATTAATATGTCTTCCTATTTGAAATGCAGAAATTCGACAATCAGATACAATGGTAAATAAAAAAGTTCCAAGTTTTAATATCTCTTCCTATTTGAAATGCAGAAATTTGACAATCAGATTCAAAGGTAAGTTCACAGCAAAAGCTTTAGACAGTTATTTTATTAAACATTATTATTTTTGTTGTAGTCTTTTCTCTTCTTTCTGCTTCCTTTGTAAGCCATGGGTAGATTAACTGCTCGGATATTTCGTTTGGAAAGACCCAAGAAACTTGGACGTGGACTTGTGAAAATGAACGAATGACTTTGGACGTAGAAGTGGATGTCATCTCATTAAATCATACGATATAATTGTTTGTTTAATTTAATATTAATACGGTTTAATTTTATATTGGATACAATCAGATACCCCGTAAAGAATTCAAATGGGCATCTGAACTGGATTCAAGAATTTGGACGTCGACTTGTGAAAATAAAAGAACGACTTTAGTAAGCCAGGGGTAGATTAATTGTTTGGCTATTTCGTAGAGAGACCCAAAGAACTTGGACGTCGACTTGTGAAAATGAAGGAATAACTTTGGTCTCGCCACCAGAGAAGACTCGCCGAAATTCTAGCCTACCTTTTATGAAAAAATCCACACGCTACTACAATTAATACTGATTTTGTTGTCTCTGCAGGCAAATCGTCCAGTGGAAGCTAAGCAATTGTTAAGAACAAATCTATTTGGATTCCTTTTTGGCAAAAAAGTTTCAAATATATGTCCCAATCATATTTTAATGACACATTTGAATACATTCTTATGGTTAAAGTACTGCAATGATATTAAAATTTTCAAAATCTATTAGATAGCTCAATTTGTTTCGTTGACTAAAGATAATATTTTATTTCAATTATAATGCTAATAAAATATTTTTAATCGTTGATAATTATGATAAATATATTGAACATGTATAAGTCCCTCTTACGAGTTGATTATATTCTCGAACATATATATGTCATGTGAGCTTCACAAAAGGGAAATATATACGCAAATCTTAAGGCAAGGACCATGCCAACCACACTCTATTACTGAAAATTTGGATTAACTGGCTGGCATAAGTTATAAGATCAATTTTATCATTGTTAACAATTGTCTGTAAAAGGAGCAATGGCAATTTTTCCCTCAAAAACTGATAAAAATATCAATTTGGCCCTCCCAACTTAAAAAATAAAAAAGAAGTATTAAATGTGATTAAATGTGGTTGTTCTATCCAACTCGATCTAAATTCTAACTTTTGACTGGTTAATGATAAGGCTAAATGTATAATAGAACATGTCAATGGGTAATTTAATATTTACATGTTTCCAAACTTTTCATTTTCTATTATTTCTTTTCCTTCCCTAAGAAGAATAACAACAACAATTTTTTCAAAGTGGAATGGTTTTATGTAGAAACATCATACGACTTGATTTTAAGCCAAGACAATGGTCAGAAATATAACCCATAAAGCCTTCTGGGAATATTACATGTAACGAGTCTAGGTAGTCCTCATCTATTGCTTTAGTTTTAATGCTACATTTACTTTTTTTTTTTTATTATTTCCTTTTGCAATCAACAAGGATCATTGAGGTTTGTGAAACTCTAATTTTGAGGAGCTAGAGTTTTCTCTCAGATTCTTAAACCCTAGCCAAAGAAAATTGTCCATCTTTTGCTTTGTTGTGTCACTACTTTATACCAGTGTTTTCAGAACCGGACCGGACCGGTCGGTTCGACCGGTTCGACTGCGAACCGGCTATGCCACCGGTCCGATTCTGTATAAAAGCCGGTAAATGCTAAAAAATCGTTATGAACCGGCCTAATTGTGTGGACCGTAAAAAATCACACAAACCGTGAACCGGGGGTTTTTTTAAATTTTCCCAAAATCAACCAAAAAACTAAAAATAAAAAAACTAACAGAACCCAAACCCATTGCCCAACTCTACTGCCGTTCATTCTACCGTTCCCCAATTCTTTCTTCCTGCAAAATCATTGCTGCCATTCGCATCACTCTTGGGCCAGTCCACAAAACTCATCATCGGCTTTTGTTTTTGGGTGATTTGAGGGGAAAGAGTATGCGTTGATGGAGAGGTTGAGGTAGAGGGAAGTTTGGGTGGTGGGGAGTAGGGATCGATGGTGAAGAGGGCGGAGGAGGTTATGGTAGAGTGCCACGATGTTGAGACGAGTGAGAGGCTGGGGTAGTCAGATTTGGGATTAAGATTAGCTAAGGTTAAGGTGGTGAGGTTGACTGAGGTTCTAGTGGTGGTAGGGGACTGTTATTGGTGGTGAGGGTGGCGGTGGTTGTGGAAGGAGTTTTTCTTGTACGCTCAAAGAAAATTGGGGAAGAATGTTCAGATGGTAGGTTGGGGTTGGTGGGACATAAATGTGAATGTGTTTCTTTTTATTCATTTTATTTCTTTGGTCCATAGGACAATTGAGAATCGCTGTTGTGGTCCTCAAATTGTAAGAATGCATTATTTTGGGAATAGTATTTAGAAATAATTTTTAATACATTTTAGATCCTACTTTTATCTTGCACACATTATATTTTAAAATGTGTTATAGTATTATTTTTCCAAAAAAATAAAAAATAAAAAAATGAAATTCAAAGAAAGTCAATCTATTTCACTTTATCTACGATTCAAAACACACAAAATATCATAGTCTAAAAGTTATCTGGTTGAAATACACAAAATATCATATTCTAAAAGTTATCTGGTTGAAATACACAAAATATCATATTCTAAAAGTTATTGAGTTTAGAGGTTAGCAAATTCAATAAATACTAAATTACCAGCCATCGAATTCGGTAATTCAATAATTCAAAAAAAATTGAATTCAATTAGTTTTTGAAATGCTATTTTTTAAATCAATAATACCGATTTTGAATTTAATTAGGTAATTCGAATCGGCACAATTAATTGAGTGGAAGTATGAAACTAATCATGATTGGTGTGTAACAAAAAATGTTTTAAAATAATATAAAAGTATTTTTCCTTTTTTTTATTCAATAAAAATGTCTTTACTCTAGGTGATGTGATGTTTTACAGTATCATAAAAATAATATAAAAGTGCTTTTTCCTTTTTCCTTTAATAAAGATGTTTTACGGTACTAGGTGATGTTCTATTTGTGTTCATGTAAAACATCAAAAGAAAAAGATGTTATATATATATATATATATATATATATATATATATAACACATACACCAAGGCAACTCAAAAGAAAAAGTAAATTAATATTACACTAAAAAGACCATTCTCAATTAATATTACAGTTGAATGAATCAAAATTAGTTATGCATTGAAAGGAATAAGAGATTAACTATAAAAGACAGACTAATAACATTTATGCTTATGTTGGTTGATTGTTAATAACATTTATTTAGGTATTGCATTTAACTCAATCTTTCATTTAATTACTTCATTAGTTAAATGCTAATAAAAAATCATTTAATCACTTCTTTGGTTGAATATTAATAAAAAATGAACTAATCATTTAATCATTGCTTTGGTTGATTGTTAATAAAAAATGAACCAATCATTTTAACTATATTTTTTTCTTATATTTAAAAAAAAAGGTTGAACCTCCGGTCCGACCGGTTGGACCGGTCGGACCTGTGAACCAGTCCTCTTCCGGTTCATTAAAAGGTCCGGTTCTGAAAACATTGCTTTATACGTGCTCAATACGTGCATGCGCGCGCAGACATACAGAGAGATATTTCACATGTATATGAGATTCGTCTTTCTACACTTTGCTAAATGATCTCCTTACCAAAGATTTTAGCTTTATTAGAGAATTTTAAGGCCTTGTTTGATTGACAAAAGTTTTTGCTAGGGAAAGTAATATTTTTTTAAAAAAATAAATTTCATTATTCAGTTCTTTTTTTTTTATGCAATTTGTAGCATTTATTGATATGCAAAAATTGAAACTCGGAGAGGATAGTCCTTGGTATGACAATTGCTAAAATAAAAAAAAAGACTAAATTAAAAACCAATTCTACATCATTAGCACTATCAGTCTACATAAACTAGCTATACTGAAAGGAAAACTCCACCACATATACTAATCAATTCGTCTAATTCCTTCTGATATCCTTCCAATAAATATCTAAAATCCTCACCAATTGCTTCATATACTTTAGAACATAGATTTGTGATTTTTTTTGATAGATGATGAGATTTCTTCTTCACTATGCATGATAAACTAAAGCTACTAAAGCCAATCTCCTTAGTTACCCTGCAAAACCAATTCTGTATTGCATGAACAAGTAATTTCTAATCCCAACAACAAGCACCTCTAGAAGTGAGTCACAACCTCTAAAATTTTTGCCTGAATAGATCATATGCTCTCAAGCAAAGAGCAAAAGTTGATGGATTCTTCATCCTACTGATAGAGAACATATGTAGTATTAGTGTATATTCCTAATTGCCTTAACTTTCCCTTGTCGACAGTTTACTTTTACCCACCATCCACAAAATAAAGCCAAAGCTGGGAATAAAAGTCTTTTTTCCATATCGATTTTGACCAAGTCACCTATTTTTATATGACTTCTTAGTTAATTGATTGCAGCCTTAATATTAAAGTCTAAACTCCACACTAACTTTTCTGTAATCTTATACTTGGAATTTAATGTACTTGAATGTCTTGCTGGAATCTTTTTACCGCAGCTGTAATTCTCCTACCCTCAAGCCAAAGCTATTTTCCATCTACAATAATTAGTATCAACTTTGACATACATAATACTACCAAAAGCTTGAACTAAAGACTAAAAATATCTGGATATCAAAGGTTGCTAGGATATCCTAGTTGTCAAACGATAAAAAATTCTTCCATAGCCTATTTTAACTTGAATCTATGGTTTGATAAGAGTTTTTTTTTTGGACTACGTACTCTAAATCTAGGTACAATAATTGGAAATTTTTGGTTCCATTTGTTTGGTTTTGTTTTTTAAAAACATATTTTTTAAAAATTTTATACAGTTTTCAGAATAATTGTTTTATTTCAGAAATACATTTATCGAGAAGAATCTTTAAAAGTGCTACATAGTAATATTTTCTAAAAAACACCTCAAAAAATAACAATTCAAATGGACCCTTTAAATCCCTAAAAAACACTTGTCTTTGATTAGAGCAGGAGGCATCCATCTAATCTAGAGAAAGTCCCTTTTGCCGAACATAATTCCTCAAATGTTTGAGAATGAGATATGTATTTTTAACTTCAAGACTATCCATGCACAGGCTCTCTTCGTTTGAAGGCTTACAGTTCTCTTTCCAAGCCATTTTCCATAATTAGTTTAAACTTCTCTTGTCGACAAAAATGTTGCCATTACACTTTCAAGGCAATTTTCTCTAATTATTGTTAATTTAAAAAAAAGTCCCCATTTTGGAGTCACTTTTTTTTTTTTTGATTTTGGGTTTATAGTCACCGCACAGGCTGTATGCGGTGACTGCTAAAATTTTTTTTTTCCATGTGTGCAGAGGTGTGCAGGTGTATGTCAGGAGGATTTTTGTGCAATTTTTGAGCAATTGTGAGAGTCACCGCACATGCTTTGTGCAGTGACTCTCACAAATTCCACTATGTGATTTTTTTTTTTTCGTTTTGGGGCCTTTTGTGCAATTTTTGGGCAATTGTGAGAGTCACCGCACAAAGCTTGTGCGGTGACTCTCACAAATTGCCCAAAATTGCCATCCGAAATTTTTTTTTTAATTGATGGGGTCTTTTGGGCAATTTGTGGGCAATTGTGAGAGTCACCGCACAAGCTTTGTGCGGTGACTATCACAAGTTGCCCAAAATTGCCCAAAAGACCTTTTTGTTTTTTAATTGAGGGGGCCTTGTAGAAATTATCTACATCTATGCAACCAAACATATAGTCTTCCATTTTTTCATTATTTTCCTTTTCTCTGAATACAAATTTAACTTTATTTACGTCTTAGCTCATGCATGTGCTCCATGATTTGTTTTTACTTGTTTTTCTTTTAATTTAAACTAAACTTTAAAAAGAAGATTACTAACTTGTTAAAAGAGTACTTCATGAGAAAACTCAAAACAAAAGTAGGAAATGGGCTATGTACGTAGCTCTTACCCCACTGTACTAGCAAACTATACGCAGAAACTAACAAGCAAAAGCGTACGTATAAATTAAATTCTTTGGGTACTTTAGAGTAAGAATTCATTAATGACTTTTTTATGAATCAACTAAATGCTTTAGCTCTATTTGGTTATGAATTTTACAAAATATCATTTTTCAAACACGTTCTCGATTTACCTTTTCACATCTTAAATACATTTATAAGATGTACAGTAATATTTCAAAAGTTCATAGGTATAAGAATTTATACGCGTTCACTTGCACAAAGATAGATTTGCGTATATTCATTTTCGGAATTATATATGTTAGAACAAATTAAAAAAAATAATTTCTTACTCCTAACTCAATCAATATTTGCTTAAAGAAATAGATATTCAAAATGTATAAGAATACACTCATACACAATGTTTCGTTTGGTGGAACTGAAAATGATAATGGAATGACCAATTTTTTTTTTTAATTGAGGGGGCCGTTTGGGCAATTTGTGGGCAATTGTGAGAGTCACCGCACAAGCTTTGTGCGAGTGACTCTCACAAATTGCCCAAAATTGCAAACTGAAATTTTTTTTTTAAATTGAGAGGGGGCTTTTGGGCAATTTGTGGGCTAACATGCAATTTGGATTCAATGTGAGAGTCACCGCATGGTTCTTGTGCGGTGACTCTCACATTAAATCCTTAATTGCATCTTAGCCCCCTCTCTTTTTTTTTTTTTTTTTTAACATTTGAGGGTGTTTGTGCAATTTGATTTTGTTGTGAGAGTCACCGCACAAGGAGCATGTGGTGACTCTCACACCAAATTCAAATTGCACAAATTGTACAAATTGAAATTGGAGTTTAGCCTGCATTGTAGGTGCGTGGAATCGGGCTTTAATCAAATTTTTGCAGCCTTGGCATGCATGCTAGACAGAAGGCTACATTGTCAGGCATGCAATGCAGAGAAAGTAATGGCTTTGTTGACCAAAAAAAGCCAAAAGTGGTTGAATTTTTTTTTTAAATTTGTTAAATGCTTGGCCGAGTCTATAATTATCGAGCTTCCTTCTTTCTTCTTCATTCACAAACTGAAGCAATTTCTTTCTTCTCTTTCACTTACTCTTTAGATTATTTCTTCCGATTATTTCTCCTCTTTCAGTTACTCTCTTGCAAAATCATTTCATTTTTGGTGATTTATCTTTCTCTAATTTATGTCCATAAGGTAAGAGTGAAATATTGTTGCTCTCATATGTATTCCTTTTTCTCTTATTATCTCGTCCATCTAACTAAAATGTTTAATCTTGCAGGCAGTTGGAAGCTGCAGAAGGCTGTGAGTTGCAGTAGAAAAGAGGGTTGGAGAGGCTAGAAATTCTCACATTCAGTAGGATTTTGGCATTGAAGGTTAGTATTCCTAAAACCAATTTAAATATTTTATAAGTAGAGTTAGGTTTAATAATTTTGTTAGATATTAATAAACTGTGAATTTTGAATTTAACATTTTATTAGGTTTAATAATTTTGTTAGATATTAATAAACTGTGATTTTTGAATTTAACATTTTATGTCGTTATTGTTGCTGGAATTTCATCTATTAGTACACATATTATTACTGGAATTTTGTTTTCAAGCATTCGGATGGCTGGAATTTTCATTTAGGCCCATTAGGTGGTTGGAATTTTCATTTAGGCCCATTAGGTTGCTGGAAATTTGATTTTGGCCCTTAATTGGTGGATGTAATTTTCATTTAGTCCTATTAAGTTGCTGGAAATTTGATTTTGACCCTTCATTGGTAGCAGGAATTTTCATTTAGGCCCATTAGGTTGCTGGAAATTAATTTTTGACCCTAGATTGGTGGCTGTAATTTTTATTTAGTCCTATTAAGTTGCTGAAAATTTGATTTTGACCCTTCATTGATAGCTGAAGTTTTCATTTAGACCCATTAGGTTGCTGAAAATTTGATTTTGACCCTTCATTGGTAGCTGGAATTTTCATTTAGCCCATTAGGTTGCTGGAAATTAATTTTTGACCCTTGATTGGTGGCTGTAATTTTCATTTACTCCTATTAAGTTGCTGGAAATTTGATTTTGAACCTTCATAGGTAGTTGGAATTTTCATTTAGGCCCATTAGGTTGCTGGAAATTAATTTTTGACCCTTGATTGGTGGCAGTAATTTTCATTTACTCCTATTAAACTGCTGGAAATTTGATTTTGAACCTTCATAGGTAACTAGAATTTTCATTTAGGCCCATTAGGTTGCTGAAAATTAATTTATTGGTCCTAAAATATTTCAAAAAATTTAATTTTGTCCCCTCCCTAGTTGCTGGAATTTTGGGCTTAGTACCTTTAAGTTGCCGAAAATTATTTTTTGGTCCTTATGTTAAAATTATTAGCTTTAGGGTTTTTGTTATTATATTATATTAAGATTAAGTTTATGTTGAAATATTTAATTTTTCATGGATAATTAGTTATGTAATAAATTTAGATTATTATAGATAATAATCTAATCGTTATGTTAAAATGTTTAAGGGCATTTATTATTACGTCTAGGGTTATTATGTAAAAGTTATTTTATTTTTATTATTTTGGTTATATTATGTTAGGATTAAGTTTATAAAGTAATGTTGAAATTAATAATTTTACTTGGATAAATAGTTATGTGAACATTTAGATTATTATGATTGACAATTAGTGATTATATTAACATGTTAAATTGCCTTTATTTTTAAGTAAAAAATATTATCTTTAGATTACGTTAATTGTGTTATTGTGATTATACTATGTTAAGATTAAGCCTAATATAGTATGTTTAGGGTTTAGGTAATTTTACACGTATAATTAGTTATGTGAAAATTTTGGATTATTGTAGATAATAAATTTGTTATTACGTGCTAAAATGTTACAAAGCCTTTAATATTACGTTAAAATATTTATGTTAAAATTATTTTAATATTATTATTGTGAGTATATTATGCTAAGACTATGTTTATATAGTAATGTTGAAATAACTATTTTTACAAGGATAATTAGTTATGTGAAAAATTTGGACTATTGTGGATAATAATTTGTTATTACGTGCCAAAATGTTACAAAGCCTTGATTATTACGTTAAAGTATTTATTTTTTTGAATTATAATTAGATATTGAAAAATATGCATTATACATAATAATTAACTTATTATATTAAAATGTTATATATTGTTAAAATTATTAGAGTTTACTCAAGATTAAGGGTTTATATAGTAATGTGAAAATATATAATTTAACATGCATAATTATTGATATGCAAATTTTTGACTATTATGTATAATAAATTAGTGGATTATGTTAAAATTTACAACGAGTTTATTATAATGTCGAAATAATATTACAATGAGTTGAGGTAAAATTTTACAATGTTTATGTAATATTACACTGTTAAAATTTTACAATGAGTTTAAGTAAAAAATATTATCTTCAGATTATGTTAATTGTGTTATTGTGACTATACTATGTTAAGATTAAGCCTAATATAGTATGTTTAGGGTTTAGGTATTTTTACACGGGTAATTAGTTATGAGAAAAATTTGGATTATTGTGGATAATAAATTTGTTATTACGTGCTAAAATGTTACAAAGCCTTGATTATTACGTTAAAATATTTATTTTTTTGAATTATAATTAGATATTGAAAAACATGCATTATACATAATAGTTAACATATTATATTAAAATGTTATATGTTGTTAAAATTATTATAGTTTACTCAAGATTAAGGTTTTATATAGTAATGTCAAAATATATATTTTAACACGGATAATTATTGATATGCAAATTTTTGACTATTATGTATAATAAATTAGTGGATTATGTTAAAATTTACAATGAGTTTATTATAATGTCAAAATAATATTACAATGAGTTGAGGTAAAATTTTACAATGCTTAAGTAATATTACATTGTTAAAATTTTACAATGAGTTCAAATAAAAAATATTATCTTTAGATTATGTTAATTGTGTTATTGTGATTATACTATGTTAAGATTAAGCCTAATATAGTATGTTTAGGGTTTAGGTATTTTTACACGGGTAATTAGTTATGATGAAAAATTTGGATTATTGTGGATAATAAATTTGTCATTACGTGCTAATATGTTACAAAGCCTTGATTATTACGTTAAAATATTTATTTTTTTGAATTATAATTAGATATTGAAAAACATGCATTATACATAATAGTTAACTTATTATATTAAAATGTTATATGTTGTTAAAATTATCAAGTTTACTCAAGATTAAGGGTTTATATAGTAATGTCAAAATATATATCTTAACACGGATAATTATTGATATGCAAATTTTTGACTATTATGTATAATAAATTAGTGGATTATCTTAAAATTTTACAATGAGTTTATTATAATGTCAAAATAATATTACAATGAGTTGAAGTAAAATTTTACAATGTTTAAGTAATGTTACACTGTTAAAATTTTACAATGATTCAGTGATACATGGGCCTCCTGCAGACCCGTACTCTCCTAGCCCTGACTACATGTGTTGGTACCTGTTACATATTGTCCGGTAGATTACACCTCCTGTTGTGCAGCTATCACATCGGGAGGGGCTACGAGGAGATGCAGGTCAACATGATTATTTGGTACGCCTTAATTTTCCTATAGTGTTTAACAAACTTGTTCAAATTTATGTAACGTTTGTTATTGAACCATCTTTTATACATTTAACCTAACTTATAAATTTCATATTTCGTTTATTTAGATGGATAGTATGGCACGCATTGAATAGGCAACGCATGAGGTTCTCACGCAGGATGCACCACAGCCCCATAATATGCGTACCCATCTACAGTCTATACATGCAGAGGCGTTTGGTAGCATGCAGTACGTTGGGACAGACTATCGCATGCAGCTCGGGACATTTGAAGCCGGTCCATCGTCGCAGGCTCAGGTGCGACGTGAGGATCCCGTTCTTCGTGTACGCGAGCATTGGCGAGGACAAGGTCGCAGAGGACCCCGTCGTCAGCAGGTTGAGTTACCACTGGATCAGGATGATGATATTAGTCTCCACTCTTCTGTAACGACTAGCAAGTAGCTCATCACAATTTTGATTGCCTAATTACTTATTTATTTGTTTGCACTATTCTTGACACTAGAATATATGTTGACGTTGGTGGTTAAATTAGTAAGAACTTATTTATTGAATTGCTAAGCTTGAAACTCTAGGATAGAGTGATAATGACATTTTTACCTAGTACAAACAAGGTGCTACATTTATATGTTACATTATAATTTTGGGCTTGGAACTCAATAAATTCATCAATTGAATTGTTGTATATTAAACAAAAGGAAAAGTGGCCTATCAGTTGGTGTTTCCAGCCCAACTATCTAAGATACATAACGTGTTCCACGTCTCGTTATTGAAGAAATATCTTCCCAATTCTGAACACGTTATAAGTTATGAAGGGATAGAACTACAAAGCGATCTTTTGTTCAAGGAAAGACCTATAAGGATACTAGAACGTGATTTCAAAGTATTAATAAATACAGAAATCCCTTTGGTCAAAGTACTATGGCAACACCATGGCATAGAAAGAGCGACTTGGGAGTCTGAGAAGGAGATACAAAGCCAATATCCTAAACTTTTCGTGAACATAAATAATAATTTTGAGGATGAAATTCATTTTAGGGAGGGAGGATTGTAAAGGCTTGTAATTAAATTTGATTATTCGTTTGTTAAACAATTAAAGTTGAGAAATATGATAATGTTATTAGTTTATTAGACAAGATTAGTCGTTAAATTTGACACTTAAATTTTAGATTTTAATGGTCTAATTATTTATTTAAATATTTATTGAGGCATTAATATATACTGTTATTAAGGTATTTAAGGATAAGTGATATTAGTGATTGAATCAATAAGATTGGTTTACATAACTGTAGCACTTGAAACCAGGATTAGGAATCATTTGTGTAAGTTATGTTCGGACGTAATAATATATGAAATGTGTAAACTAATTAAACTAATGACATAATTAGTATAGCCTTTATAAAGTTTAGTTCGATAAAGAAAAAAAAAAGAAGATCTTCAGCCCAAGTAAATTGTGGTAGGAGCCAAGTTTTCTAAACCAAGCTTGAGGTGGCCTTTTCCTAGGCCTTAATGAATGACTCACCTTGTGTTTTTTTTTAAATTAATCAAAGACGACTTAAGAAGACAATAAACCATCAGCAGCTAAGTTAAAAAGTCAGAGAGGGATCGTCCAAAAAATTTTGAAAGGTTAGGAAGGAAAGAAAACCCAAAGCAAAGGGAAAAAGTAGAGAAAGGAAGGAAGACAAAAGTAATTGCAACGGTTGGAGAGGTAATATCCCTGAATCCTTTGAAGACATGTCTAAGTTTTAATCATTTGTACTGAATACTTAACGATTTGGATTTTGAAAATCATGTCTGGAACATGGAAGAATTGAAGTTGGCAAGCACGAACCAATAACTCACCTAAGAGAGTAACTTGAGAGTCACCTAAGTTGTACTGGAATTTTAACAAGATTAAAGAAGAATTTGAGCATCAAGTCTTTTAAGAAATTATTATATATTGAATCTAGTTTACCCATATATGGATATAATGATTTGTCGATGAATATAGCATGAGATAAAGTGAATGGAATGGACTGGGGTTGAAGAAAATCGCACTGCAGGCCTGTTGAACCAGTTTTAGTTAAATAGGCATAACTTTCTGTAGAAAACTCAAAACAGGGTGATTCTTGTTGTTTTAGAAACTAGATTCATAGGAATTTTAAATGGTGTAACATGTATAAGCTAATATGTTGCGGCTGAATACCAGAAATCTTATGAATTAAACTGAAATTTCGTAACTGCAGTAACAGGGTTGATAAGCAGCCAAGTTGTGGCACGATTTTGAACTTAATTTTGTTGGAATTTGAGTTGGAATTATTCATAGAAGTTGTAGATTTTGAAATATATTTTTCAACTATATAAACCCCACTTCCTAGTTCCTAGCTGATAAACTGCAGAGCTCACACAAAATAGCTGGAAAACCCACCCTGTGCAGACATGATTAGTGACGAAGCAAGTTTGGGGTTGATTTTGGACCTTCTTCTATTAGAATTTGGAGTAGTGTTCCACACAAAAATTATAATCCTTGAAATCTAATTTCTAACCATATAATTATTACACTCAAGGGATTTGTCTATTAAAAGTTATATTGGTCTAAAGTTGGTAGTTTGTTAGAACGTAATGAAGAAGTGATGCATGTCAAAGTCCTTGTTTTTACAGGAACTTTGAATAGAGAGGCCCAAGGCCATTTGAGGAGTTTTCCGAGCAACTAAACCTACTTGTGAGTGTCCATTAATTTGTTAGTTTTCAAAACCAAAGAATTCTTTGTTTTACTATATTTCACTTGATGAACATGTTTATGTGACATTTGATTATTTATAGATCTAAGATCTAAAATTTGATTGCTTTCAAACATGCTTAACACGTCATTATTGTATAATGGATATGAATTTGATCAATATGCTCGTGTATGTGTTGTGAATCCAGGGTATACTTTATCGTACCGGAAAAATTTGCTATATCTTGGAATATACTTGTGCATGCTGTGAACCCGGTTGTCATATTGGGGAGGCTTGGACCCTGCCTTGAGCACGTCTAGCTTTGGTTCTAGCCGGCAAAGGGCCTGGTCATCCAAATTTTGGCCGCCTTAGCTTCTCGGCACTTTCTAACTTGCGAGGAGGTTTCGTAGGCTGTGGGGTGTTCGAGAGAATTATGTAGGTAATACTCGAATTTACCAACCGGTGGGATGTGGCCACGAAAATAATGTGTTAATGGTGCAAAGAAGGGTTCTATATGGATCATATATGCAAGGCCATGGCATTTGATACGACATGATAAGCTCACGAATGAGGCGACATGATTTTGAACAGCACTTGACCTGACTTTGAGCTGTTTAGTTTGGGCTCGATCTTGAACAATATTGGACATGATCTTGAGCTTGGCTCGATCCTGAACAATACTTGGCATGATCTTGAGCGGTACTTGACTCGGTCTTGAAGGGTACTTGATAAGATCATTCTGTATCCTTTTGATTATATGTTTACTTAATTTAATATCTGTTTACATGTACCGTTTATTTGAGCAAATCCACTTTTCAAACAAATATGTTTTAAAGAATTTTTTTTGACTAGATTTCCACTACGGGACCTCACTGGGCTTTAAACTCATCTTTGTTTAAATTTGTTTTCCTTACAGGTGTCTGACCATAGGAAGGGGGATGAGAGTGTGCAGGAAAAGAGTTTTCTAGAATAGTACTGGTAAATAGGTAGATCTATTTTGAAGCCTAAGTGGCTAAAACAATATAATAATTTGAAGATATATGTAAATTTTAGCATTTAATTATGTTTTTGGCATGTGACTGCTTGTGTTTGAGACTTGGCGCGAGCCAGGTAGGCGTCTCAATCAAGGTATTGGGGTAGGCCTTGGTTGGAGGCGTCACATCTTCACATCACAGTGCTGATTCCTCTGGATAGTCAGAATATGTCCTGACGTTTGATCCATTCAGCACCACTACGCAGATGCCATCCTTTGGACCATATACTGACTATGGCACATCAGCCCACAGTTTTTCAGTTGGAGATGATGTTATCTTCAGCTTCATGGCTAGGGGAGATCACTTATCATCTCGCCCTAGCACTTCTAGGAGTGCTATGCCCAGACCTTCTGAACCGGAGTCGTGTCTGCACTACGGACAAACACCGGTTCCTACTGACGATGCGGATGAGCCTCCATTGCCGTTACATCTTGATGCTGGATTGAGGAGATGTAGAGTGGTATTATATATTGTCATTCTTGTTCATATTTTACATCCTGTGAAAATCGTTGTACAAAACTATGTATGTTTTTTATGATAGAGCGGTGTTATATATTGTCACGATTCACTTTTTAGGGTTACTACTTCATTTACCAATTTTTTTGCTTATGTTTTACAATTTAGTTACTTACTTAATTACAAACTAGGATTTAGGGTTCACAAAGTAGGGTTAGGCAATTACAATTATCATATTTAGATATTAGGGTTTAGAGGATTAGGGTTCATGCATTAAGGTTTACGGTTTACGATTTATGTTGTAATAACTAGGGTTATGGGTTAGGGTTTAGGGATTTAGGGTTTAGGGTTTGTGGGTTCAGGGTCTATGGTTTAAAGGTTAGGGTTTAAGGGTTAGGGTTGGGGAAAGGGATAGGGTTAGGGTTAGGGTTTAAGGTTTTTGGGTTTAGGGTTAGGGTTTAGGCTTAAGATTTAGGGTTTATGGTTACGATTAAAGTTTAGGGTTTAAATTGGTTTATGATTTAGGGTTTATGGTTACGATTAAGGTTTAGGGTTAGTGTTTACAGTTTAAATTGGCATAGGGTTTTAGGGCTTAGGCTTAGGGTTAGGGTTAGGGATAGAGTTTAGGGTTTCTTTCTCTTAGGGTTTATGGTTACGATTAGGGTTTTAGTTAGGGTTTAAGGGTTAAGGGTTAAGATTTTGAGTTAGAGCTAAGGGTTAGGGTTTAGGGTTTAGGGTTAGGATTAGGGCTTGGGTTAGGGTTTAGGGTTTATGCTTACGATTAGGGTTAGGCTTAGGGTTACGATTAGGGCTTGGGTTAGGGTTTAGGGTTTATGCTTGTGCTTATGATTAGAGTTAGGGTTAGGGTTAGGGTTTAGGGTTTATGGGCTTAGGGATTTAGGGTTTAGGGTTTAGGGTTTAGAGTTAGGGCTAGGGTTTTTGGGTTAGGGTTTAGGGTTTAGGGTTACTCGTTAAGGTTAGGGTTTATGGTTTATGGTTACGATTAGGGTTTTAGGATTTCAGGTTTATGGTTAAGGTTTAGGGTTAGTGTTTAGGGTTTAAATTGGTTTAGGGTTTTAGGGTTTAGGGTTAGGGTTAGAGTTTAGGGTTTATTTCTCTTAAGGTTTATGGTTACGATTAGGGTTTCAGTTAAGGGTTTAAGGGTTAGGGGTTAAGGTTTTGAGTTAGGGCTATGGTTTAGGGCTTAGGCTTAGGGTTACTCGTTAAGGTTAGGGTTTATGGTTTATGGTCACGATTAGGGTTTGGGTTTAGGGTTTTAGGATTTAAGGTTTATGGTTAAGGTTTAGTGTTTAAATTGGTTTAGGGTTATTCGTTAAGGTTAGGGTTTATAGTTTATGGTTATGATTAGGGTTTGGGTTTAGGGTTTTAGGATTTAAGGTTTATGGTTTTGGTTAGGGTATATGGTATAGGGTTTAGGTTATGGTTAAGGTTAGAGTTTAGGGTTTGTGTCAATGTAAAAAATAATGTGATTCACGTAATTAATTTGGAAAAACTGTTGCAAGTAATTATCATTCAATAAAAGTAATTAAGAGATCTTTGTTTTATACCTCCATTTTTTTTTTAATTTGTAGGTGAAAAAATAACAATTACATATAGCCCCCCAAATGTATTTTTTTTTTTTACTTTTTGAGGTAAAAAAATTTATTATTCAATTAAGTAATCAACAGAACAATTTTTTTTTTACCCTATAACCTTATTCATGGACAGAATTAAGACAAATATGTACCATTATTTATAAATAATGGTTTCCTTTAAGGATTAACTTAAAAAATACATACCATTTCCTAGTTGTGAATTCCCTAAACCATTAACCATTCCCAACTTGTGAATTAACATACCATAATAATTTATTTTTATAAATAAATAATTAATTATTTTTAAGATACTTTTTTAATGATTAACAAGTAATTCAAGTAAAGAATTAAGATAAATACTATACATTTACCTAGTTGTGAATTAATTTTTTTCTTATTCTTTACAAGATAAAAATACTAATTGATATAATTAAGACAAGAATTATTCATGTAATTAATTAAGAGAATTATTTTTTTAAAAATAGTTTATTTTTTTATATAAATTAACCAATTGATAACCTAACAATAATATTAAATTTTTTTAAATATTTTTTTCCTTTAACATTAGGGGGCAAAACTGTTGCACGTAATTATCATTCAATGAAAGTAATTAGGATATCTTTGTTTTATACCTCCATTTTTTTTTTTTACATTTGTAGGTGAAAAAATCACAATCACATATAGCCCCCCAAATGTAATTTTTTTTTTTACTTTTTGAGGTAAAAAGATTTATTATTCAAGTAAGTAATCAACAGAACAATTTTTTTTTTACCCTATAAACTTATTCAAGGACAGAATTAAGACAAATACGTACCATTATTTATAAATAATGTATTCCTTTAAGGATTAACTTAAAAAATACATACCATTCCCTAGTTGTGAATTCTCTAAACCATTAACCATTCCCAACTTGTGAATTAACATACCATAATAATTTATTTTCATAAATAAATAATTAATTATTTTTAAGATACTTTTTGAAGGATTAACAAGTAATTCAAGAATTAAGATAAATACATACATTTACCTAGTTGTGAATTAATTTTTTTCGTATTCTTTAGAAGATAAAAATATTAATTGATATAATTAAGACAAGAATTATTCAAGTAATTAATTAAGAGAATTATTTTTTTAAAACTAATTTATTTTTGTATATAAATTAACTAATTGATAACCTAACAATAACATTAAAGGTATATGGGTTTTTTTTCCATTAACATTTGGGGGGCAAAACTGTTGCAAGTAATTATCATTCAGTGAAAGTAATTAGGAGATCTTTATTTTATACCTCCAATTTTTTTTATTATTATTATTTTTTTTACATTTGTAGGTGAAAAAATCACAATTACATATAGCCCCCCAAATGTAATTTTTTTTTACTTTTTTAGATAAAAAATTATTATTCAAGTAATTAATCAACATATAATTAAGACAAATACGTACCACTATTTACAAATAATGTATTCCTTTAACGATTAACATAAAAAATACATATCATTCCCTAGTTGTGCCCTAAACCATTAACCATTGCCAACTTCTGAATTAACATACAATAATAATTTATTTTTATAAATAAATAAATAATTATTTTTTAGATACTTTTTAAAGGATTAACAAGTAATTCAAGTAAAGAATTAAGATAAATACATACATTCCCTAGTTGTGAATTAATTTTTTTCTTATTCTTTACAAGATAAAAATACTAATTGATATAATTAAGACAAGAATTTTGGCAACTAAACCCTAATTAAGACAATGATTTTTTTAATACTAATTTATTTTTTTATATACATTAACTAATTGATAACCTAATTAAGAGAATGATTTTTTTTAACATTTTTTTTGTTTAACATTTGGGGGCTAAATGGCAATAAGTGGGTGGCCCCCCAAAAATTGCCCAAAAGGCTCCCCAAACGTAAAAACAAACAAATAAATAAATAAAGCGGGTTGAGATGCAATTTGGGATTTAATGTGAGAGTCACCGCACAACACCCGTGCGGTGACTCTCATACCAAATCCCCAATTGCCAAAAGGCCCCCCAAATGTAAAAAAAAAAAAAAAAATTAATAAAGGGGGCTAAGATGCAATTTGGAATTTTGTGTGATAGTCACCGCAAGGGTGTTATGTGGTGACTCTCACATTAAATCCAATTTGCACAAAAGGCCCCCCAAATGTTAAAAAAAAAAATTTAATAATAGAGGGCTAAGATGCAATTGGGGATTTAATGTGAGAGTCACAAGGCCCGTGCGGCGACTCTCACACAAAATTCCTAATTGCACAAAAGGCCCCCAAACGTAAAAATAAAAAATAAAAATTCAGATAGTGGAAATTGTGACAGTCACCGCACAAAGCTTGTGTGGTGACTCTCACAATTGCCCAAAAATTGCACAAAATCCCTCTTGACACACACCTGCATACCTGCACACGTGGAAAAAAAAATTTAAGCAGTGTGCAGCGACTTTAAACCTGGAATCAGAAAAAAAAAGTGACCCCAAAATGGAAATTTTTTTTAAATATCAATAATAAGATAAATTTGCCCACTTTCAATCTTCCGAATTCACAGGAAGTACAAAATGCTTGACCGATAAGTGTGGATACAGACCAATACCAACGTTACAAGCACAACTAAGTTTCTTTACAGCACACCCTTGTACTTAGCTTGCATCTTGTTGATGATCACTTGACAATCAATATATCTAAGCCTAGAGGTAATCATGGGTTCTCCCGACTATTTAATTGGCAGTGTACCTATAGGCATATCAATGAACTCACCCAAATAATTTGCCTTGTCTTATATGCACTCTTCCAAAGTGTTTTTAATAATAGTAAAGAATATATCTGTTGCATTGCTTGCCAAGAACAATTCATCAGCAAAAGTGAGGTACGAGCATACCTATTTTGTGCACTTTTCTTAATAACCTTTGCCTACCGGATATTCCTTTCAAATAGCATTACCGCTATTGAAATTAAGAACAAATACGGGGAGATAGGATCCTCTTACTTTAATTCCCTTTCACTTGTTGAGAAAAAAAAAAATCCACAATTGATCAACTCAGGTATATAGAAAATTTAGCAGAGGCTAGACACATTCTAGAGTTCCTCATGGAATCAGCAAACTATACATTTTATATCTAGGATAAAGCAGTACTATTAGATAGATAATACATGTAATTGTGATTCAAATTAACTCGCATAGCTTCAATAGCATCTTTACCAACCACTTCCCACTTGAAAATTTTTGGGGTAATCTATATGGAGCAATGGCTTTATCGTTCTTTACATTGAATATAGCTTTCTTAACTTTTGCTAAAACATCAGCTTGTAAGTTCTACGTGTGCTCATCAATCATCACACAACTTTTTATTGATCACACATGCCAACCTCATACTTTTTTCAACTGTACAATATTCTGTCTCACTAATGAAATTTTCGTAAAATTCAAACACCTCTTGCTTGATCTCATAATACACCGATATCTTATTTTGATTTTCATCAGTGATATAGAATCCTATTTCTAGCAATATGTGATGCAACTGATCAATGGAAGAAGAACTTATTTTTCCTTCCAAGTTTCGGCCATTGATGCCGGATTTGGATTTTTAAAATTTCTCTTCAGCCAACTACAATTTATTATAATCCACTATAAGTTCCTTTTGTTGTCTATGCAATGCTCCATCAACATATCTGCCACTAACAATAATTGGATTCCAGCCAACTAATCTCTTTTCAACTTCACTATACTAGTTATACTACTACAATGCTATTTGGTATGTTTTTAGACTCAAACCAGGTATTGACTCGGCCGAACTTAGAAATCAAAGGTCAAGTGCAAACCGATTGATGTCCTATATATGTATATATCTATATATATATATATATATATATATATATATATAGGTCTATATATTATATATACCTATTAATTGGTCCTTTTTTTTTTTTCCAATTTTAGTTGTTAGTCAAGAATGAAAAAAGGTCAACGAGTCCAAAAAATCCATGTTTTGCCAAAAATATTAAAAAAAATCCAATCTTTTTCCCAATCAAACAGGTTTTTTCGGGGTCAAGCCCGGTATAAAGGATCGGTGTATTGAATTGACTCGAAGTAGATGACTGCCAGTTTCGATCTGACCAATTAGACTGGCCGGTACAATTCGAGTTTGAAAACACAGGCTATTTGTTCAACTATTTCAAGGCATCATTTAGCAATTTTAGTTTCAGACAAAGTTGTCTTATAGGATTCCCTTGAACCATAGAAGCCCATATTGATTCAAGAATTTCATGAAATTAACAATGTCGCATTCATAATCTATGAAATTTTAATGGTTTAAGTCCAAGCATAAAACTATCCTTGATTCCCACAGACGGCATTAAAAACGAAAAAATGGCCAAAAAAAAAAAATCTGAAATATCTAGATTCAGGAAATTTTAATCCAGATTTGGATAGGCTGGCATTCTGCATTGAGTAGTACTCTGTCAATTCTTGCGTAAATTCTATCTTTACATTTCCTTCGATTGTACCATTCGGAAGAAAGAACCTTACCAGGACAATCTTTTATATCCAGTTGTTCTATACATTGATTAACAATTAATCATCGGTATCAATTTTCTTATTATAGAATGATATTGAAATCTCCTAAAACCATCTAAAAGTTTCCATTATGACTAGATTTAGTATTCAGAGAACAACTCCAGTGATATTAAAATATCCTAAAGCATCCAAGAATCGCCCTTAAGACTAAATTTAATATTTAGAAAATAAACTAAATTTAATATTTAAAAAATAACTCCAAAAAGGCCGCTTTAATCTATATACATCTATACACGACAATCACATAAAGAAGATCAGGAAAATTGGTTTGTTTAATTTTATAAGTAATGGCTCAAGAATGTCTCTAGCCAAAGTGCATGTCGCAATATTTCTAGCATACCAGTACTTTTCAGCATCCATTTTGCCTAGCAATACGGAACCACTGATAATGGGGTAAACTATTAATGATATTAAGCATGTTAAGTCAATCAATTAACGATTGTAGATCAATTAGCTTGATTATAGGATCAATTAGATCAATTACCTTGATTTTAGGAATCATTCATGATTGTAGGAATTATTTCCTTATTTAGCATTGTTTGTATAAACACTCCTTTGTACAGATGATTATATAGAACGCACAAAAATGCGTTTCTCATTTCTTGACTTTTACGTGGTATCAGAGCTTCTTTTGTGAAAACAAAGGGTTTCTAATTTTCTTTTCTGTGGTAACCAACTGTTATAGGCTTTTCTGGGCTTCAATCTGCACCAAAGCAGTCTCATAGATATATCAGATTGTTCCCCTCCTTGTGCAGATCATAACGGTGAAAATCACACCCTCAGAAATCCTTCCACGCGCCCGCGCCCGCATGTGCCGTTGGAAGTTGCTGCCATTAAAATCAGCATTCTAGACTTGTCAGGGAAAAAGACGACCACGTCATCAGACACGTCGTCAAAACTGACATGTGTCGACATCACACTAGACGCAATTCCATGTCAGTATCCAGTCAACAGATATATCAGCAACTAGTCATTGCCACTTACAGCAAGCCACATGGCATCCTATCATTGGACGACTAGCCACATCATTGCCATAACAACATCTATCGCCACGTGTCAGACTCTTAATGGTCCACGTTTCCAAATACTATTGGTCCACCTTGCCACGTGTCTTAATATAATTGGCTCACGTGGCATCCTGTCATCTTGCCACGTTAGTCAGCCAGATTCCACGTGTCGTAAAACGATTGGTCCACGTGTCGTCCAGTCATCTGCCATGTCATTGGTTCAATTCACTTGGACTGGTTCGGTTCAAAGTTGTTGACCACCACTTTGACTAGCCAATTCATCACCTTTTCATCCAGTTCCTTTGCAAACCAGACTGGTTCCTAAGGTTTTAGGCCATTCTAAATCTATTTTGGGTGTCCGTTTTACCAAAATCCAACTCTACAATCAGGTTTTCTATCTCCATTGACTTTCTTTTAACTATGGATGCCTCCAAACTCTCTCAGTATATTCCTAATCCTATCAATGTCACATTTGATGGAACCAACTATGAACTGTGGGCTAAAGAAATGTGTAATTTTCTCAAGGGTAAGACTACTTTGGTGAATTGTGACGGGAGAAATACCTAAGCCTACCAAGAAAACAGATGAGGATGAAAGTGCATTCACAGACAAATTAGTGAGTTGGGACGACATGAATCATCAAATTCTGACATGGTTTCAAAATACCTGTGCCAAAGTCATCAAGCTAGATTTTTGAAGGTTTGACATGACAAAAGAGTTATGGTATTTTTTCAAAAATTGCCACTCAATTTCTGATGATATGAATCAATTCCAGTTATACAGATGTCTACATTGTATGTAACAACAACCTTGCCTAATAATTCATAGCTATATGTCAGAATTACAAGAAGTTTGGGATCAGATAGCTCTTGGAGATCTTGCTTGGCCGATTACAGATACAACTACCATCTATGCAAATCTTTGTGATCGTCAGCATATCTGGCATTTGTTGATGACACTTCGAGATGAGTTTGAATCCATTCGTAGTTCCCTTCTTCATCGGGGCTCTTTACCAACTCTTGACACAGTAGTTAAAGAGTTAATCGTTGAAGAAGCTAGACTTAATGCACTTCGCACAGAAAAGTCAACCTCATCTACTGATGTTGTACTTGCCACTCATTCCTTCTATCATCAGACTCCTCATCAGCAATTAGCCACTCAGACTCCTTGTTCAGAATTAGTCAAGAATTCTTACAAGAGATCTTGCAACTATTGTAAAAAGCCTGGTCATCATATTTCTGAATGTAGAAAACGGCTTAGACAGAATTCTAGACAAGGTAACTTTTCCAAGTCCTTTCAGACTTCCTCTACTGATGCTACTGTTGGGAAACGGTTGAAGAGAAGTTGCCCGCCCAGCTTGCAATCTGAACAACCACCAAATTCTAGCTCAACTTCGGAGGCTTCAATCAGCTGCCAGTATAGAACAACCACCAATTTCTCAATCAATTCTAGAGCCTCAATAAGCTTCCATAGGTGATAATATTAATCCTACATAAACAGCCACTAATGTGAGTAAAAATGGATAATGATGTTTTAGTTATTACCATTCAATTCATACATATTTTTGGTGATAATTAATTAATATCAACAAACACATGTTTACAATTATTTACAGATCAAAGAAAACAAAAGAAAGGCAGGGGCCTAACCACAGGAAAAGCTATAGAGAAGATGATATGAGCTAATGTAACTAAATTTCAGTTCTAAGATGTGTTGATAAATGAGTCTATTTGAATTGTTTTTATATAATCAGTTGTTTAGAATTTTTATTGAGGTGCACCTGAATAATGATTTTTAAATGTTATATTATGGAGGCAAGTGATTGGAAATTGTCTTTCCCGAAGGATGTTGCAAACCAATCAGTTATGCTGCTCAACTTGCTAGTGGTGTAGGTTATATTATGAGGCACCTCTCTTCATTAAAGGACATACGTACATATGATGACATACCAAATGATAAAAAACAGAACCTATATGGCGGCTTGATGGTATTTGATTATGAACTATCTACTATAAATATATTCAATGTGTTAATATTGATTTTATTGACTTGATTAATTATGAAATTAAGCATTTTCTTACTTCAATGGTAACTCATAGGGATGGTTTGACTTCAAAGATTGGGAGACTGGTCCGAATATAGAACTTTACGTGGACGACATGCTTCAGAATAGCTATAGGCAGTGGAGGAATACTATGCATAAGATTATAAGATGTTGAAGGCAGCTGGAAAAGATCGACTTATCTCGTGTCCTTATGATTGGATTGAGCAAAATGAGTGGAAAAGTATGTGTGATTGGTTTGAAAATCCTACATTCAAGGTGATTGGTTTTAGTTTCATTTACTTGATTGATCTGAATCTTTTCTATTGGCTTTCATGTTTTGTCTAACTTTTTTTATTTTGTTCACTAGAAAATATCAGCAGCCAATACAAAGAACCGCACCCTGTTACCTTATCCGCACACTGGTGGCTCAAAATCAAATCATGTTCGAGCACAAGAGATGGCATGATACTAATTTTTATTTCAATTTTGCATACATTTATGCTGCCAAGGAAAATAAAAGCTAACTCTAGATCTTTTATGCTATAAAATAAGTCCCACCAAGTGTAATTGATGCTTGGACTGCAGCTCACATAAAGAAAAATGGACAATTTGTGTATGATATTGCAAAATCCCTTGATTTAATTTTTACTACAAAAGAAAGCCTTCTAATAACATTTATTTTTGTTAGTAACAAGACATGTACATATGTTTTACATTTCATGGCTTCTTGAGTTATGTGAACTTGACTAATGCAGGATGTGTTGAAAGAAGAGAGAAGACGATGCATAGAAAATGGAGAAACAGTGAATGAAGTAGAAATTATGAAAAATGTCTTAGGAAATAGAGCTGGCCATGCCAAAGGCTTGGATACGGGGGTTATACCACCAAAATCTACTCGAAAATCCGAATTTTCGGTCAATAGAACACTGCTTGAAGAACTAGAACAGTGCAAGGAGAAAATCCAGTGTTACGAGGAGCGAATTCAAGCACAAGATGCCCAAATTGAAAATCTTGTACAAAGCTAGCAAGAGATATAGGAAATACTACAAGAATTCTTCGTTTGGAAACAGAAGCAATGTGGAGGGTCTTCCTAATACTGATGAGTTTCAATTCCTACTCATACGTTTATCTAGGGAACTAAATTAAATTTGCACTTGAATTATGAACTAATTCTGTTCAAATCTAAGGGATAAGTTGAATTAAGCTCATTTTTTATTTTTGCAATTAAATATTATTATTAGCACTTGCATTATATAACAGAAACTGCAGAATTCTTGCTGCAAAAATTACTGCATAAATTGCAGCATATTTGCTACAGAAACTGCTCTATACGTTGCAGCATATTGCTGGAAAAATTACAGCATATTGCTGATTGCTGCAGAAACTGCAGTATATTGCTGCAGAAACTGTATCAAATTTGCAACTGCATAAACTGCAGCATATTGCTGCAGAAATTGCTGCATAAGTTGCTGCATAGCTGTAGAAATTGCTGTATAAGCTGCAGCATATTGCTGCAGAAATCTGAAGAAATTGCAGCATATTTGCTGCATATTACTGCAGAAATTACCTATGTTTTTAGACTCGGACCGGGTATCGACTCGATCGAGCTCAAGAGTTAGGGGTCAATGAGTCCGATTGGGGGTCGACTTGAGGTCGATCCAGATGACGTCATAAATACGTCATATATATATGTATATATATATATATATATTTGTGTGTCTGTGTAAACAACTAAATAAAAAATTACTGCTGGGAATATATAGATAATAAAGAAAAATGATTTTTTTCTAACAAATTATTTAGTTATTATTTTTTCTCAAATTATTGATATTGTACAGTCCATAACAAAATTTCAGACCTGGAATATGGGCCCTAGAATCCCATGACCAATTCGTAAGGGGAAGCCCATTGACATGAGGATTTTTTCCCCCTGTTTTTGAAAATGATTTTATCTGTTGAATTAAAAAGAACAAGTTTAATGAATTAAATTGTATAAAAATTAACTACGATTATACTACTTAATAAAAAAATAGCGAAGTAACTGAACCTGAATGTGAGAAAGTTTTGTCATGTATTCTTGATCGAAGGAACATGAATAATGCCTGGACTAAAGATAAAAGACGTGCCTAAATGTGTAGATTTGGAATCTAGATGAACTTGTTAGTTACACCATTTATTATTCTGGAAATATCTTTATTTTTCTACTATATATCATATCAAGGCATTGACATAAATAAAAATAATACTAGAAAATATATAAACACAAATAGTTTTATAAATCCTACTAAAGCTTATCCTAGAGAATTACTTTAAAAGCTAAACAAAAGTTATAAATATTAACTATGGTAGGATTTTCAAGATATTTAGATTAAATTTTAAGAAGCTACTCCAAACATAAAAAGTCATCAAGATTTGAAATTTTAATTGCTTTAAAACTCATTCTGACACAAAGCTCATGCATAGTGGGGTTCCATAACATCTTTAGTCATTAGACTCTTTGACCAATTAAAAACTTTATGATTTTTTAGACAGCTTGAGGCTTTGAACGTGGCATTTTGGAGTCCAAATCAATTTTCTTAGCAAATCAATTGTGATAATTAGACAATTATTTATGACTTTCTAATATGAAAGTTAATTAGCATTGAAACTCTTTTAACTATTAAAATAGTTATGTACTACTTAGATAGAAAGCAATTCATTGACAACATAAGGGTTTGGCTTAAAAAAATTATGATTCAGCCGATGAGTGCATTAGGCACTATTTAAGTGAATTCTTAAGTGTTAGTCATTTAAAAAATTAAGTTCATTTAAAAAAGTATCTAAATGTAGGCAATAAATGTGTAGTATGTATATTATAAATGAAAAAAGTGGGTTTTAAAATTCTATGATATTAAATCAAATACATATATTATTTCTTGGACTCTTATAATATGTAGAAATGAAAAAGGCTGAATATATAAAAATGCATTAACCATAACAATAAATATAAAAACATAAGAATTTTTCTAGCATTAAGAAACGTTATCGGAAAATTTCAAAAGTTTATCATTGTTATAGTACATGATATTCTAACCGAGATTGAAAAGTTATATACTTCTTAAATTATTATATAATTTTGACATATAACTCTTATTGATTCTATGAATAATTAGTTAGTTCAATGCCCATGAAAAAGACAAAATTTTGATAATACTAACTTACAAAATGAAAAATTCATAAATCCTACCTATAAATTGCTTAAAATTATTAAATTGTGGAAAATTTTAAAAAAACTATAGATTGAAGAGTACGTCATCATAATATATATTAAAAGTGCATAATTCTCAGAGATTACACCATATTTTTTTTTGTGACAATACATATTAGAGGCCTATCATTGAAAAAAAAGTCTGCTAAAAAAAGACTAGGCTATTAGCTTTCAATGAATATATGGAAATGCAATACAAAACTGTATTAAATTTTAAATGCGTGATATATTTGGATTTGTAATCATATTATACAATTATCTTTTATTTTAAAAGATTATTAATGGTGAAGAAAATAAAGCATCATTATTAATGGTGAAGAAAATAAAGCATCACATACCTTTTACAGTAATCAAGATGTATAACATTTTTTATGGGTAATGGATAGAAAAAAGAGAAGAATTTATCATTTCGAAAAGAAAACAATAATTATGATAAAGATAAAAAAAAATAGTAAAACTGATATAACGTAACCAAAGAAAATAAGCTATCCTAAGATTGCAAATGATAAGTAAAAAAATTTAATTAATTTTTATTTCCTAGTCATGCCAAAAAATATAAATTAGCTAAATAAATGATTTTGCACAGTATTCACAATATGTTTGTAAGCGGTATGCAAGTGCTGCTTTTCACATGATTAATCACGTTGAAAGTTGGATTGCTGCAAGCTCGTTTATTAAAGTTTATGATCAAACTAGTTTAAAAATTGTCCCTATTTAGGATGCTTACATAATAAAGTTGTTATCAAATTTATATACCAACCAAATTTAGTAAATATAAGAACCATAACGTACCAATTTAGAATAGGCAAGAGTGTAAAAAAAAAATCTTAAAATACATCAGTTGAATATCCATATTGTTGTAAAATCGTATCAAAGTACTTGTGGATATAGTAGTGATATGTAAAATTAAAGGCTATTTTTATAAAAAATTTAAGGATTTCAAGCATAATAACTGCTTTTATGAGATAACAAGTTAACAATTTCCAAAATGTCATACTTTATTTTATAAAGACATTATGAGTAAACGTCATAATGCCAAAAATTTTCTTTCGCTATTCGATGTATCCTTCTATCCTATTTAAATATAAAAAAAAAATGTGAATGAGTAAAGGTAGTATTTGATACTTGGACGGTTGAACAACAATAATGATAATGAAATTTAGGTTTCCAATAATAGTGTTTACCCTCTATGTGAATTAAATATACCAAAAAATATTAAATATATAATTAACTTGAACTCACATAATCTTTCGATATGATTTTGAAAAATAGGAAAATCAAAATTACTATCCATTTTCTCTTTTTCTTTTTTTTTTTCCCATTATTGTATTATTTGCTAGACTAATAATTAAACGGGCAAAACCCCATGCCTGATTCCTAGCATATTATAGTCAAGGATGGAGCAAGACTGAAGGAGGCGGGGATTTTCTATCTGATACCTTCTGTAACCAACCCCCAAAACTATTCTTAGATTTTTCTCTGGCCTTCTGTGTACAAGTCCTCTACTAAACTAAATGTTTAATGACATAAGATAAGTCAAATACAACATAAAATCAAATAATTTGCATTCGTAAAGAGATAAGGATAAATTTTCATTCCCTTAATTACTACTCTTAAAGTCTAATTTTTATTGATTGAAGCTGCTATAAGTAAATTGATAGTTTATAATTGTTTATTTAAAGAAACATCCCAAGCAAGATCATAAGGCACAAACTGATTATGTATCTGAGTTGGGGTTTGAATGATATATAACTTGATTATATATTTTTAATTGTAGACCTTTATTTTATCATTATACATCCAATATCAATTAGAATAATGTATTATGTATTATATCTAATTATATTTGTTTAAATTTTTACCCCATGAAATAAATTTTATGCTGCTTTTACTATACATATACGTCAATTATCCCTCCCCAAAGCAGAATGCTGGGTCCATTCCTGGTAATAGTCAAACAACCCCTAAACTTATTATAATTAAATTAATTACTAAGCTAAATGATTGTTGTCCCTCTTTATAAACTCTGAGGAGTTCACGAAGTAAGACAGTAAAGGCTGAATGGTATGAATTACGCGTTTGATAGTGGAGTCTTGGTTTCAAATGCATGTGTGATTCCTTGAACCGTTGATAGGGCAGTCGAAGTCGTTGTCTTCGTTAAAACATTTAGCAACTGTGTGAGTGAGCGTGAAAATGTCTGCTTAATTACGTCGAAAAGAGAGTGAGCGTGAATTACTTAGTGATTGGGTTGTAAACAAATCGAATTAAATCAAATTCTAAAGCTATCGAACTCGAATTCGAATTTGAGCTCGATATAAGTTTAAAATTTAGTTTGGATTTAATTCGATTTTATACTCAATAGATTTGAGTTTGATATGAATGCCCGAGTATTTTAAAATTTTAAAATTTTATATAGTTATTATATATTAAATAAAAAATTATTCGAGTTGAATCGAACTGAACTCAAACCAAATATATTTACGTTCAAAATTGACTCGGTAGTATATGAATCTTACTTTTTGTCAATCAACCTCGTCAAAACATGAAATGAATCGTGCCCTACGAACTATTCGTTAAGGGCTCGAGCCCTACTTAGTGCTACAAGTATAACATAAAATAAAAGAATCACTTAGAAATCAAAACATAAAAGAATAATGGGATAATTTCACATACCTCCTCTGAGGTTTGTCATAATTGCACTCACCTTCTCTCAGATTTTGAAAATTACACATACACCCCCTTGTTTATATTTTTTATAACAAACAAGTCCATTTTGATAATATAACCCAAAAATACCAACCAACCACCTTAAAAAATCCTTAGTTGCTTTTAAAAAAGATAAATAAATATTAAAAAATTAATTAATTAGTCATAAAAATGTCAAAAAGACTAATATTCTTACATTAACTTTCAACGTCCTCCAAATACTACTTCTCCAAAACTTGAGTATCTAACTACTCTAAATAAATTTATATTATCAATCAAAATTTTACGAACAGATATATTAACAAGAAAGAAATAACCAATTAAAAGCAATTCAGGATATTTTAAGGTGTTTGGTTAGTGTTTTTCGGTTACTTTATCAAAATCTACTTGTTTTGTTATAAAAATGTAAGCACAGGAGGTGTAAGTGTAATTTTCAAAATTTGAGAGGAGGTGAGTGTAATTATGACAAACTTCAAGAGAAGTATGTGAAATTATCCTAAGAATAATTAAAGTTAAAACTAAAGTTTTAAAAAAGTAATTGACTTGGGTAGCTCACAAGGGACCTGAAGCCTCACAATTTTCCCTCTTTCCATTTCTTGCAAGTTGAATGCGATGTAACTATCCAATATTTTTGTGTAACTCTTTAGGAAACAATGTAGTAACTATTTTTCACATGGAACGACGTTGTTTTTAAAACTATTTTTGCCTTGCTAGTTCAATGTTGTCCATCTGTTATTGACCCTTTTAATCTGGATCGTGTACTTGTTGCAAGTGTAAATTGTGAGGACATGGCCACCAAGAAGGTACCCAATCAGAAAGCACTTTGAAGCTATACAATTTGTAATCATATAACCCCAATTTTACTTGTGATAATATTATTGTTGCTTGAGTTCACAAGAGAAGTCTCATCAGGTAATGGCTAGTTTAGTTTGAACACTTGGACCTTTGAATCATAGTAGCGGAATTCTTTCCTTACACATTTTCTTAGCCTTTTTGTTATAAATATATAATAATAATAAAAAAAGAGAACAACACTGGAAAGAATTTTATTGGTTTATTGTGGAAGAAGAATTTTTTTTTTCAACTTGTTGGCAGAAGACTTAACCTCAAGGAATTGGTTGGAAAATAGCTTAGGAAAAACTTGTATGCGGTTTTCCAATTTAACTTCCTCACGCAAGTTTCATCCACAAGAAACATCGAACACGTGAATTGTAACGACTCTCCTGATCAAGTACTCTCCTTCCATGGCATTGCAATAGGATAAAAAAGGGGTAAATAATTCTAATAGTCCTCAACTTTTCTCCATCTTTCTATATTCTCTCTCAACTTATAAAAAATTTTACTATGTTTCTGAACTTATAAACTTGATTCTGAATGGTAATTTCAGACAAATGTGAGTATCGTAATTTTCAGTTTTGCCTCCTAAAGTTTAGTTTAATGTTTATTATCACCTGCTAAGTTTGAAAATGAGGCATATAATCCCTTTAATAGTTTTACTTAAATATTTAATCATTAACTTATTTGACTAATAAAAAATGATAACATGTCCCTGCTAACCATTCACATAAATTATAAAATGACAAAATTACTCTTTAATATATAAAGAAATTAATATTAATTTTATGTTAACAAAATTTTTTGACTGCATTTGTTAATATTACTCTCATCTCATTATTATTGTTTTCCTAAACTTCTAATAAAAGAAAAAATAAACATAAACAATATATCCTACACGAAAAAGTAAAAATTAAGAAAAGAATCATATTTGCTTTTATTAGTTTAATATTTTTGTATAGGTAAGAGTATAGAGAACACGATAAAGTTCTACAATAAAAAATGACAAAAAGATAAGTAAATCATCATGTTATCCTTTACTATTTTAGTAGGTTATTCTATATTTATATTCCACGTTGTTACTTCTTTTTCACTAAATTTGTCATTATAGTTCAAATAATTTGATTGACCCATGATACAAAGAATAATATTCTTAATGATATAATGAACTGTATGCTTGAATAAAATTTGTTGAATAGTAGCTTTATTGTTTTTTGTTAAGTAAACTAGTAAACAGTTAAATATTTATTCAATATTGTTTAATTTATAACATTTATTTAATCTTATTTATTCTTACATCATTTGAAAGGGGCAAACTGATATTAAACTAATATGTTTGTGACAAAATAAGACTTTTAATTGGTATTAAGGACTATTGAAACCAAATTGAGAAGTCTAAGAACAATAATATTAACAAATGAAATCAATAAAATTTTGCAAAAATGAAGTAATATTAATTTTTATATCTGTTAAGCAGTAATATTGTCTAATTTACGTAAATGGTTAGCATAGTAATGTTGTCACTTTGTATTAGCCAAAAACTCAAATTAGTCAATTATTAAATGTTTAACTAAAATGAAACAATAAGGGATAGCTAATATCTTAATGGGTTAAATTATGTATTAAACTAAACCTTAGGGGACAAAGTGAAAATTAGCATAGTCGGATTTTGGCGAAAAGGACTATTTAGGATACTTTAAGGATTTAATGGGATCTTTTAACAAATAAAGTTACAAAATAGAATGATGGGCAAAAGCTAAAAGGACTATTGGGGTCATTTTCCCAATAAAAAAAATTTTGTGCACTCTGTAGTCATTGTGGAGGGCCAAGAATTTGCTTAGAAACTATCTATAACTTGTCCCACTTTCTCGTGCTCAGGTCTTTCTAACATTAGACTTCATCCAGAAAATATCATCGTACTATATGAATTGTAAATTATAATTGACATATTCTTCTCTTTCAACCAGATTACAAAATGTTCGCATGCCCTTATCTTATTCTTCTTGTCTTGGTCATCGCATTTCGTGAGTTTAGTATTCATGTTATTGATTAACATAGAAACATGATCGTTTCTTTGTTCTTCCCTCTACCCTTCCTTAGTTTGTCTTCCCAAGTTCAATCAAATATCATCTGAACAAAACTTATAAAAAATAATGAAATTCTGTTTATCGATAACTTTTCTAAGGAGTTAAAATATAAATATATATATATATATATATAAATAAAACAACTTTGCCTGGAGAATATATATTGAGTAATATATCATAATTAAAATGTACATATTTTTTACAGTTCTATTCGTTAAATGAGATCAAACTTAAGGCAAGTTTTGTTTATTATCATCACTTAATTTGATCAATATCTTTCATTTTCCCTGAGTTCCAAATGGAGCATTTTATTATAGTTTCCTAAAATATTATTCATATCATTTTCTCAACTTTTACACTTCCATTGTACGTAATGTTAATAAAATCCTGAGCTGCAACAGAGAGAAGTTGGCATACAGAATGAGCTATATTTCTAGGTTTCCTTGTTCCTTTCCAGGTTGACATCCCTCATTTTCTCTAGCGCATCCTAACGGAAGCAATCGATCAACTCATGCTTCTATTCTAGCAAGCAAATCACCAAGATGGTAGATGAAATCATATTGTTGATCCTCTTAAAAAAAAAAAAGTGAAATCGCTCACTAAGTTAAGGCTCATTGCTCAGGGTCGAATTCCAGGAGATTAATTAAGTACATAAATTAAATAAGTGCTTAATGTATATTGAGAAAATGAATACTGTAGAAAGCTTGATACATAATTTCCATTGATGCAAAAGAATATATACAGCCAAGACTAGCTAAATTAGTAAATGCAAGAATGATACAGCATCCCTCTAATGCTAGCTAAAGAATATTTACCAAATCGTATGCTAATCGTAACTATAGAAAGTAAATCAATAAAATATACACAGAGCTATAGATATGGCTGCAATTATGCAGAATATATGGCTGCAATACTCCCCCTCAAGTTAGAGCATGAAGGTTACAAATGCCCAACTTGCCCAAAAGAGTATGAAAACGATCACGACCAAGGGCTTTGGTGAAGATGTCGCCAAGTTGTTGCAAAGATGGAACGTAGCTGGTAACAAGAGAACCATCTTGAATTCATTCACGAACAAAATGACAATCGATTTCAATATGTTTAGTCCGTTCGTGAAATACTGAATTAGCAGCAATATGGAGGGCTGCCTGATTGTCACAAAATAGGTTCATAGGCCAATTAACATTAACACCCAATTCCAAGAGCAAAGTATGTAGCCAAACTAATTCACTAGTAGCATTTGCCATAGCACGATATTCAGCTTCTACAGAAGAGCGTGAAACAATAGCTTGCTTCTTTGATTTCCAAGATATTGGAGAGTTACCTAAGAAGATAACATACCCTGTAGTTGAACGCCGTGTAATGGGACAAGCTACCCAATCAGAATCAGCATATGCAGCAAGATTGAAAGTTACAATTAGAAGAAAAGAAAATCCCTTGCCCTGGGGACTTTTTGATATAACGCAATAGCCTCATAGCATCATCTAAATGTGGCTGTCGTGGATCTTGCATAAACTGCTGATAAAACTTGAACGGCATAACAAATATCAAGCCTAGTAATTGTCAAATATAATAAACGACCGACCAAGCGACGATATCGGGCAGGATTAGGCAAAGGGGAAGCCAGTTCTAGCAGATAATCCATGCTTTTGTTCCATTGGGAAATCACACGACCTACTACCAAGAACACCAGCATCATGTAGTAAGTCCAAAGCATATTTTCGTTGACTAAGTACCAGGCCATTTGGACAGCGAGCAACTTCAATGCCGAGGAAATATTTGAGCCGTCCTAAATCCTTGATGCGAAAACAACCATTCAAGTAGTCTTTAAGATGTGAAATTTCAAATATATCATTGCCAGCAACAACTACATCATCAACATAAACAAGTAATGCGATAAATTTGGTACCGCATGTACGAGTAAAAAGAGAATAATCGGCTTGAGACTGCTTGAAACCAGCTTGCATTAAAACTTTCAGTAAATTTGTGAAACCATTGCCTTGAGGCTTGTTTAAGCCCATAAAGAGACTTTCAAAGTCTACAAACTCGAGTATCTCCTGGTGTGCTAAAGCCTTTAGGAATGCGCATATAGATTTCTTCATCCAAAGAACCATGCAGGAAGGCATTATTCACATCAAGCTGGTGAAGTTCCCAATTTTTGCTAACTGCTACTGCAAGTAGACTCCGAACAGTTGTTAGTTTAGCAACGGGAGCAAAAGTGTCATGATAATCCATACCTTCAACTTGAGTACAACCCTTGGCAACCAGGCGTGCCTTGTAGCGCTCTACTGTGCCATCTGACTTGTATTTGACCTTGTAAACCCACTTTGAGTCTATGGCATGCTTGCCTGGAGGAAGTTCTTCCAAGGTCCAAGTTGGATTTTCTTCTAATGCTGCAATCTCGTGTTGCATTGCTTGACTGCCAACATTCACTTTTAACAGCTTGGGCATAGCTAGTGGGCTCATCAATGCTTGTTATGGCAGCTAAAAAGGCTTTGTGAGGAGCAGAAAGCAATTATATGATAAGTGGGAAGAAAGAGGATGAACAGTACCTTGAACTGATGGCAGATGCGGTGGCTGGTTTCGGGGTTAAAGAGCGCAGCATGTCATAGTCAAACCTTGCAATTTAGTTGACACCTGACGCTCACGGATAGGACGCGGTGTACTTTGAAGATGTCATATTGGAGTCACTATTTTGATGATCATGATCTGTTTCAGCCATTTGCTCTTCCTCAGAGATAGGTGGCAAGATATTGACAGAGGTGTTTGGCATGGCTTCATTAGTTTGAGGTTGAGTATTTATTTGTACAAGCAAGTCAATATCGACAAACAGGGAAGGTTTATGAAGGGTAGGATTACATGCTTGCTAAAATGTTGAACAAGGGAATTCTAGTTCATAAAAAATGACATCTCGTGAGACAAAAAGTTTATTGTTCTCAAGATCAAAGACTTTATACCCCTTTTGACTATTAGGATATCCTAAAAACACACACCGCATAGCCCTTGACTCAAATTTATCTTTGGATTTATTATTATTATAAGCATAACACAAGGACCCAAAAACGCGCAAATGAGAATAAGATGGCAATTTACCAAATAGGATTTCATATGGGCATTTACCTGAAAGTTTAGGTGTAGGTGTGATGTTAATTAGGCAAGTTGCAGTCAAAACGCATTCTCCCCAAAATTTCAAAGGAAGTGAGGCTTGAAAACGTAGGGCACGTGCTACTTCAAGGATGTGTTTATGTTTGCGCTCTACCCTCCCATTTTGTTATGGGGTTCCTGTGAAAGAGGTTTGTAACAGGATGCCATTATTGTAAAAAAAAAATCTTTCATGGCATTAGATGTGAACTCAGACCCATTATCACTTCTAACCACCTGAACAAAGGAATCAAATTGTGTTTTCACCATGTTGCAGAAAATAGTCAAGTAAGTATAAGCCTCTGATTTATGTTTCATCAAATAAACCCAAGTCCCACGGGAAAAGTCATCAACAATGGTCAAAAAATAATGAGCACCATTCAAAGAGGGTGTAGCATAATGCCCCCAAATATCAACATGAATTAAAGCAAACGGTCTTAAAGTTTTATTCATACTAGTGGGAAAAGGTAATCTAGACTGTTTTGCCTTATGACAAGCATCACAAACATAATCTAAATTTGAAGGTGAATTAAGGCCAGAAACAAGCTTCAAATGTTGGAAGGAGGGATGACCCATTCGCATATGCCAAAGCACTGCATCTTTATTAGAGGTTCCATGATTAGCCATTACTTTCTTGTCCACCTTATTTGATAAACCCCGTCACACAGCTCACCCGCTCCAATCTGCCTCATCGAGTCTAGGTCCTGAAAAATACAATGATTAGGATAAAAAGTGACTGAACAGTTGAGATCCTTGGTGATCCTAGCTATTGACAAGAGGTTGCATGTAAAATTTAGTAAGCACAACACATTATCAAGTTTGACGTTTGGAGATAATTTTATGCTACCAATATGTGTCACTAGTAAAGAGTTACCATCTAGAATTTGCACTGGTGTATAATTATTCACTAGCCGGGCTGAATCTAATAAGCATTTATCACCAACCTATATGATCTGAAGCTCCACTATCTATGACCCATTTGCTGGTTAAAGAGGTGCATTTACCTGCAAAGTTAGCTAACGAAGCAGTATTACCATCATGTGGCTGTTTGCGAATGATGCTAAGAAGCAATGTTTTAAGAACCGGACCGGATCGGCCGGTTTGACCGGTTCAACCGCGAACCGGCATGCCACTGGTCCGGTCCATTATAAAAGCCAGATAGACATAAAAAACCGTTACAAACCGGTCTAATTATGTAAACCGGAAAAAAACGTTCAAACCGCAAACTGGCGGTTTTTTACCATTAGTGGGGTATGGGCTTTTTTAAGGATTTAGGGAAGGGGAATGTTAGACTCTTTTGTTTCACTCTTTTCACCCCAAACCCAAATCAGCCGCCTTCTCCAAGAAGCTAGCCAAATTCTATCTAGCTAATGATGTTAAGGGTTAATTTTGGTGGTGGTGGTACTAGAATCAGCAAGTAGTAGCAGAACTTTAGAGGATGGACCCTCAATCATGGCGCACAAGAAGGCCACTGTTGCACGTCAAGTCCGGTGCCGAATGTATCTCCATCTCCATTGACACCTACAACCCAAGATCTGCTCACGTTTGATTAGATCTGTATAACCAGATTTTTTTTTTTGGGATGTCTGCCATTTGCTTTGGCTCTGTTGTGTTTAGGTTGGGATATTGAAGCAATTAATTAAACTTTACATGCTTACATCTGTTGTGAATTTTTGCCGTTTCTTATACTAGTGGGATGGTACCTTTCTTTTTCCAAATTCTAACTCCAGTTGAATTATCATTTGCTGATGTCTTGTTTCTAGATTAATTTCCTTTTTAGCCGAACACTCTTTTTTTTTTTGCCTTTTTTGGTTTGCTTGATTAACGACATCAGGTCAAGGTATTTGATTTCTACCAATTTTTAATTGTTTTGCCCCTAAGATGTCAATATTGTCGGACCCTGAAATCTATTTTTGTTTTAATTTGCAAACTAATAAAACTCCCTATTTTTTTTTATGCTATCTTTTCCAACCAATTACCTCTTCATGTGCCTTGGTAAGTCCATCCAAACATTGTCTGTTAAAGGAATTTTTTAAGTTTCAGGATGATTGTTTTGCAACTAGAAGGAGTTCATGTAATTTCTCTTTTCTATGTATTTTACTCTTCATTATCTACTGGGCAATGGCCCTCTTTAGAAAACTAATTTTCTTATTGGAGTTGGTTCTACCGTGTTGGGCTTATATCCTCAGATAATAGATTTGTGTAAAAGGTATTGGATCTGAAATTTTGAAGTTTAACAATTTCTTTAGCTTGTCCACATATCAAATTCCAATACTACAAGAGTGGGCCTAGGCCTAAGAATAAGACTGGCCTTTTGGGCCTAAAAACATGATATGTTCTCCACCAGAACAAGACTGATCTCCAAAAGAAAAAATTCAACGAACCCTAACCCCAAAAAAAAAAAAGAAAAGGAAGAGAACCATTGAACCGGCCAATTGAACCAGTCGAACTGGTTAAACCTCGAACCGAACCTGCCTCCGGTTCACTTGGCGGTGCGAGTTTAAAAACACTGCTAAGAAGTTGTTGATATTCCTCATTTGTTATCAAACACACTCAATCTAAAAAGATCTTAATCAATTAATTATCAATATTAAATTGTGTTATCAAACACCCGCTTAGAGTCATCTTTCATGATTATGATCACATTATTTACTCTATTAAGTCCCCACCAGCCGAAAACCTTAACTCATTAAACTCCATTAAAGGATTCTCTGCCTGCCAGCTGGTAACTCCACACCATTGGTTCAAATTCGAGTTGTACCAGAAAAGAAAGTCTTCAAATAGATTAAATCCTCCAAATCCATTGGTCCAACAAATTTAATATTGGACCGTCCTAATTCCTGTCCGTTCTTCTTTTCATTGAGCAAATAAAGGAAAATATTGGTGGCGAATACCAAAAAAAATAATAATAAAATAGTGTTGAACTACTTTTCTATACGAACTTATTGATTTGCTGAGGATTATGGTAATGAAAAGTCATTCTATCATTAATAAAGCTTTTGTTGATCAAGAAATATACCTGTACACTGTACTAAATCGAATTAGAATTCTTATCCTTAACTTTTCTGGCGTCCGGAAAGAATAACACATCACTAAATTCTTCTATTTCAAGCGTTAGTTTTGTTTATTTGATACATTAGATACAACAGTACACAAACAAAAAATGTGCAGAGAATTTGAAATTATACCAAATCTCGTTTGGATATCGCCCTGTTATCAATCATGCAGCCCACTAACATTCACTCTCTTAATATTCAACACTCGCAAAGCCTCCGAAACCCTCAACACCGGTGAGTGTGAATGTCTTACAGTTGTGGTGGTTTTTTACGGAAAGGGCTTTCAACCTTGTCAAAATAATTATATGAAAAGTGGACTTCGAAAAGAAGTACAGTTGGTTAGGTACATGATTAGGAAGCATATTCTCCTTATGCACTTTAATGAATGAGTTAACGCCCATTTCAACCTCAATCAAACTTGTTCCACCTCGAACCCTTGTACCAATATTATTATTTTGTACAATTGACAACAAACATTAATGGTTTAGCATCTCAGATTAGACCAATCACTCATATCTTATTGTCAAGCAGAAAGAAAATGGGGAGAATATTTTTCTATATCTTCATCCAATGATACAACCAATGTTTTAAAAACCGGGTCGAACAATGAACCGGAGGGGGTCTAGTTCAAGGTCAGACTAGTCGAATCGCGGTTCAATGTTTTTTTCTCTTTTTTAATTTAATTTAATGTATAATATAAAACAAATACTAGATATAACCACCCTGTTGAACTAGTCAACGCACTAATTGTTTGAATATATTCAACTATACAAATTAATGAATTTATTATATTCAAATTTACAAGTTAGTGAATTTATTATATTTGGTAAAATTTTTATGAAATATTCTATTTCTATAACAATTAAATCAACAAAGAAAATGGCATTACAAGTATAAAAAATACAATAACTATAAAATTTACCATTAAAGTATGTTATTATATTTTTAAATATTTTAAATTACAATCTTGTAAATTACAAATTATTAAATCATATTTGTTGCTTGCTTTCACATTCTCTACTTTTTTAATACCGTCAAGATTTATTTTTCAATATAAAATTCAAATTTATTTTTAAAATAAAAAAATTTCTTTTGTCCTATTTTTTAAGGGAGGTTCGCATATCAAATGATTCTCAAATTTTAATTTGATTATCTTACTATTAGTTTAGATCTATTTAGTTTTTAAATTTTTTATTTTTTACGTTTTTTGTTACAACATCAAGAAGTTCTTAAAAGAGCCAAAACTTTATTTAAAATCAGGTTCTCAGGCTTTAACTTTAGATGTAGTCTCTCCAAAAGAAATTTTATTTTTGACGTATCGAACTATTGAGCGAGTCAATTTGACTTTAGGACAATAGTCTCAAAAATAAAACTAAACAAGTAAATATATTTACTTATTAGTTCTTAATTTAATCAATTCTATTTAATTTACACATTTTCTTTTAGTATGTCAAGAAAAGGTGGATATGTGATGCTATAATACTTAGAATATTGCATAGAAAAATATGATTTTAATAATCTGAACTGATTTTTAATTTTTTAATAAAGGAAATAACGTTCTATCCATTTACTTTCAATATGTCATAAATGCTTATTATTGAATAATGATTAACCATAATTAAAAAATTTAAACAAATGACCTACAAAAATACCAATTTAAACTTTTAATTAGGAGAATGTTTTAGGCAAAAAAAAATGAATGATTAAATAATTTAGATAAAATGACTAATCTTAGTAGGAGAGATTTTGGTAAAAGTAAATCTAAGATTTCTTTAACATAATGAATTTGGATTCCAAGATAAAAAGGTAAGAATTGAATTAATTTCATTAAACATGATTAATGAAAAAACAAAGAAACTAAAAAAAGAATCAATAAAATTCAATAAATGTGATTAATGAAAATAAAGAAACTAAAAACAGTATGAATGAGTTAATTTTATCGAAAGAAAATAAAGAAACTAAAAATATAATAATTAATTAATTTATTAAAATAATTAAGAAAAACTAAAGAAAGAACAAATAAAATATTGGCAACATAAAAACAACAAACTAGGCGTTGGCTTTTGATGGTTTCAATGTTGGAAGGCAATCCTCCCACCCAGTGCTACAGTGCCTTTTTTTTGACAAAAAGGCCCAAATTCAAAACCTGGTTGTTCGTCGGTTCTCCAGTTCAATTTAGTTCATCAGTTCAATCTGATTTTTAGCAGTTTTAAAGTTCACAGTGATTTGTATAGAACTGGACCAGAAGTATGGCAGGTTCGCGGTTCAACCGGTCCGATCCTAGTCCAGTTTTAAAAACATTGGATACAACAATAATATACAATAAATCTAGATAACAATAGATGAAATTAAATCTAATCTATTCTAATCCAATCATATCTTAATCAATCAGATCTTATCTACAATTTGCAATTTAAATTCAACTCATAAATACAACTCATAACACTTATATCCAAATACAAGGGACGAAAACTTCTATTCATTGATGTTGTTCGAACGAGTTATAGTTTTCTTAAAAATGGAAAAAGAAAAATTAAGCGACTGGACTAATGCAACACATTAGACAAACGTTACTGGAGCAAATTGTCAAAAAAAGAGTTCAGGATAAAATGGGTTCGAGTGCCATTGGACTAGAAGGAGGCTTTCAACTGTTCGATAAACTTTCAGCACAAAATTTTTTTTTTTTTTTATGTACATATTACTTCCAACGTTGAGTATATTCCACGCATGCCACAAACTTCAAGCAGCAAATCGACTGAGATCTGCATTGCAAATGGGGGATCAATTTTAAAATATTAAACCTAGTCTAATTTTCAAAGTGAAGGACGGTAATTAGGTGGGGTGCACAATTCAAACCGATGAAAAGTAGTGCACAATTGAATTAAAAAAAAAAACACGTGTACGATTAGATATAAACAATTCGAATCATATAAGCATATAATTTTTGTTGTAAACGCAATTCATTGTTATCTTATTGTTGTAAAAGCAGTTCATCGTTATCTTAATTGTTATCCACACCTGTCTTCTGTTCTTTTACTGACATGATACAGTCATGCTGCCGACTCAGTAGTCTTTCTGTCAGATAGGCCGAAAGGGACTGGAAACGAAATTATATTCATATCTGTCAGAATGACTACTAGTATATAATCGTACCAGGGTATTGCATTTCTGGGTAGAAGCAAAATCTAAGTGCTTCAAATATCCTTTCATCAATTAAACAGTCCAAGAACTGCTACATTCACAGTTTTCACCATATTGCAAAACCGCCTAGAGCCCTGAAATTTGATTCAGTGAAAATGGCTGAGAGTGTAGTGTCCCTTCTACTCCATGAGCTTTCGACTTTTCTCCTTCATCAGAGTATTCATCTGGGAGGAGATCTTGAAAGAGAAATCCAGGTTCATCAGAGATGAATTGGGAAGCATGAGGGCATTCCTAAGAGATGCTGAAGCCAGAGAAGATGATTTTTCTGAGCTTCAAGAATGGATCAGACAAGTGCGAGACGTTGCTTATGATACTGATGATGTTCTTGATGAATTTGTAATGAAGTTCGCTAGTCATGATCATGATCGGGCTCATGGATTCCTTGGTCGACTTCGAAACATATACTACTTGATCAAGAATCTAAGAGCTCGACGTGAGATTTCTTCCAAGATTAAAGCCATCAAGTCCAGGGTTGAATATATTTCTGCCAGGCATCAGAGATACCAGCCCGTACATGATACTTCCGAAGGAGGCTCGAGCGTTCCTTCTACCCCGGAAAATATAGTTCGTGTTATGCGGGGGAATGCACTATTAATTGAAGAAGAAAAACTCGTGGGCATCAATGAGCCCAAAAGGGAACTCATTTCACGAATCTTCACCGGTGATTCCTGTCAGAAAGTAATTTCAGTTCTTGGTATGGGTGGATTGGGGAAGACCACCTTGGTAAAAAGAGTCTACAAAGATACAAATGTGAAGAGACAGTTCGAAAGCCATGCTTGGTTGACTGTTTCGCAAACGTTGCACTTGAAGGTCATCCTCAAGGACTTGATCCAACAGTTGTACAATGAAATCCTTGAACAGGTCCCTCAACTAAGTGGAGTGCATGGACGTTGACAGATTAAGAGAATTTGTCAAAGATTTTCTGAAAGATCGAAGGTATATCATCGTGCTTGACGATATATGGAAAATTGAATCATGGGAAGCAATCAAATATGCATTTCCTGATGCCAATTGTGGTAGTCGTGTAATTCTCACTACACGAATAGCTGACACGGCTTTTGGATCTTGCATAGAATCCCATGGCTACGTCCACAAGATGAAGCCTTTGTCTGAAGAAGAGTCCTGGACTCTCTTCTACCGTAAAACATTTAGGGGATAATTGCTGCCCTCCAGCATCTAGAGGACGTTTCAAGATGTATAATCAATAAATGCGAGGGCTTGCCACTTTCAATTGTTTCCATTGGTGGAGTTTTGGCTTTAAAGGATAAGAGCAAATTGGATGAGTGGGAGATGATTCATCGTAATCTTGGCAGTGAGTTAGAAGGAACTGGCAAATTGGAAATGGTTAAAAAGATGCTTTTGCTCAGTTACAATGATTTACCATTCTTCCTCAAAAGTTGTCTATTGCATACAAGCATTTATCCTGAAGATTGGTCAATCAAAGTGGATGTATTAATCCAACAATGGATTGCACAAGGATTCATACAGGAAAACGAAGGAATGACAACCGTTGATGTTGCTACGGGTTTTCTCCATGAACTTGTCAATCGAAGCTTAATCCAGGTCGAACGGTTACACGTTCGTGGAAACATCAGAAATTGTCGTATCCATGACATTTTGCGAGAAATCATTCTTAGCAAATCAAGAGAGCAAAATCTCACTGCTGTTGCTCTCAACAGCAAACATAGGAAGGTTGCAAGACAAAGTCAGAAGCTTAGCAATTCATCGATTCATTGAGAATCACCAAGCTGAATGCAACCGTTTCAAGCATCTTCGATCTTTTGTAATCTTTGGATACGCAGATCCCATTTCCACCTCATCATTATCTAAGTTCTTACGCCGTGGTCCCAAGTTGCTAAAGGTTTTGGATTTAGCAGGAGCACAGCAATTGAAGAGTGTCCCAAAGGAAGTTTTCAATTTATTTCATCTCAGATATCTAAATCTAAGAGATACTGGAGTTGAAATCATCCCCAAATCCATCGGTAATCTTCAGAACCTGGAGTATTTGAATTTGATAGAGACAAATGTGATCGAGCTGCCCACTGGAATCCTAAAGCTCAAAAAACTTCGCGAGCTCTTAGGGTATCATCTTGGTGATTATTCAGAAAATTTTTCATACCGTGGCTGTAAAATACCATGCGGAATTGGAAAGCTCATTTCCTTGGAGATTTTGTATTCCGTAGATGCTTATAGTGGTGAAATAGTAAGCGAGATAGGAAAACTCACTCAACTGAGGAAGTTAAGTGTTTCAAAGCTAAGAAGAGAAGATGGAAAGATGCTTTGTTCCTCTCTTATGATGCTGACCAATCTCCAGGAATTGCGCATTGTTACCATTCAAGAAGATGAGATTCTTGATCTCCAATATCCCTCGTCTCCAAGTACTCAAGTTCTTAAAGTGCTAGAGTTAGGTGGCCGTTTAGAGAAGCCACCGCATTGGTTTCCTTCTCTCCAAGGCATGATCAAACTAATTTTACATCAGACTAGACTGAGGGAAGATCCACTGGAATCCCTCCAACATTTGCCCAACCTGGCCAAAATTGTGCTGAGTGATGCTTATGATGGAGAGGCATTGCATTTCAAGGCTGGAGGGTTTCAAAAACTCAAGAAGTTGGAGCTTCAGAAATTGAACTTCAAGTGGATGAGTTTGGAAAAGGACACTATGCCTTGTCTCCAAAAACTGATCATGGCAGACTGCAAATTATTGTGTGAATTGCCTAGGGGCATTGAATACTTGTACAAGCTCCAATTTATTGGGTTTTATAGTATGGCTGACGAGCTGATAATGAAGCTACAAGACAAAGGAATTGAGATGTATCGAAAAAATGCTCAAAGTTTGGATATTGCCATTGGAAGCTGGATGAATGGCAAATGGGAGAAGCGTTACCTTTTGGAAGGAAAATTACTTGGAGAAAAATCCATGACATAAAGTCCAAAAACGTTCTTGTGTAGGCTAGATTTATGAGTCCACTTGTGAATTTTGTAACTATCAAGTATATAAATTATATGTGTAATGTCATTTGCAATCACATATGTATGATACAAGTCATAGCTTAACAAATACACATTTCATTTCCCAAAAGAATCATTCATTCATTTCAAAATATACACTAACCATATACAATTCTATTGCCCCATCACAAAATAATTGGAGTCACATGTATAACCTAGCCTATAACAAAAGTATGGCTATACATCATTGAATAAAAGTAACCTCAATCATGTTTATGATAACCTATGACTATGAGACCCAAACGTGATCCCAATCTTCTTCTACAAAATCATTACCTGCATAGTCAAACAATGGTGTGAGTGACAAATCACCCAATAAGTAGTAAATGGTCTCTTTGTGGCTTGAGATCGTTACACATATACATATAGTTTTCTAATGACAAAACAACCGTACATATCAATTGCAAATATACATGGTCAACATATTGACAATTCACATTATATCATAAGCCAAGGCACCCAAACAATGAGAGCTCAAGTAGTTAGTGGACAATGACCCTGGATATCCAGTTGTTAATTACTACCTAGTTAACACGGTTCCATGCCAACTTTCACCCAGTTGATCCGGTTCAAAGCTAACTATTTCCTGGTTAGCACAGTTCAAAGGTCATAATACAAATACCATATTAAGGAACTAATCCCGTCATTAGCCATTTCACATACAAGAGCTCAATTCCATAACCATTCGAATAACAATTGAGCCACGTATATACATTTCATAGGAAAGCAAAATATTACCAAACTCAAGCCTATTCATATAGAAATTAACATTAGCAAATTACATTTTAAAAGCAAAAAGATTCAAGTACTACTTACCTCGATCCAAAAGTTAATTCAAGTAATCGGAGTAGGGGTACACACCGTCATCGTCTAAACATACAAATAACACTCGCATCATATACTAATTCCATAGAGAAATCATACATATAGTCTAACTCCAACTTTAAGACAAAAAACAAAGCAAAACCCTTAGAAAAAGGCTATTTGCGACGCTACCCACAAACCTACTGGCAATGCGGACAGATCTACCTACGACGCGGATAAACGTTGCGGCTACGATCAACAAACTGGAATCCCAACTGCGAGCTCAGCCCTATCACGCCCTATGACTGGGACATAACACCGCCGTGACCAAAATAAGTTGAGTCACAAGACTCATAAAGTCAAAGCATCTAACATAAATATTCCAAATATCCTCATACTCAAGCTATTAACAATATCCCAAATCACATAAATATCAATAATTACAAATACAATGTTATTTAATACCATAACCTTCAATTCTTCAAATACACGAATCATATGCCTAATACAAACCTAGAGTCTTAATCTATACATCAAAGTACAAGACATAGTCTAAGCACATAAATATAAAACACTACTAGTTTAGTATTATTCGATCACCTTACTAGCTCTGAGTGCCAGCACACTCTCCAGCTATACAATCATCAAGCACTGCATGTCAACAATAAAGGGGTGAGTGACAAAATCACTTTTCATTCCAACACACAGTCAATAATTCATATAAATGGCAAAAATATCGTCTTACGGCTTGAGAGTGTCGTACATATACTTACATTTCAACACACAGTCAATAATTCATATAAATACATTAAGGCTAGACAAATTCACTTTCTATTACAAATCACATATCACACATCAAAAACAAACACTGCACTTCAAATAAAGCATTTATGCATTCATACAAAGCATAATTACGTTCAAACGAAGCCCTGAATATCCAGTCATTCACTGTAACCCGATTGCCCGGTCATACTGACTTTAACCTGATCAGTCCGGTCATAGTGACTTTCACCCAATCAGTTCGGTCATACTGACTTTCACCCGACCAGTTCGGTCTTACTGACTATCACCCGGTCAGTTCGGTCAAACATATAATATCGTACATACATTCACTTCGTTGTTCAAATAGTTCATTTATATCTTATATTGTCAAATCATAGCAAAATGAGAGCATAATCACAATCAAGCCATTTAGTATAGCAAATATAGTTTTAAAACGATTATACGTTGGCAATACCATTTTTCAAAATCCAAGGGATACAAGTCCCACTTATCTCAGTCCGAGCGAACTCAATACTCCATGAAGGGTTGATCACGTTCTTCACCTAAAACACACAATTTAAAATCCGATTATACACTAACTCTACCAAGAAATCATAATCGAAACTTAAACCTGGACATAGAATGTAGAACGAAGCAAAACGGTCAAAAACTGAGGTGATTTGCGGGTGGACCCTTCTGATCCGCACCCGTGGATCCAAACGAACCCAACCGCGGCTCTCAATAGAGGCTAAGCCACTGAGCCACAGCCTCAGCCTTTCCAACTGTGACCGCGGTTGGCTTTAGCCCTGCCTGCGACTCGGTCATCAATGACTAGTCACGGGCTCCAACCCTTGAGCCGTGGTCGCGGCTCACTCAGCCTCACCCGCGACTCGTCCATCAGAAGTGTAACATCTCGCGTTTGGGTTGGCCCAATAACTTTTGAGCTTTTAAATCACGGGCCCAAAATGCTAAAGCCAAGTTATTTAGTAGCCCAAACGTAGGATGTTATATACAAATCATTTTCTTTTCTTCCCACCAATGTGGGACTTTTTGAGGGGTCTCACATTCACCCCTCCTTATCAGGCTTTGCGTCCTCGCAAAGCCCAATCCATATCATAATCCGGACTGTCCACTCGGTTGTATCGGATTCTAGAGGTGGCTCGTACGGGCTCTAAAGGTGGCTCCCGCCCTTAGGTCGACGTAGCACTTAGCCCCGCACAGCACTTAGTTCCTCCACTTCTTTGCATAGTCCGGCCCAAATACCATAGGCCTAATCTCACCCCGTGCAGACCACACAAGGTTTGCTCTGATACCATTTGTAACATCCCGCGTCTGGGTTGGCCTAATAACTTTTGAGCTTTTAAATGACGGGCCCAAAATGCTGAAGCCACGTTATTTAGTAGCCCAAATGTAGGATGTTATATACAAATCATTTTCTTTTCTTCCCACCAATGTGGGACTTTTTGAGGGGTCTCACAAGAAGCTTGCCGCAAGTGGGAGCCAGGTGAGCCCTGGCTGCGTCTCATCTGCCTCTAACCGCGTCTCATTGTGAAAATATGCAAATTTCACTCTTTCACATACCCAACTCTCATCTCACACACTTCCAACTTCAAACCAACGTCAAAGTGACAAAATAAGGCAATACCAACTCATATAAAGCTCAAAATACCACTAATCATAAGCACAATCCACAATCACCCTCAACCCCCAAAAGCACCACACCCACAATCATCATAAATCAACCACCCAACTAACACATACACACTACAAACACTTAGGCACATAGTCATTAAAGCACAAAAGGTTCTAAAACTTCCATTAATCATCCACTAATCACACTACTCCCTATTATAACCAAAACCTATGAAATGTGAGGGAAGGTTTGGAAAATTTACCTTGGTTAGGAGATGGGGTTGAAGCCTCAAGGTTCCCCCTACTTACTCCTCCTTGAAAGTGAGATTGTCCACCTCTTTCTTCAAGAAAGAATGAAGATATATTTAGAGAGAGAAAGTTTTCAAAGGGTGAAGAAGAAAAGAAATAAAAGAAGAAAGAAAGAAAAGCCCTTGTATTGTAGAAAAATCAAGTTTGCCCAAATTGCAATCAAGTCCCTCTTGGTTTTCAAATTTGCCACTTCACCCAAATCATGCCAAAATTACAAAAATACCCTTGAAGGTCCTTGGTATTACAAGCCCGCTATCCGCGGACCTATTCGCGACGCAGATAAACTTCACTGATACGATCAATCTACTGAAATAACATTCGCGAACGTAGCTCGGTATCCGCGACACTATCCGCAACACGAATAGATGTCACGGATACGAGCAACCAACTGATATTCATCTACAATTTTCTGCAAAACCATCCCTCAAACACCCAACTTCTAATCCATTCACACCCAACCTCAAATCAACACCCACAAATACATTATAAAGCCATAACAAAACATAATAAGCTCAAGATACTTATTTGATCAAGAATGCAAGTCACTAACACATATAGTTCCTCAAATCCCTATCTCACATTCATCACAACTTCACCATCATCCCACACCCACATTCTCACCAACACAAGGCATCAATACACAAGTATAAAGACCCAAAGACTTTGCAATCACCCATTCAACTAGGGCTGTCAACGGTCCGGGTCTACACCCGGAGTCGACCCGGACCCGTTGATTTTTTCCGGGTCCGGGTAGGAATAAAATTCCGTTTACCCGGACCCGGACCCGGACCCGAACCCGTTTTTTCTTAATAAAAAACGGGTCGAATCCGGAATGTCATGTTCCGACCCGAACCCGACCCGAACCCGTATATATATATAATAATTATAAATTATATATACGTATTTTAAATTTTTAATACATAATATTCAATAAATAATAATTATAATATACATACATACGTATTTTACAATTCTAATACTCAATACTTAATAAATAATAATTATAAAATATATAAAAATATTTTATATTTTCAAAACCCGGACCCAGACCCGAATGGACCCGGACCCGAACGAACCCGGATCCGGGAAACCAAATGCAAGACCCGTCAGGTCCCGGGTCCGGGTCCGGAACCTCAACACAAAAACGGGTCCGGGTCCGAAACATTCAATTCCGGCCTGGACCCGGCCCGTTGACACCCCTACATTCAACTACCCATTCCTACACAAATCAAATCAAAGGAAAAGAAAGAATTGGCTTTGAGAGCAATTACCTTGGGTATAACCTTCAAGACTCCCTCTACTTGCTTCTTCTTGAGAGTTAGGCTCCAACACACCTTCTTCAAGAGGATAAAAGAAATGGGGAGTAAAGTTTAGAGAGATTGAAGAGGAAATTTGGAGAAGAAGAAGAAAATAAAGAAAAAAAAATAAAGATTGCCCTAGTTCATTTGGTAAAGAAAACAAACTTGCACAAATTGCAATCTAGTCCTTCATAAGTTTACATATCACATTTTCCCCAAAAAGGTTTAAATGACTAAAAAGGCCCATGAGGGTCCTTGGAATCACATATAAATACTTGGATTATTATAAAATTTACAAGTTGACATGTAAATTCATTCCACTTAAGAATTTTTCTGAATTATTTGTTTATTTAGCTTCGTAATTTTCATACCTCCTTTTTTTCTTTAATTATCTTTTTTATTATTGTATCATGTGCTATTGATTGTGTATTTGTTCTTATGTTTTGAATGTTTAATTTGAACGTTCGTACAATATTCTTTCAGTGTCTCTCACCAGCAGATAGAATTGTGAAAGCAAAATAGTGACTGGCCAATTTACAAACCTATCCTCCTTACATGTCCAATTCCAAATTCAACTCCCCCGTGAAACTTTCACATTTCGTATGGTTAGCAAAACCAAAGGCGTGGACTGGCTTCTGCGCTTTAGGTTTATGTTTGGTTTCTGTTAAATAGGGCCTTCAATCTGGGGAACTCCCCGAATGCAGGATTTTGTTGAAGCATCAAAATGGTTCCTTTTTTGTTGTTACATATTCATATGGCAAACATGACGCCATAACGAGCACAATTTGAAATTTTTATTTGCTTGTGTTGTTAGGAAAATGATTTATTCTTATGAGTTATTGAACCGCAAGTTTTTATACAAAAATATTAACTATAAATAATAAGAGCCTTTTAGTCTACATACTAAAATGCAGACTAATAAGGATTTCAAGCATAATAACTGCCTTTATAAGATAACAAGTAAAGAATTTCAAAAAATGTCATAATTTATTTTATAAAGACTTTATGAGTAAACATCATCTCATGCCAAAAACTTTCTCTTGCTATTGGATGTATCCTTCTATCCTATTCAAATTGAAAAAAATAATGTGAATAAGTAAAGGTAGTGTTTGATACTTGGACAGTTGAGCAACAATAATGATAATGAAATTTAGGTTTCTAATAATAGTGTTCATCCTCTATGTGAATTAAATATATAATTAACTTGAACTCAAATAATCTTTTAGATATGATTTTGAAAAATAGGAAAAGTAAAATTACTGTCCATTTTCTTTTTTCCCCATTATTGCATTATTAGATAGATGAATAATTAAACGTGCAAAGCCTGGGCTGATTCCTAGTATATAATAGTCATGGACGGAGAGGGATTTTCTATCCGATAACTTCTGTAACCCCCAAACTATTCTTAGATTTTCCTCTTGCCTCCGAATTTGTACAAGTCCTCCATTAAGCTAAATATTTAATAACATGAGATAAGTCAAATAAAACATAAAATCAAATAATTTTGATAAATCAAGAGATAAGTATAAATTTTTGTTCCCTTAATTACTACTCTTAACGTCTAACTTTTCTTGATTGAAGCTGCTATAAATAAATTGATAGTTTATTATTGTTTATTTTAAGAAATATCTCACGCAAAATCGTAAGGTACAAACTGATTGTGTATCTGAGTTGGAGTTTGAATAATATATAACTTTGATTATATAATTTTAATTGTAGACTGTTATTTTATCATTATACATCCAATATCAATTAGAATAATGTAATGTGTATTATATCTTATTGTATCTGTTTAAATTTTTACTCCATGAAATAAAATTTTATGCTGCTTTTACTGTACATATATGTCAATATTCCCTCCTCAAATGCAAAATGCTGGGTCCATCCCTGATAGTAGTCAAACAAACCCAAAACTTATTATAATGAAATTAAGTACTAAGGTAAATCATTATTTCCTCATTATAAATTCTGAGGGGTTCACAAAATAAGACAGTAAAGGCTGAATGGTATGAATTACGCGTTTGTTGGTGGAGTCTTTATTTCAAATGCATGCGTGGTTCTTGAATCGTTGATCATCGCGCTTTTAAAGTGCAGGGCTGTCGAAGTCGTTGTCTTCGTTAAAGATTTAGCAATTCTGTGAGTGAGCGTGAAGACGTCAGCTTAATTGCGTCAAAATTTTAAAGTGCAAGGCAGTCGAAGTCGTTGCCTTCGTTAAACATATGGCAACCGTGAGCGAGCGTGAAGACGTCAGCTTAATTACATAAAAAAAAAATCTTTTGGTCAGAGTATAAATTACTTAGAGTTAAAGTTTTAAACAAATCCACTTGAATCGAATCGAGTTATCCACTCAATTCAAAATTTTGAAATCGAATTCGAATTCGAGATCAAATTCCAACTCAATACGCAGTTTAAAATTTGGTTTAGGTTCAATTCGATTTTATATTTGATAGATTCGAGTTCAATTCGAAAGCTCGAATTTTTTAAAAATTTTTAAAAACTTGAATCTTGAGTTTTCTAAAATTTTTAATTTTTTATAATATATTAAATAAAAAATTATTCAAGCCAAAGCGAATCAAACTCGAGCCACACACACACATACATATATATATATATATATATATATATATATATATAAGTTCGAAATCGACTCGAGAGTCTAATCAAATCTTACTTTTTGTGGGAAACAAATAGATGATAGAGTGGTTAGATTTTTATAACTCCACACCAGTGATCGAATGTTTGAATCCCACCAATGCCAAATTCTCCTTTCCCATGTAATAGTGTAGGTTTAATAAAAAAAAAAAAAATCTTACTTTTTGTGAATCGGCCTCATGAAAACTCAAAATGAACTGTGCTCTTAACGAATCGAGCCTGAACTATTCGTTAAATACTCAATTCGTTTACAGTCCAATTTGTTGTGCTGCACGTATAATATAAAAGAAAGGAATCACTAGAAATCAACGTATAAAAGAATAATTTAAATTGAGCCTGAACTATTCATTAAGCACTCGATTCATTTACAGCCCAAATTGGTGTGCTACGCGTATACTATAAAAAGAACGGAATCATTAGAAATCAACGCATAAAAGAATAATTTTAGTTAAAACTAAAGAATCAAAAAAGTATTTGACTTGGGCAGCCCACTAGCTAACCCAATCAGGAAGCAGTTTGGAGCTATACAGTTTGTAACCTATGACCCAATTTAAGTTGTGATAATATTGTTGCTCGAGTTCGCAAGGGAAGTCTCATAGTAAAAGGCTAACTTAGTTTGAACACTTGACCTTTGAATCATAGGAGCTGTATTTATTTTTTTCCTTCCAACTTTTGCTGTTGCTTTACACATTTTCTTAGTCTTTTTGTTATAAATATAATAAAAAAAGAACAACACTAGAAAGAATTTTATTGATTTATTGTGGAGAGAAGAATTTTTTTTCAACATTGTTGGCGAAAGACTTGGCCTCCAGGAATTGGTTTGAAAATAGCCGGTTTACCAATTTAACTTCATCGAGCAAATTTCATCCAAAAGAAAACATGCTACACATGAATTGTAACGACTCTCTAGATTCGAGTGCTTCTCCTTCCATGGCGTTGCAATAAATTAAAAAAGAGTAAATGATTCTGATAGTCCTCAACTTTTGTCCATCTTTCTACATTCTCTCTCAACTTACAAAAAATTTTGTTTGGTTTTTGAACTTATAAATTTGATTCTAAATGGTACTTTCAGACAAATCCAATTACGGTAATTTTCACTTTTGCCTCCAAAAGTTTAGTTTAATGTTTATTATCCCCCCACTACGTTTGAAAATGAGGCATATAAACCCTTTTTAATAGTTTTACTTAAATATTTAATCGTTGACCAATTTGGCTAATAAAAGCAGTAACATTTCCCTACTAACCATTTGCATATATTATAAAGTGACAAAAATTCTCTTTAATATATAAAGAAATTAATACTAATTTTATGTTAACAAAGTTTTGTTGACTTCATTTGTTAATATTACTATCATCTTATTATTATTGTTTTCATAAAATTATAATAAAAAATAAAACATAAAACAAGTCCAACATGAATAAGTAAAAGTTAAAAAAATATATTTGCTTTTATCATTTTAATATTTTTTATAGCTAAGAATATAGAAAACATGATATATACATATATATTTTCTTTTATCAATTTAATAGTTTTTGTACACCTAAGAGTATAGAGAACATGATAAAGTTTTACAATATAAAAATAAAAAATGACAAAAAGATAAGTAAATCATCATGTTATCCTTCACTTCTTTAATAAGTTATTCTATATTTATCGTCCTCATTGTTACTTCTTTTTCATTAAATTTTTATTATAGTTCAAATAATTTGATTGACCCATGATATAAAGAATAATATTCTTAATTGTATATTATAATAAAATGTATACTTGAATAAAATTTGTTGAATAGGAGCTTTACTATTTTTTGTTAATTAAAGTAGCAAATAGTTAAATATTTATCCAGTATTGTTTAATTTATAAAACTTATCTAATCTTATTTACTCTTACATTTTTTAAAGGGGCAAACTCATATTAAACTAATCTCTAATGTTAAACTAATATTGTGTGACAAAATAAAAATTATAATATTTTTAATTGCTATTAAGGACTATTTGAAACCAATTTGAGAAGTCTAGGTACAATAATTTTAATTAATGAAATCAAAAAAATTTTGTAAACATGAAGTAATATTAATTTTTATATCTGTTATAGAGTAATTTTTTTCTAATTTACGCAAATGGTTAGCAAAGTAATGTAGTCACTTTGTATTAGCCAAAAACTCAAATTAGTCAATGATTAAATATTTAACTGAAATAATCAAAGGGCATATATTTTAATGGGTTAAATTATGTATTAAACCAAACCTTAGGGGACAAAGTGAAAATTAGCATAGTTGGGTTTTGGCGAAAAGGACTATTTAGGATACTTTAAGGATTTAATGAGATCTTTTAAAAATTAAGTAATAAAATAGAATGATGAGCAAAAGTTAAAAGGAATATTGGGGTCATTTACCCAATAAAAAATATCTGCACTCTAGTCATTGTGGAGGGCCAAGAAATTGCTTAGAAACTATCTATAACTTGTTCCACTTTCTCATGCTCAAGTCTTTCTCTTATTAAATATTCATCCAGCCAAAAATCATCGTACGTATGAATAAAAAATTATAATTGACATATTCTTCTCCTTCGATGAGATTACAAAGTGTCTGCATGCCCTTATCTTTTTCTTCTTGTCTTTGTCATCGCGTTTGCTGAGTTTAGTATCCATTTTTTGATTAACATAAAACAATGATCATTTCTATCAAATATCATCTTAAGAAAACCTTAAAAATGTTGAAATCAATAACCTTTCTAAAGGGGTCATTGCCTGGACGATGTATATTGAGTAATACATTCAATTCTATTTGTTAAATGAGAACAAAATTAAGGCAAGTTTTGTTTTATTTTCATCTGCCAAGGGCCTCACAATTGTCATTTCCCACAATATCATGGCCAAATTAAAAGTCAAAAAATAAAAGGATAAGATCAAACCAACAAAACTAAATTTTAAAAGAAAAAACGACATCGTTTCAAGTATAAAATGATTACATCACATTTCAATAGAATTACACAATTATTCACACCATAGTTCTACACAGATACACAAGATTCAAATGGTGAGAAATGAAAAGGGGTCAAATTATGAGTCCCGAATCCATTTTCATCACTTAATTCTTTGATCAATATCTTTCACTTTCCTTGAGTTCCAAAAATGGATCATTTTGTTATACTTTCCTAAAGCATTGTTCATATCATTTTCTCAAGCTTTACAATTCCGTTGTACATAATGTTGATAGTTATTCTTTCTTCCTTCCATGGATAAAATCCTTACCTGCCACAGAGAGGAGTTTGCATAGACTCAATGTGCAAGCCTTGCTATTGGCATAAAGAATGAGCTATATTTCTGGGTTTTTTGTTTCTTTCCAGAATGAGCTATTGGCATAGAGAATGCTTCTATTCTAGCAAGCAAGTGAAATCGCTCACTAAATTAAGGCTCATTGTTTAGGGTGGAATTCCCAGAGATTAATTAAGTCGAGAACTTTAGAGTCACGTTGCATAATAATGGGCATGGATCACACTGTTTATCAATTAAGTCCCTACCTGTAGGCAACCTTAACTCAGTCCCCAACTCCATTAGTCCAATAAATTTAATACTGGACAGTCTCCAGATCCCTTCTGATTCTCTTTTCTTTGGGCAAATAAGAAAATATTGTGGTGACAATGGTTTAAAAAAAAGAATTGCAGTGTTTACAGAAAAGGTAGTGTGCTTATGTACTTTTATTAATACTTATTACTTTTCTATGCAAATTTATTATTTTTGTGAAATTTATGGTAATGAAAAGTCATTACGCTATACTAAATTGAATTTAAATTTCTTTGTCTAACTTTTTTGGTGTCGAAAACAGCATCACATCACTTAATTCTTCTATTTCCATCATTGCTTTTATTTAAAGGATACAACAATGTTTCACATTAAACACAATTTTAGATACAAACAAAAACTGTACAAGGAATTTGAAATAATACTAAATCTCACTTCAAATTCTCTGTCCTCAAAAGCTCTCTATCTCACATGTCTTGTTTTCATTAGCTGCCACATATATTATTTCTTATGTGTATTTACTTAAATAACTTACAAAATTTGTAAATTTTTCAAAGACATTATGAAATAATACACTTGACAGGCGGGACAAAGAGCTTTTTGGACAAAGGATTTAAAGCGTGTTTCGCTAACATCCTATTATCATTAATCATGCAGCCCACTGACACTCACTCTCTTAATGCCTAACAGTTGCAAAACCTCCGAAACCCCCAACATCACTGAGTGTGAATGTCGTAACGGTTGCGGTGGTTTTTACGGAAAGAGCTCTCAACATTTCTCCATTGTCAAAATAATTATATGAAAGGAGGACTTGGAAACGAAGTTCAGTTGGTCAGATACACGACTTAGGAAGCACGATCATATTCTCTTCTCCTAAAGCACTTTAATGAATGAGTCAACGCCCATTTCAACCTCAAACTGTTCCACCTCGAACCAAAGTCCATTTCAACCAAATTATTTTGTACAATTTACACCAAATATTAATGTTTTAGCATCTCAATTAGACCAGTCACTCATTCCTCAATTATATGCAAATACAGGGACCAAACTGGTATTCATGATGTGGCACCAACGTGCAATAATTTTCTTAAAAAATGAAAACAAAAATTAAGCGACTGGACTAATATAACACATTAGACAAACTTTACGGAGCAACTTGTCCAAAAAAAAGAGTTCAGGATAAAATGTGTTCGACTGCAATTGGAGGAGAAGGAGGGTCTTAACTGTTTGATAAACTTTCCACACAGATTTATTTTTTATGTATATATTTCTTCCATCCAAGTTGAGTACATTCCACGCATGCCACAAAATTCAAGCAGGAAATCGACTGAGATCTGCTTGCAAATGTGGGACCATTTTAAAATATTAAACCTAGTCTATTTTTTTAAAATGAAGTACACTATTCAGGTGGGGGTTGCAGAAGTCAAACATATGAAAAGTAGTGTGCAATTAGATTAAAATAACAAACGTGCGATCAGAGATAAAGAATTCGAATCATACATGTATAACTTTAATTTGTTGTAAAAGCACTTCGTTGTTATCTCAAACGTTTTACACACCTGTCTCCTTATCTTTTAGGGCAAAATACACATTACCCTCGGTGCGGGAACGAGTGTGGACCGTGACAATACACCTTATGATTTTAAAAACTATACATCACCCATGTAATTTAGGTTAAAGTATCTAGGAGGGAAATTACTTTCTGTTATGGGGCCGTAAGAAAATGTCCAAATTACTCCAATATAAGTATTCAAAATAGCTAGGCGGTAATATATAACTTTTAGAATTATAAATGATTTATGTGATTCATTCAAAACTACAGGGGTTAAGTATATACTTTATCTAAAAATATATATACAAGCAAAGAGACAAAACAATTAAGCACTGAAAAATTTATATATTTTATCCATAACTTGTGACAATTAAGATAATTTTCATTTTTTTTGACACTTTAACTTAAATCACATAAGGATAATGTATAACTTTTCAGACAGTAAGAAGTAATCTAGTTTATTTGAAAATCACAACGAGGTAAAGTATAGTTTTCCCGTTCATTTACTGAAATTATGCGGTTATGCTGCCGACTCAGCAGTCTTTCTTTCAGATAGGCTAAAAGGGACTGGAAACCGAATTTATATTCATATTGGTTGAATGACTACTATATATAATCGTACTAGGGCCTTGCAGTTCTTGGTAAAAGCAAAATCTAAGTGCTTCAGATATCCTTTCATCATTTAAACAGTTCAAGAACCGTTACATTCACAGTTTTCACCATATTCCAAAACCGCCAAAGCCCTTAAATTTGATTCAGTGAAAATGGCTGAGAGTGTAGTGTCCTTTCTACTCCACGAGCTTTCAACTTTTCTCCTTTATCATGGTATTCATCTGGGGGGAGATCTTGAAAGAGAAATCCAGTTCATCAGAGATGAATTAGGAAGCATGAGGGCATTCCTAAGAGATGCTGAAGCCAAAGAAGATGATTTTTCTGAGCTTCAAGAATGGATCAGACAAGTGCGAGACGTTGCTTACGATACCGAAGATGTTCTTGATGAATTCGTAATGAAGTTTGCTCGTCATGATCGGGCTTATGGATTCTTTGTTCGACTTCAAAACATATATTACTTGATCAGGAATCTAAGAGCTCGACGTGAGATTTCTTCCAAGATTAAAAGCATCAAGTCCAGAGTTGAAGATATTTCTGCCAGGCATCAGAGGTACCAGCCCATTTATGGTGCTTCCGAAGGAAGTTCCAGTGGTCCTTCTACCCTGGAGGATATGCTTTGTGTTATGCGGGGAAATGCACTCTTAATTGAAGAAGCAAAGCTCGTGGGCATCAATGAGCCCAAAAGAGAACTCATTTCACAAATACTTACCAATGATTCCCGCCAAAAAGTAATTTCAGTTCTTGGTATGGGTGGATTGGGAAAGACCACCTTGGTAAAAAGAGTCTATGAAGATGCAAATGTGAAGAGACAGTTCGAAAGCCATGCTTGGTTAACTGTTTCGCAAACGTTGCGCTTGAAGTTCATCCTCAAGGACTTGATCCAACAGTTGCACAACGAAATCCATGAACAAGTCCCTCAACAAGTGGAGTGCATGGACGGTGACAGACTAAGAGAATTTGTCAAAGATTTTCTGCAAGACCGAAGGTATATCATCGTCCTTGATGATATATGGAAAATTGATTCGTGGGAAGCAATGAAATGTGCATTTCCTGATGCCAATTGTGGTAGTCGTGTAATTCTCACTACACGAATAGCTGACACGGCATTTGGATCTTGCATAGAATCCCATGACTACGTCCACAAGATGAAGCCTTTGTCTGAAGAAGAGTCCTGGACTCTCTTCTGCCGTAAAACATTTGCGGATAATTGCTGCCCTCTACATCTAGAGGACGTTTCAAGACGTATACTCAATAAATGCGAGGGCTTGCCACTTGCAATTGTTTCCCTTGGTGGAGTTTTGGCTTTAAAAGACAGGAGCAAATTGGATGAGTGGGAGATGATTCTTCGTAACCTTGGCAGTGAGTTAGAAGGAACTGGCAAATTGGAAACGGTTAAAAAAATACTCTTGCTCAGTTACAATGATTTGCCATTCTTCCTCAAAAGTTGTCTATTGCATACAAGCATTTATCCTGAAGATTGGTCAATCAAGGTTGATGTATTAATCCAACAATGGATTGCACAAGGATTCGTACAGGGAAAAGAAGGAATGACAACCGTTGATGTTGCTACGGGTTTTCTCCATGAACTTGTCAATCGAAGCTTAATCCAGGTGGAAAGGTCACACGTTCGTGGAAACATCAGAAATTGTCGTATCCATGACATTTTGCGAGAAATCATTCTTAGCAAATCAAGAGAGAAAAACCTCACCGCTGTTGCTCTCAACAACAAACGTGGAAGGTTGCAAGACAAAGTCAGAAGCTTAGCAATTCATCGATTCATTGAGAATCACCAAGCTGAATGCAACCGTTTCAAGCATCTTCGATCTTTTGTAATCTTTGGATACGCAGATCCAATTTCCACCTCATCATTATCTAAGTTCTTACGCCGTGGTCCCAAGTTGCTAAAGGTTTTGGATTTGGCAGGAGCACAGCAATTGAAGAGTATCCCAAAGCAAGTTTTCAAATTACTTCATCTCAGATATCTAAATCTAAGGGATACTGGAGTTGAAATCATCCCCAAATCCATCAGTAATCTTCAGAACCTGGAGTATTTGAATTTGATAGAGACCAATGTGATTGAGCTGCCCACTGGAATCCTAAAGCTCAAAAAACTTCGCGAGCTTTTAGGGTATCATCTTGGTGATTATTCAGAAAATTTTTCATACCGTGGCTGTAAAATACCATGCGGAATTGGAAGGCTCATTTCCTTGGAGATTTTGTATTCCGTAGATGCTTATAGTGGTGAAATAGTAAGCGAGATAGGAAAACTCACTCAACTGAGGAAGTTAAGTGTTTCAAAGCTAAGAAGAGAAGATGGAAAGATGCTTTGTTCCTCTCTTATGAAGCTGACCAATCTCCAGGAATTGCGCATTGTTACAATTCAAGAAGATGAGATTCTTGATCTCCAATATCCCTTGTCTCCAATTACTCAAGTTCTTAAAGTGCTAGAGTTGGGTGGCCGTTTAGAGAAGCCACCGCATTGGTTTCCTTCTCTCCAAGGCATGGTCAAACTAATTTTACATCATACTAGGTTGAGGGAAGATCCACTGGAATCCCTTCAACATTTGCCCAACCTCGCCAAAATTGTGCTGAATGATGCTTATGATGGAGAGGCATTGCATTTCAAGGCTGGAGGGTTTCAAAAACTCAAGAAGTTGGAGCTTCAGAAGTTGAACTTCAAGTGGATGAGTTTGGAAAAGGACACTATGCCTTGTCTCCAAAAACTGATCATGGCAGACTGCAAATTGTTGTGTGAATTGCCTAGAGGCGTCGAGTACTTGAACAGCCTGCAATTTCTTGGGTTTTATAGTATGGCTGATGAGTTGCTAATGAAGCTACAGGACAAAGGAATTGAGATGTATCGAAAAAATTCTCAATTTTTGGATATTACCATAGGAAACTGGGTGAATGGCAAATGGGAGAAGCGTTTCCTCTAGGGAGGGAAATGACATGGTGAAAACTCCTTGATCCCAAGACATTCTTGAGGTTTACAAGTCCACTTGTAAATTTTGTAATTATTAAGTGTCTAAATTATACATGCAATGTCATTTGACATTACATGCGTATGATGAAATGGATAAAAAATCCACAAGTTGATACATAAATTCGGTCCATCCAAAAATTTTTCCAAGTCACTAGTTTATTTAGCTTCGTTATTTTCATACCTTCTTTGTCTATTTAATTGTCCTTTTTATTATTGTATCGTGTGCTATTGATTATGTATCTTTTCTTATGTTTCGAATGTTTAATTTAAATGTTATACAGTATTCTTTCAGTATCTCTCACCTGCAAATAGAATTGTGGAAGCAAAATATTGACTCTGGCCAATTTTACATACCTATCCTCCTTGCACATTCAATTCCAAATTCAACTCTCTCGATAAACTTTCACATTTCGTACGGTTAGCAAAACCAAAGGCGTGGATTGGCTTCTGCCGCTTTAGGTTTATGTTAGGTTTCTGTTAAATGCCGTCTTCAATCTGGGGAACTCCCTGAGTGCAGGATTTCATTGAAGCATCAAAATGGTTCGTTTTTCGCTGTTACATCTTCATATGGCCAGCATGACGCCATAATGAAAACAAGTTAGAAATTTGTATTTGCTTTTCTTGCAGCATACATGTTAGGAAAATGATTTATACTTATGAGTTACAGCACCGAAAGTTTTTATACAAAAGTATTAACTCTAAATAATAAGAGCCTTTTAGTCTAAATACTAAAACGCAGACTAATATATACACGAGTTATGAATATATAAATTTCATATAAAAATAGTAAATTTAAATAATAAGTGATTTGTACTCTAAAAAGTAGAGCGTACGAATAAAAAAGTAAAATATATAAATCATCTCATTTTGTGTATACTTATATATATACACACACGTATATCATATACTGGATTATCTTTTTCATTATGGGATACATCGTGCAAGAAATATGTGTTTTAAAAAAGATGAAAATGACAAATAACATATATGAAATGAATTAAACTAATGAAATTTACCACTTTGCTTTTGAGATCGAAAAAATTAAAAGAAAAACAGAGTGGAGTCCATGCTTTTGAAAGCTTAATTTTATTGGTTTTCTAAACCGACGCCTGTTGATTGTGGGCAGGGAAAGGCGTTGTCTTGGTACTATAAAGTTATGTTTTTCTCATGAAAGAGTAGAAAAAAATTGGGTGAACTGGTTGAACTAGCAATCCTAGTTTCGTTAACAATCCTAGCAATCCCGGTTGAACTGGTCGATTTTATTACATTAGATTGTTTAAAATATGCACTGCAGATGTTGGTAAATAAATAAATATTCGCAAGAGGGGAGAATATCGGAAAGAAACCCTTAATTCCCTAATTTTTATGGTGTTTCTCAACTTTGATGCTTTTGCAAAGATTTCTTTTTTACAGAAATCAAGTGCTAAAGGCTTCTGTCCCCGTAGAGGGTTGAAGAAGAATCAGCGTGCATCATCTTTGATTAGTTGATTATGTTTTACTATTATTTTACTACGCTTTGATTGACTCTTGTGTTCATAATCTTGATTAAATAAAGAAGAGGAAAAAGAAAATAAAAACATCTTTCTTTTTAACTGGCACCATGTTATAGCTTCGTTTAAATTTCATTTCATTCTTTTTTTTTTTTCTCTTTCCTTGTTTCTTAGTCTAAAATACAGGGATGTGATTTCTGCACTTGTATATGTTCATGAATTAAGAATTATTTATTGAGATTTGAAGGCACCAAATTGTTTTGAAAGTCAAGGATAGATCTGCGTGCTAATTTTTCAGAGACATGAATATTAGCAAAGAGTAAAAGTCATCAATGATATCTAAACTTATCACTGAATCATATTAATCCCCCAACTTTTAATTATGTCAGTTAGGTATCTTAAACTACATAATTTGCGTCAAATTTGTATTAAACCTCGTTTTCTGTTGAAGTTCATTGTACGTGTCCTCTCCCACCACGAGGCATGTGTCCACTCCCGCTGCAAACTTCTACCGAAAAATTGAGTGTGACACCAATTCAACGCAAATTACATAGTTGAGAAACCTAATTGACACAATTAAAAGTTGAAATACCAATGTGACACTGAGTGATAAGTTTGGATACCATTAGTGATTTTTACTATATTAGCAAACGTTTTAGTGGGGATAAGGCTTCCTTGGGTCAATATGCTACTGGTATATTTGTACCTCAACTAATTTATGTGCTAAACTTTTCAGATATGAATATTAGCCAACGTGATATGGCTTTCCTTGGGTCAATATGCTACACCTCAACTGTAGTGATACAAACTCGTATCTAATCATCCCTTTATCTTTATTGTTGATCTTATTCTGCGATAATATTTCAATTAGATCAATGAGTAAAACATAGCATTTGGACATGACTAATTAAATTGTATCTGTACCATAAACCTCTATACCAAAGTATAAAATTTGTGTATAGACATGAATAGTTGAATGGCTAATCTAGCATTTAGCTCCTTTCTGGTTGATGAATAGATGATTTACTATTTTGTTTAGACGTGAAACCCATTGATTTGTATGATATCGCATTTTTCTTGAGCATTGCGTTGCTAGCACGTGAATATGTCTCAAAAGTCTTAAGGCTTCAGCTATAAAATTCTCTCTTGCATGCTAATGATCTCGATTTAACAGCATTTTTCTATATGTAAGTCCATGGTGGTTTCTTTGTTGTGTGGAAGAAACTATTCCGCTACTAATTTTCTTATTTTAATGATGCGGGTTGAATATCCAGCCTCTTACTTCACCAACCATATATCATACTTATTATTGTGTAAATGTCTCCCCTTTAAGATGTCTTGATAGCAAGTTTCAAGACCAAGAATCGTTAATTTTATGGCATCTATTGTTTTGACTTAGGATTATATGGAAGTTTATACATCATTATTGGTAACATTTTTCAAAGAAATGTAATTTGTAGATATCACTGTTTCATGCTGCTCTGCCAAAGAATATGTGCCACGAAACCTTTTTTTTTTTTTAGATAATGGATTGAAATAAAGATTCAAAACAACAAAATTTCAGAAAATGATAGAATTTTAATTGCTTGTGAAGATTGGAGACAAAAAGTTGAGCATTTGTCCCCACTCTCTAATACTTGCCAATTGGTTTGTCTTTGGTGCGTCAATTGAAAAGTTCATGCAACAGAGAAGTTAAAATGAAACAAAAGAATAGTGTTCTAAATAAATCAAAAAGAAATATTTATTGTTGAATAAAATTAAAATCAGAAGTTCAACGATTTGTAGCACTAAAAAATAAAATCACATCACATATCTCCTAAGGATTTATTAAGTTGACAAAAATAAAAATAAATGACAACTAAAGTGTAAATTCTTCAGTTTTCTAAACCGCCGCACCGTGACACGGAATTGGACAGCCACTTGGCCGTTATAGCTACCCTACTTACATAAATTCTAGGGTTAATAACACTTTGCCCCCTAAAGATAGTGGGGAGTCACACTTTACCCCCCTAAAGGTTAAAAATATACATATTGCCCCCTCATTTGTTAGGTCAAATGAAATAAAATTTTAAAAAATAATTAAATGACACAAATGCCCATATTCTTGCAATTATTGGACAAATGTACCTATGGCTTCAGACAACCCATTTAACATACACATGTTTTTTCTTGAATAGATCCTGCATGGTGAGTTGGCGTTAGTTTGTCAAATTTTTAGGTATGGATATCTACTTCATGCTTTAATTTCTATATGGACTAATATGCAATTGATCCGTCATTATTATCTGAATAGTTAAATAGTATGTGTCCAATACTGATATTAGTTTAGGAATAAATTAGGGTAATTTGGGAAGAGAAAATTCATATAAGTGGGTCAAAGGAGAAAAGGACACATAGAGGGGGCAATATGTATATTTTTAACCTTTAGGGGGGCAAACTGTGACTCTCCCCTACCTGAGGGGGGTAAAGTGTTATTAACCCTAAATTCTATTGTTGTGTTGCTCTGACATGCTTTTTTTTGTCAAACTTTCAAAGCCATGAAATTGTTGTGCCTATAATCAAAATGAATAATACTAAGGAGCCGATTGGTTAAATTCTTTAATCACTGTGAATATATATCATTAACACGACTACTAGTGTAAATTTTGACGATTCTCTAACATGTTTTATTTAGTAATAAAAAATGTATTTTTTTCTCCCAAATGGTAAATGAATTTGATAGCATAGTACTTTAGAGGGAATTATAAAAACTCAGTTAATAACTTTTATTCCGATTGAATGATAGCGATAGTTGTTTTTTAAACACCAACAATGGGTATCAATGGCACCCATTTTTCTCCCTAATTCTCCTAAACCAAACACCCATTTTTTTTCCTGATTCCCCTAAACCAGACACCCGTTGAATAGACATTGCATGGAATGATAAAAATAGTTACCAAAAAAATAGTTATACTCTCTACATTAACAAGCAAAATCACCTCCAATATCTTTTTTTTTATAAAAATAGTTATAAAAAAATCACATCCAATATCTGATCATGTGATTGAATACTATGCATCATTCTTCAAATTACAAGTTTCAACGTTCATTTGTTGACGTCAGTCTAGGTATGCAACCTACCATTCGAAAATTAAAAAAAAAAAAAGATTAAACGGCACACTGTATATATTTCCGATACATAATAGACTAAAATACTTTAGGTAAGAAAATTTGCACCTATGAAGATTGCATTTACCAGAAAAATTACTGTTGCGTAGAATCAACCATGAATAATATTCATCTCTGTTGAAGTCAAATTGTTGCACATACTTTAAATATAGAGAAAAATATATTAAAAGAATTGCTAATAAGAGCGAGAATATACAGTAGGGAAAGCGTAACAAATTTGAGCTTCATTATAATATGACATGGCTAAACGTTTTATATTGCATTGTCGGTACACTAAAAGTGAGATAAATATTTTCTATAGCGGCCTCTTAGGAAAATTAAATATCTTAAGCTCCTAACTAGAAAAAAAAAATGCATTGTATATACAATTTAAAGCATATAAAAATGTTTAAAAAGCATGAAACCTCGGTATTTGTTGATGATGATTTATCCCGAAATTGCAATTCACATTGGATCCTGACTTTTATTTGTTGATTTCTTCTATTTGGATGTCTTCTCTGAGCTACTTTTCAACCTCTTAACTGAGAGTTTTCTTCTTGGCTTTAATCCCTTTGATTTTGTTGCCACTTTCTTCGCCAATAATTATCTCATTTTGGTTCATAAGATGTACATTTGCACCTCAATTATGTAAATACTATTTCTTCACTTGGTAATCTTTCATCCACTACCTCAAGCATCTTAAGAAATCCATCTTTTGAAATTTTGTAGGTTTCTTTCGTCTCTGCTACTCTTGTAACTAATTGAATGTATAATATGCACAATTCTCTTTACCGCTACTAGAAATTAATTTAAGGTCTAAATCACTTGTGATAGTGATAGAATCTTCAACTCCAAAATATTCGAAACTTTGCTTTACTTGTCCATCTTTTGAATATGTATTCAGTTGCAATCTTTACAATGTTTCTCATAATAAAAACTTCCAAAACATGAGAACAAAAAATTTTAGCAAATTCAAACTTCCTACCGCTACAGTCAAACTTTTTAGTTGATAAATCACAAAGAACTACATGATGGCAGTTCTTCTCTTATGGAGTTATCTCTTATTTTCTCACTGATTTAACCTCACCACAATCAAGAATACTAGAATCCGGAGACTTAACACCATTCAGATTGGAAACACTTGAAAAATTCTAATGTATAAACACTTGCTACATACTTCTAAAGTTGACAAGGAAATTGTAATGCTAGAATACTTGATATACAGCACAGAACCAAAAGAGAATCACTGGAGGTTGAGGCGAAAACAAGAGTTGGATATACAATTCACTTTGTTAGCTTGATCTATCTAGCATCTGTGACAATAAGTCAAACTGAAACTGAGAACCTTAAATGCTGAACATTCCTTTGTGACTGGGATTATGCCGTTTCTCCTCATTAATACATTGACTGAAGAAGTTGACGATGACCACTCTACAGGAAAAGTTCAAGATTTTGCTCAACTCCGACAATGAGGAGTAATAGCTTCCATTTAGAGAGAGAAGCTCTTACTTAGAGAGAGAATCTATTCGTCTTCCATATGTATTCATTTGGAAACTTTACAATGTTTCTCATTATAAAAACTTCCAAAATATGAGAACAAATTTCAACAAATTCAAACTTCCCACAGCTGCATTCAAACTTGTTAGTTGATAACCATAAAAGAACTGTACGATGGTCGTTCTTTTCACAAGGAGTTAATCTCTTATTTTCTCACTGATTCCACCTCGCCACAATCAAGAATACTGGAATCCAGAGACTCAACACCATTCAGATTGGAAACACTTGAAAACTTTTGGTGTATAAACACTTGCTACACACTTGACAAGGAAATTGTAATGCTGGAATACTTATATTTGCACTAAAATTAGCTCTGAAATCTTTAAATAGTCTATCTTCAATTAGCCTTTGAAAATGTTAAAAAAAAATCTAGAAACTTGCGCTTGTAATTCACTTGCCTTTTTAGGAGATTTGAATTTAAGGATAGAATATGAATTTTTTATTTGATTAGTTAATTGAATATGAGAATACTTAAATACAAATATCGGTAGCACCACATAAGAAAATGATCCTTCAATTCTCATCAATTAGACTGCCACACAAGAGAAGAAAGTTATTGATTGAAATGTGTGTGTATGTGTGCGTATACTGTTAGAATAAAAATTATTCTACACCCAAGATCTATACATGAATTCTTAGAATACCAATTTAAAGAAAAGTTAGATAGAACCTAATTTTTGATCCAACACTATGTTGAACGGAAGCAAAAACATGATCACTGATTAAATGCACTAGGTTCTTCTCTCCGGATTTTGTGACTAACTGTCTTAGATAGTAGAGAGATAAAAACTAAATTTAGTCGTCATTTAGTCAGATCCTTAGAGAGGGGACTTAGCACTACTTATATATTAGATACATTAAGGTCTCCATCTAACAATTCCTAACGGGCCTCATAGGCCTACACAATTAATCCACATCTTATTATATTAGAATAATAGGTCCAATAATTAAACCAAATAATGGCCCACTTTTTGTCTCATATTTGACCATATTATCGCAACTACTAATCACAATTAATGTAAGCCTATAATTAGATTAAAAATCTAACATTCTCCCACTTGGGCGATATTAATTGTGACTAATTCTTTATGCCAAGATAATACTTTAAAACTTTATGAGCTTAATTTATATTGATCAAGAGACTATTCTAAAGTGCCATTTTGTCAAACAAGATCCTTAATATCGAATCATAACAGAATTTGTATCAATTATTGCGACACAAATCTTTTTATGGTTACAAATACTCATGAATCTTGTCCACGTGAACTAGATGTCGTAGTGTAGCAAGTAACACTAGCACTAACTTTATGGTTTATACAATGTGCTATTTACTTGTCGGTCACCAGTTTCTCTACCTTATGCATCATAAGTATGCCAGAGAAATTCCTTATAGTTTAAACAATTTAAACATGTATGTCTTATAATTAACTTTACATCCAGGATATCTTTATGTGTCACAAGACATACACATAAGCCTAACAATAAATGCCTCAAGCTCTTGCTTAAGACTGACACATGTCCTAAGACTTTACAAAATTTAACACCATATGACTGAATCATCAATAATTATTATTACCAAAATTGATAATAATTCAAATGCATCAAAATGATGTCTCGTACAAAACAAAAATAAGTAGAGCAAACATATATACTAACTCCCACTAACCAAGGACGTCAAATGACTTAACCAATCACATGCTAGCAACTTGCCCTTTAAAGGCAACAAGATGCAGTCTCTTAGTCAAAGGATCAACAATCATACATTCAATCATAATATGCTCTACTTCTATGTCACCTTTCTTTATTAACTATTTTAAGGTCAAGTATTTGATTTCCATATGCTTTGACCCTATGATACTTTTATTACTCTTAGTGAATAATACTACAGCAATATTATTACAATACATTCTAATTGGTTTTGACACAAAACTAACAATGGTCATCTCAACAATAAGACTGTGTAACCATACACCCTATGCAGTTGCTCCATAACATGCTACAAACTCAGCCTGCCTAAAGGATGAAACTAACAACATCTCTTGACACTTTTTCAATATATTAGACCACTAGCCAATGTGAAAACATAACCAAATATGGATCTTTTATCATCTTTACAACTAGCAAAGTCGGAATTTGTGTATCCCACAAGTTTAAGGTTTTCAACATTCCTATATGTTGACATATAGTCTTGGGTCCCCTTCAAATATCTCAAAAATTTCTTTATAGCAACCCAATGGTTCCATCCATCTAGGATTAGATAAATATCTACCCAAGAGATCTACTGCAAAGGCAATAGCCGGTCTAGTACAAAACTAAGCATACATCAGGCTCCCTACTGCACTAGAATAAGGAATATTCTTCATTGACTCTCTCTCAATATTGTTTTTAGGACACTGTTCCAAACTCAATTTATTGCCCTTATAGATTGGCACAATTCTAGGATTACTGTTATGCATCTCCAAGTTCTTTCATGTCAAACTGTCTAGACAATAACTGCTTAACGTCATGCAGCATGCCTAGATCATAGCTTGCAAGCAAAATATTATCCACATAAAGAATGAGAAAGATATATTTGCTCCCACTTACCTTGAAATATATACACCTGTCCACTTTATTTTCAACAAATCCAAAGGATGTAATTATCTCATCAAATTTTAAATACCATTGCCTGGATGCTTGTTTGAGCCCATAAATAGACCTTTTAAATCTACAAACCAGATGTTCATTGCCATCATCTATAAATCCTTTAGGTTGCACCATATAAACTTTCTCAATAAGGTCTCCATTGAAAAAGGTAGTTTTAACATCATTTGATGTAACTCTAAATCATAATGAGTTACAAGTACGATAAATACTCTAAATACATCCTTAAAGGATACAGGAGACAAAGTCTCATTAAAATCGATCCTTTCTCTCTGAATAAAGGATACAAGGGACAAAGTCTCATTAAAATCGATCCTTTCTCTCTGAATATAACCTTTGGCAACTAATTTGGCTTTAAACCTCTCAACTTTCCCTTTGGAGTCCTTTTTGGTTTTATAAACCCTATTTACATCCAATAGGTTTACAACATTCAGGCAACTCAACAAGCTTCCAAATACCATTATCCTTCATAGATTGCATCTCATCTCTCATTGCATCCCACCATATGTCAGGTTGAGGATCAGAAACAACTTCTGTAAAAGTAATTGGATCAACAACTTGGTCAATATCATAATTATGTTCTCTTAAATATACCACAAAATCTGATGAGATAGCAGGTCTTCTCTCCCTAATAAATATCCTTAGTGGAACTTGCTCAACTATAGCTTGTAGTTGAGGAACCTCAATAACAATAGTAGATTCTTGTCCCTCTATGGGAGCAACCGTCAGTTCAGGCTCCACAAAATTTTTTATCCATAGGTTGAGGAACATAAACAGTTGTAACCTGCATATTATCATTTGTCGTATTAGAGTCACTTTTATCAGCCACATCATGTTCTAAAAACTTTGCTATTTGTGATTATATAATTCTAGCACCTCCATCTAGACAATAAAATCTATAATTTTTGGAATGCTCAGAATATCTAAGAAAATAACAACGAGTAGATTTTGGATGCATCTTACTTGCATAAGGATTATAAAGACGTACCTCTGAAGGACATCCCTATACTCGAAAATGATTGAGGCTAGGCTTACGTCCAATCCACAACTCAAAAGGAGTTTTAGCAACAGACTTACTAGGCTCTCTATTGAGGATATATAAAGCTGTTTTAATAACCTCACCCCAAAAATAGCTAGGAATATTAGCCCTACTCTACATACTTTTCATCATATCTTTAAGTGTCCTATTTCGCCTTTCAACAACACCATTTTGTTCAGGACTACCTGGCATGGTAAATTGAGCAATAATGCCACAGTCTTCCAAGTATTTGGCAAATGAACCTTTTACTTGTCCTGCAACCCTATGTTTGCCATAATACTTACCTCCTTGGTCAGATCTTACAATCTTGATAGTTTTTCCCAATTGTTTATCAACTTTAGTCTTGAAAATCTTAAATTTATCAAGAACTTCAGACTTTTCCTTAATCAAGAATATATAACTATATCAGGAAAAATCATCAATGAATGTAATAAAATACTTATTATTGTTTATAGTGGGTGAGTAAGGGCCACTTATATTTGTATGAATAATCTGTAAAAGATCACTACTGCGAACTGCACTATTTTACTTAATCTTGGTCATTTTTTCCCTATAACAGGCAATACATGTTTCTAGGTCATCAAAGTTAAGAGTAAGAAGGATGTTATCTTTTATCAACATTTCTACTATTTCCCTAGAAATGTGGCCCAATCTTTTATGCCACAACATGGAAGACTTTTCCTTAGTTATGGGTCTTTTGGTAACAACTTGTTCAACATTATATGCAATAGAATAAATTTCATTTGGAGTTAAACACAATCTGTATAAACCATAGAACAAAACACAATGGCCAACAACATTTGAATCAAAATTAGAAAAATATTTTCATTTTTAATATCAAAAGCATAGCCCTCTTTGTTCAAAAACAAAAATTGAAACTAAATTCCATTTAAAAGACAGTATATAGCAGTGTTTTTTTTAATAAGTTTAAACCTATAATATAAATTTAAACAAATTATTCCTGTGAATTCTCCATCCACCACCATGTTGTTGCCAACCAAAAGTTTACTCTGTTCTTTATTTGGCTTCATCCTGCTTTTGAACCTTTGGATAGTGAATGCAACATGATTAGTTACTCCACATTCAAACCACCAAGATCCAGATGAGGCCATAGCTAAATTGCATTCATATAAAATAGGAGCCAAAGAGTTACTTTTGTTTCATGTTTTTTTAACCAAGCTCTATATTTGAAGTAGTTTGCTTTAAAATAACTTTTTTTCTTACAAAAGTGGCATCTAAATAGGTTTATTGACACCCACAACATTTGACTAACCAAAGTTATTCCTAAACATTTGTAAGAATAGAGAATTTAGATTTCTTACTCTTTCCTTTCTTGCTAAGCGTGGACATAATGAGAGCAACTTATAGTTTTTCATTATTCAAATTCTCTTCTTCAGCAACACACTTTGTGATCAAGTCATTGATATCCCATACCTTATCTTGAGAATTGTACATGGTTACAAGTAAACCAAAATCTCCAAGGAGGATATTCAATGCTTGATGCATAATAAAAGCATTAGGAAGAGAAATATTAAGGGCGTTCTATTTAATTTGATTGTGGACTATCTTAATGACATATTCCCTAATCTTTCGTATTCCATAATACCTTATGAAGTAAAACTTTCAAAATAATGACCTATTTCAACATTTGATAAGACATTATACCTTTAGGATATAGTGGTCAAGAACTCCTTAGCCACAGCAGTGCTAGGAAGATCACTTAATAGATGTTCAAGAATTCGACACTTTCATTGTGAGATAACAAATACGATTCAACGTTCATTAATCTACATATGCATATTTTTATGCATCAGTTCTGGCTTTAGTAAGTTCAAGCATTGATGTGGTCACTATCAAATTCACATCTGTCATCATAATAGCAAATTCCACGTCGTGTTTTCATCTTTTAAAATTCAAAGCAGTCAATACTTTAATAGTGACCATATCATTGTTGATAGAAAGGTGACTTCATAAATCAAATACAATGCTATATTAGCAAAACCATAGGGTAATACTGATAAAAGCCAATAAAAAATCATAATTGAGAATTTAAATACATCATTATGAAACACCTTTGGGCAGAATACATAACATGCAATTCCAAATTCTCCACATGAAACGACCTGAGAATATATTCTTATCTTCATAAATTTACCACCTTTGGGTAAATAGACTACTCAGATAAGTCACTTCTCAATCATATGTCTCATGTGTCATCTCTAGATCTTATACAAAATCAACACCTTTGGGTAGAAGAATTTTGTACTTAATTAGAGACATCCCTCACCATTAAAGTTTAAAATTTTATAAAATCAACACCTTTGGGTAGAAGAATTTTGTACTTAATTAGAGACATCCCTCACCATTAAAGTTTAAAATTTTATAAATTAAATGAACAGACTACTTTGGTGGCAACAGCTCAATCAATTCATAAAATTCTCTTTAACGTCGGGATACACTTTATATTACCCATGAAACAACTTTAATGTGTGATTTAATCTTTATCGACAATGGGCCATAAATGTCTTCAATCACACCCTTATGTAATATATATCCATATGAGATATGCAAAATATCTCTCAATAATATCACAATTTAAATATGCTAAAGCATTGTATTTTTACTTGATGAGAGACAACAAAATTCCCTCTAATGTGACACTAGTGATGCAAAAGTGCATCAAAATTAAACTTTGTGAGATATAAAATATAATTATCTCTTACGTCACATAAAATAAAATTTCATGTTTATTACATGAAATTACCTTTATTATGGCTTTATACAACCTTATGAGATTAATATTATAATTTAGGCTTTTAAACAAATTTATCACATAACTTAAATTATAATATAAAATTAATCTCTATATAGCCTCAGTTTATATGAATAAAACCGTGTGTACTTTTGTCTATTTAAACCATAAAAAATATGCTAATCCAATCGACAAGTTTGCTCACCAAGAGCCGCGACACTGCTGGACGGAGCTTTGTACACCAAAACCAAGACAAACCGTCAAACGTACTTCAAATTGAAAACCTTCTACCACAGTTATTTGTCTATGCTTATGGACACAACAAGCATATAATAAAGCCAATTCAAGACGTACTGACAAGCCATAAGCAATCGAATTAACTAACCACAGAATTAAACCACGGGAATCTAACGACAATAGTCAATACAAAACTCGGCAAAAACAACCATGCATGTGCGTACAGCAGTGGTGCAACGAAAATAATAAAACTTTAGGAAATTGTCTTCTAGTGTAAAACATATAGTTCTTTTTTACCAAAGTTCAAGAAGAAAATCAGTCTGTTAGATTAGATTATGAAATACTCAAGGTCACAAAGAAGACTAAACCTAAACTTGTAAAACATATAGTTAACACATATATGTTAACACAGGGAAGATTAGATTAGTTTGTAAAACATATAGTTAACACAGTCAATTCCTGTCAATTTTACTATCTCCGTTTCAACTCCAGGTGATATATTTTAGGCGGCAAAAAAAAATAGAAAGAAAAAGCTCACGCCGCGAAACAATCATGCGACAACCTTCTTTTCCCTTTTTTTTATTTTATTCCACAAAATATAATTCTAAGATTATGTATACATGCTCTAATACCAATTGTTAAAATAAAATTATTCTACACCCAAGATCTATACATGAATTTTTAGAATACCAATTTAGAGAAAAGTTAGATAGAACTTGATTTTTGATCCAATGCTATGTTGAATGGAAGCAAGAACATAATCACTGATCAAGTGCACAAGATTCTTCTCTCCGGATTTTGTGACTAATTCTCTTGATGGTAGAGAGTGATAAAAACTGAATTTATTCGTCGTTTAGTCATATTAGGGTCTCCATCTAACAATTTCTAACGGACCTAATAGGCCTATACAATTAATCCACATCTTATTATATTAGAATAATAGACCCAATAATTAAACCAAATAATGGCCCACTTTGTGTCTCATATTTGACCATATTATCTCAACTACTAATCACAATTAATGTAAGCCCATAATTAGATTAAAATCTAACATATACATGGGCATGTCTGTTCTTTGTCCTTATGACACGATACAATAGTAGAACCATATACACTTTAGAAGTGTTTGATAACTTAATTTAATGTTAAAAATTAATGAATTAATACGATTTTTTTTAATCCAATATATGTTTGATAACAAAATTTATTCATCAGTTTATATGTTAAGCACTTCTTAATATGTGTATGAACTTTAAGTGAAAAATTTTTATTTAATTTATTGAATTTTGAACACATGTAATATGTTAACTTGCACGCACAGGAAGGCACGCAAACAATCTCTCTCGTTTGCACATCCTCAATATACACACACTCACATTTGCAAACGCAAACACTTATTTTTTTTTTTTTTCTCTTATACACACAAACACATAGGCTTTCTTACTTCGTGCATGTACTATCTCTCATACACACTCTCTCACTCTCACTCTCACCCTCACTCTCAGACACACAAATATGTATATTCAGCCTTTTTCTATATCTCTTTCTCTCTTACATATACATGCTCTCCTACATATGGAGTCTCTTTCATAGACATACATATTTTCTCCCACATACATTCTTATATATACACATAATTTTTTTCTTCCCTCACATTCTTGCACACAATGTTTATCCCTACATTTTCATACATATATACATACTTTCACTCACACAATTCTCACACACGAGCGCACTTGCTCTCTCTCTCACACACATAAACATACATTCTCTCTCACACACACACACACTAACCCTAAATTGTTCTATCTTTTTAAGATAAAATGACTATATTTATAGGGTGAGGTATTCAAATTCAATGATTAAATTCAATTGATAATCAAACAGATATTATCAAATCAACAATTTAATACTTTCAACACATAAGTTTCAAATGTCAGATTTCAGTTTTATCAAATGGACCCTTAGTTGCAAAAGGATTAATTTTAGCATGAATATTAAGCAAAATAGAAAAAGATAGAAACAATAGGATTCTTATTTTATACCAAAAAGATAACTATCGCGCCCATTTTGTTATGTTGTGCTTTTGGTGCACAAAATTAAAATGCAATAGATTCACCGAATCATCAAATTTTGGAACGTGAAGTGCAATGAGGTCAATTGTTGGGATTAAGATTTATTAATTTATTTGGGTGCACTTGTTTTGACTAAAATATTTTTGATTCGGCTTCTTTGTTAAGCAAGTTAATGTAATACTTGATGGAAGTTAAAGTTAAATACTTGGTGAAAAGTATAAAAATTTGAAAACAAAAATACGAAGTCATAACCCACGCATACATTTTCTGCTTCTTAATTTATACACTACATTTAAACTAATACATCTACGAGTTATAAGCAGTTCAATTTTATACAAAAATATTAGAGCCCAAATAATAATGGCTTTTTTATCTAAAAAAATAAAAAATAAAGTGTATGTGTTTTTCTTGAGAATACCTCTACCATTATAGGGGACTTTGGGAAAGGGAGATGGTAGGATTCGAACTCTTGACCACTAGGAAGGTGTCATAGAGCTCTAACCACTCAACTCACTGTTTGTTCCAAAGTGTATGTGTTTGTATGTGCCACTAAAACTGAGGCTTCCAATCCAAGAAAGCCTCCACGTCACACAAAATATTAAGCCTAAAAATGAATAGTTGGAATTGTTGGTATATTTTTAAACCAACTCTTCAGATTGCTGAACCGACGTGACCTTCCCTAAAAACTAAACCCCTCAAAACTCTCTCTTTGATCGTTTCTCTCATTTAATCTGAAGTTGAAAATCCAATTCATCATCCACTATATTTTAATTGTTCTATTAATTGATTCATCAGTAACACTATTCATCTTTCATCTATTTTCTCCTGCCATTCATGTTTCTTGATGAAGAAATAATATATTTGTGTATACATATATACATTTATAGACTCGTAACAGAAATTCTTTTATATTTTTAGAGATTAATACCAAGTGAAAAAAGATAAAGACCTATACCAAATGAAAATAAATTTAGCTAAAGTGAGTTAATAAAATTTTTTTAACTATCAAGATAGTTATATATTTTATTAATTTACTATTGAGATAAATAATTAACTACCCGTATTAATGCACATTAATGCACAGAGATACAAACTCTGTGTGCGTGGATGTTTGCCTGTGTGCGTACATCCTCGCACACACATATTCAGGGAAAAAAAAATGGTGGACCCACAATTAAAACTCTAAGGGCAGTGAATAAAACATATAAGAAAATGTTGGACCTACTATTAAAACTCTAAAATTACTGCTCATCCTCTAAATTATAGACAGAACTTCTGAAAAAATTTACCCATTCAATTAAAGAGCGACGCTGAATCCAAAACTTTACCCTCTACCATGCCGGCACGGAATAAAAAGGACCCATAATGAGGGCTCTGTTTGTTGTGTTTTGTTTTGTTTTTAAAAAAATATTTTTTTAAAACTTCAAACACTTTTTTTAATTAATTTTTTATTTCACAAACCATTTATTGAGAATAATTTTTAAAATATAATAATATTTTTTTAAAAAAATCTCAAAAAAACAACCATCCAGACAAAGCCCACCCAAAAAAAACAAGTATGATAACTCAAATTGCAGTGAAAAATTGTGCAAACAAATGCATGTTGAGCCACCAATCTCACACATATCATGATGGCGTTTGACTAATTTGTTCAACAATTGGAAATGAATATCAAAATTCATAATGATATTTAATTTTAGGGTGAATTACAAAATACTCCCCTTTGTTTTCAAGGATATAGTCCCCTATTTTTTCAATATAACCACATAATCTCCTGTGATTTTATGACATGTGAAAAATGGATGGAATCAATGTTCTATCACGGAATATTATACATCTGTTCTTATAATCTTCTACTACTGCAAAATATTCCATGAAGTCGAATGGGTTACATACGCATAATGCGGAATATTCCTTCTGTTTTTTACATTTCAAAAAATTACAGGAGGATTATGTGGTCATTTCGAAAACGATACCACAGGTAGTATTTAATAATTCACCCTTAATTTTATTGTTTGGGTGAGCACTATGAGAATCATTTGAGAATGAATGCGTTAAAACTTGAATCATTTGAGAATGAATGCGTTAAAACTTGTCCCCATCATTCTCCGTTTGTTACTTAACCTTCAAATTTGATCAACTCATTAATTTAATGAAATTTGTTTATGTTCCAAACCAAACATGTAAGAGAAAAAAACATAAATCATATCACTAACGAAGTTCATAATTTTCATTTTAATTCCGATTCTCAAATATAAAACAAGCATCTCCAAAGTTTCTTTTAAGATTCTAAATCCGACTTTTATGTATTTATTTATTTATTTTGATAAAATCCGACTTTTATTAGTACATTTCATGACAAATATTTCAACCCCCCAAAAGCAGACCACGGACATCCAACAAGACATTAGGCAGCAGGCTTAGGTGGTGGGTTGTGGCCCTTGTGTTGGAGAGCTTCAACCTTCAAACCCCAAGGAAGGCGACCAACTACTTCCTTGGCCAGTGGGCTTGGTTCGGTTGTTCTCTTGTGGGGATGAGGTGGGTTCCAGTTCCACTGACCTATGGTCAGCAACAACTGTTGCCTGTTAATGCGGGTATCTGCCTGTCCGTTACCTATCCATTGGGATAGGTCTCTCAACAGTTGTCATAGACAGCTTGGGAAGATAATTCAAACTCAAGGTCTTTTCGTTTGAAATTTATATTTTAGGATTGCAATTTGAGTTGAAAATAGGATAGGTCCATAAATGAACTGCGTAAGTGTAGGTAATTTGTATGTTATGCATTTACATATGTTAGTGTCTACAGTGTTAGTTTTTACATTAATTTGCATAATTAAAACGAGTAATTATTAGGACACTAAATCCCTTGACGTTAGCATAAAAGTTTCTACTCGGCAATATTCTTGCTAGATCTACTTAAGGGAAGAAACTCATTACTCTACCCTACCCTCAAAATGATTTCCAATGAAAAGTTATATTGTAGGAATTGAATTTGAGTTGAAAATTGGGTGGATCCATAAATGAATAGCATAAGTATACGCAATTTTTATGTTATGCATTCACATATGTTAGTATTTGTTGTGCTAGTTTTTACATTTTTTGTATAAAAAAATAATTATTAAGACATTAAATCTCTTGACATAACCATGTAAGCTTCTAGTTACTAATATTCCTGCTAGATCTACAAAACTTGGGCGAAGAAACCCATTACCTTAGCCTTAAAAAAAAAAATCATTTGAAATTTATGTAGTCGGATTGAAATTTGAGTTCAAAATATGGTAGGTCCATAAATGAACAGCATAAGTATACACAATTTTTATGTTCTGCATTTACATATGTCAGTGTCTATTGTGTTAATTTTCACCTTACTTTTTCACAACTAAAATTAGTAATTATATTGACATAACCATGAAAGCTACTCTAGCCAGAAAATAGCTATGTTTGGATGATTGTTTTTAAGATATTTTTTCAAAAAATATTACTGTGTTAGTTTTAAAGATTATTCTCGATATCTATATGTATTTGTAAAATAAAAAACTAATTAAAACACTGTATATAAAAATTTTAAAAAAAAAGCACGTTTTTGAAAAAACACTACCAAACAATCAAAGCTAATATTCCTTCTAGATCTGCTTAACGCAGAGAAAGGAACTCACTGCCTACCCTAAAAAAAATGCACTTGAAACTTAATACCTAACTTAAAACGGTATTTAGTTGACGCAATAAGAGGGAAATTTTACCTATCAAACAAAAAAAAATACAAACAAACGACACTTGGCAGATGGTACCCTCTTAGACTTGCAACCTTTGCCTAGCCAAATATTTCTCTATTTCTTCTGCATCATTCTTTAATGATATCTCCGAACCGCCCTTCGCTTCTTACTCGCAGCTTTTCTTCAACTCTTTTGACTTGTATAACGCTTCTTATCTTACAAACTACACAGGCATCCCATGTAAATGTGCCACTTCCGCACACCCATGTTTACTCTGGAATACAAGTCATGACATGGGGACAAAGAGAATCATACCAAACCAACAACCCAAGTTACCTCAGCACAAAACGCTAAAACAACATTTCATATCATATCTGACTCTCTTTCTCTACCCCTCTATCACATTTAGGAGAGAGAGAGAGAGAGAGAGTGGAATCAGATTCTAGACTTAGGACTAGACCAACATCAGATAATAGAATAGAACCCTCTTTAGTTGAGCTTGAGCTCCAAGTTTAGGCTAAGTCAGAGCCTGAAACATGGTGGGAATTTTCTCAAGATTTTCTGTCAGTAAAGTTGGCCATCGTCGGACTCAAAGTGCCCTTGTAAGCATTTTCTTTCTTTCGTTCGTTTCTTTTTCTTTTTTCGGTTCCCAGTTTTGATTTAATCATTTTTGTTGAGTTGTGTCTATGATCAGAGTTTCTTTTTCTTTTTCTTTTGTATGTTTTTGTTCTTTTTATTGATCTGCTTAAAGGGTTGTTTCTGTATCTCCTGTTTTTTTATGGGGATGTGATAATGAAATAACTTTTTTGGTCTGTTTTAAATTGATGATATTTGATTCTTGGGGGCTATTTTTTTTAGTCTTTTTAATGATTTGTATGCGATTGGTTTGACTCAATTTTGGTGTACTCTTTTCTTTCTTTCTTTTTTTTAACTCCTCTTTTGTGCAATTAGAACTTGATGTCTTTTTCTTGGAGGAAATTGATTAACCAATTGCATATGTTGCAGTACAGAGTTCTTACACTAGAGAAATGTACTAGTCTAATTGTAGATTCAGGCTGAGCTCAATGCTAGTATAACTGAAAATGATGGACAGTTGTTCTGGAATTTGTACAAAGCGAGAAGGGGAAAAATCAAGCTGAGACTTAGATGGGCTAAAGTAAATCATAAGCTTGCTTTCCCTATAGTGGTTTATTTATATTGTCAGAAATTCTCTTGTTTTCTCATGTTTTTGCTCCGGCCTTAGCAGGGAAAGGAATTATTGGAGGTTATGTAATGATACGCTATGTGAGTGTAGCTTAATTTGGAAACTTTGTTGCAGAATTTGAAGTTGATCAGCTGAAGTTTTTTTATAATGGACTATTCTACCACCATGGAGCCTATGCTTCCCATTTTGATGTCACTCTTTTCATTTTACTGTTCAATTATAAACGATTGATAAAATACATGAAATAAGCTATTAGGATGAGCTACCTGTAGCAATTTCATGTTTCTGGGAACTGAGGTTTTTGACTAGTGCTTTTGTCTTTAGCATATAGCATGAGCTGAGGTTTCTTGGTTTGTGCAGGATGAAAGGGAGGTTTTGCCCCCTAATGCAGAGCTGACAGGTGCAGTTACTATTGCAGGGGCAACCTCTGCTTCCACACATGGAATAGAAATTGGAGTTGAATTTAAGCCAGTAGAACACCCAATTGAACCTTTCGACAATGATCGACCAATTCAATGTCCATTGCCAGAACCTTCAATTCTCAATGTAAGTATGAAAGAATTGTATTTCTTGTGTCTGTGCTTATATTGTGGAGGAGTTATATCTATAGATCACCAAGCATAATCATTTGTTGGTTCTCCATGCAATAAAAAGAAGCCTGCCTCACTCCATTTTTTCTCCTAACCCTTCAAAAATATGGTGTTTAGCATACTTTTTAATTAATTATGCATGCCATGGATTATCTTTCTTGGTGTGTAGTGGCCAAGTATATGTTTTCAGCTATCGCAGATAAAATGGAAATCATTAGCTCTTTGTTATACAGGCATCTATGTGTCAATTGGTTTTTTGAATCTATTTTATGCTTTTGCGGCTTGGAAATATGGTAATGTTTTACTTTATTCAAGCTCATTCACTGATTTTTGATGATCTTGGCTTAGATCTCATATCCATCTTGAAGTGATAACATCCAATGTATTTGTTATTTAACTTTTTATCTTCTCGCTCAAAAAAAAAACTTTTTATCTTCTCTCTCTTTAAATCAGAAAGGATAAAAGTTAATCTTTGCTGAGGTTTTTAGGATTTGTCTCTTTCTTTTGTTAATATAAATCAAATTCTTTTTCAACTCGTACCATTTGAACAGATTAGCCTTCCAATTTCTGTAAATTTTGAGGATGGTTATTGAAAAAAGAAAACCTTTTATGAGATCAGAAGCCTTTTAAGTCTTCATTGGAATAAAAGAAGAAAAATTGACCAGATGCATTTATGATGCTTTTGTCTTTCTGTGTTTGGCCCTTGTATAGCTCAAGCTCGGTTAACTTTCTGACGTGAGTGAAGTATGCAATCTAGCCCATAACCAGGTTATTTTATGTTGGAACTTGGCTGCAAATAAAGTTTGGTAGCTGTGCTTGTCTTGCTTTAGAATATAGGAGTTTGAATATCCTTCCAGATTATGAACTCCATGTCCATGGTGGCTTTTCTAATTGCCCAGTCCTCTGCTTAGTCATAGCAAATAAGACTTGGCTATTTTCACGTTTTGGAGGCATTTTTCCTTCCTTAGACTGAACCTGGTATTCATTTGGAAGAAGCAAAATAAAAAATAGATAATCGGAATACTTCTTTACCACTTGATTTTGAAAGGCCAGGCAGCAGGCCATCTTTTTATATTATTATTATTTCTACATATTTTGGGCTACAGGAGGTAAGGGAACAGGAGGTGATGGTTTGTCTACAGGAATTTCCTAATGGAAACCTTTAACCATGAAATGCAAGGAAGTATATCCAAAACACAAAAAAGCCTTGACCCAATTTTACTTAGATTCGAGAAATCGTGGTAGTAAGTTTACTTCTCAAAGTTATATATTGCCAGTATGGAGTTTGTTGTTGAGCTTAGCATGAGTCCAAATGTGGTCATAGGAGAATGATGATCTGGTGAATTTTTGTGAGCATGTGAGCTTAACTGAGAGTTTTGTGAAACCTATTCTCTACTTCTGATTTCATTCTTCTGAATTCTGGAATGAACGACTGATCAGCAGTTAGTTAACTCAGTTTGAATCAGAGCATAGCATCATTTTTTTTCTGCATTTCCCCGAGTGCCATCCTGACTAGAAGACTATGCTTTCAGCAACAAATAGAACATTGTTGTTAGATGAAGAAGTGAGGATCACTTCTGCATTTCATAAGTTATAAATTTTTTGTCTGTCTTTTCCGTGGATGGACATGCTACAGCTGCTAGTTTTATCTAGTATGGTGTAATTTTCTTCTGAATGTATATCTTGTGGATGATCAGGATGGAAGAATATGGAAGGAGCGAGTGTCTTCTGGAGCACGGAGGTCTGACCTGCCAGTCATGCAAGAAAAGACTGCCATAGAACCTGAAGTCACAGGAGCTAAGCCTCGGCCCCCTCCCCACCGTTTGATTCTGCCATCTATCAGTGCCCCCGAACATAACCTTCTTAAGTTGCTTGAAGAATCTGAAATATAGAACTACCTGGTCAATACCTTATGTTGCAATCTGCACAGGAAGCTTCCTCATTTCTGTATTTTGTCCTCCACAGTTTTCAATTCTCTTCTTCCTTTCCAGCTTTGTATGAAATTATGTATTATAAGAAATCAACATTTTAACCATATGCATGTATATATGCGGATGGTAAAAAATTCTTGTTTATCATTCAGGAAATGCAGATTTTCCCAGTTACCTGTTAAGCTTTCCTTCCTGTTGTCAGTCTGATAATTGAGCTGACCAGTACTTAGGCAGTACAATTGAGATTCCTACCCCTTGCATTTCGGTCATGCTGATCATCAAATTTTTTGCCACGTTCTAACTGCATAGGAAGAATGTGCTATTTCACCATCTACTCGCAGGAAATGAGAATTAATGTGAGGGGTTTGGCATGTTGATTAATTTGTAAGATAAGATATTGCAGCATGTTAGTTTCTGCTGAAATGCGAGCAGGAAATGAAGTTCTACTTGATTCAACATTAATATAATTTTTTGGACGGTAGTAGAAAACCAAATGCTGATTTAGGAAGATGATACGCGGACGAGTTTCCTGTGCTAACAAAATTATTATCATCTATCAGGTATTTTGACGGCTTTGGCTACACCAATTGACAATATCAGGGCATCAAACACTGCCTAGTTGGGATGTGTGGTTCTTGAAATTTCTAAAATGGTCGTTTACCTTTTACATAGTGATCAAATGTTTTGTTGCCTACACTCCTGCTTATTTTCAAGATATGATGCTCTGTACATCTTTCCTGTCAAGGGAAATCAAAAACATTATCATCTAGTTCTGACAGACTTGAAGATTGCCCAGCTCTAACGCAAGTAGATACAATATAACAAGAATATTACAGCTTCAGATCCGAAAGCATCGGATTTATATTCTGGTGCATCCAAAAAAAGTTGTGAGAAAACATTTAGGCCTACATACATAAAGTTCATACTCACTGGACTAGTTACAACACATTCAATTAATAAAAAAAATCAATAGGATAACACTGGACAGCTTCTTTTATTTCTTTCCTCCAAGGAGCTAAACAGGGAATTTGCTAAAGCGAAGTGGATTCTCAGCTGTGGGATCAACAAGGTGTTTCCGAGGTCCTCGAAAGCTTCCATGATTAAAACACGGCCTCTTCTGCTGCCCTCCGTGCTTTCCTTGTTCAATCCTATGGACTCTTGCTGCTGCAGAAGAATGGACAGAGGAGCAAGAGGAGCAGAAAATGAGGAGCAAAAGGGGTAGCAGAGTCAGTATTTCTCTAGTCTTCACCATTCTGCTGGTTTTTCTGTGTGGGACTTTAGGTGGAAGTCAGGATAAAGAGGGGGTTGGTTTTAGCTTTGCTTTGCTTCGAAGTCAGCTGGAAATGATTCCAACACTCACGCAGTTATTTGGCATGCTGATTGCTAGCTCTATACCTATCATTGCTTGGCTTGGTCTTTTTCCTGGTGGGGTAGGTCTAGTGATGTTGTTGTCATGATTTGGTTAGGAAACCAAGCCAGTAAAAATTAGTTAATACCCTAGATTATGATGGCTAAGTACTGAACAAGTGTTATTTAATTAAAAAGCTAATATTGATAATTTCATTTGATTTTCATGAATATGGAAATCCATTATTATAAAATTAATTTTATCAATTCGAATTTAGTGAAAAAAATTAATTGAAAAAATTTTTAGCTACCCAAACTCGTTGTGAAATTTGACTCCCTTTACTTTTTCTTTTTCTCGAAAACTAAATTGTATTCTCCTTACAAGTAAAATCATATTGTTGCTGCATGTACATCATGAATTCATTATCCTGATAGTTCTTCAAGCAACAACGAGAATTCTGTTGGCAATATCTTGCTATATCTCAAAGTATTTATCTGTCTTAGGTTTTTTCTGTGTTTGTTATGATAACTGTATCGATTGTGTTTGGCATCCAAACCTGAATTTTGGAGATGCAAGTTCATTCTGGGAAAGCTAGCAAGGGTGGCTTCCTAGGGATGGACTTTCTACACAAGTCCATACAGGATTTGGCCCACGTACCAAAAAGTTGAATGTCAAATTTGTACTCAATTCTAAAGATAAATATCCAATATTACCCTCATGATATGAAATAATTAATTATCTATTCTCTACATAAAAGTTAACTAAATAATAATACAAGGTCTTTTTAATTCATGAATATTTAATTTTTTTTTTGTTTGAGTACTTTCAAAAATAACTATATATACTAGTTAAGTTATTTTTTAGCAAACATAATAATTTGTTAAATTTTTTGATTTGCAATTGCTTATATTTGTGGTGAAAGACTTATGTTTAATATATGTATTAACTAATACAATCAATTTTAATATAATTACATGTTGCCAAATTACAAGCAAGGACAAAATTTTTCAATTATATAATCATATGTAGTTTTTTTATACTTTCACCGAATATAATTGGAATGAGTGAGTAGACGTTGAGATTTATAAGTACTTCTGATATGTACCAAACATTTCTTGTTTTCTAAAAGCACCTCTCGTTTTCAAAAGTCCATTCTAGAGAAATGTTGCCAAAGAGGTAAGAGTGGAATAGTATTAAGTATAAAAACCTTTGTGGTACACTATATTTGATGATCATTTGTTTACAAAAATAATTTGTTTCGTCAAACAATTTTGTTTCTCTGCTAAACAATAAACTAAGGGTTTGTTCTCCATAGCTTTTGATGTTTATAAAAACTGATTTTAAAAAAATTAAAAATCAATTGCTCCTAATTTTAGCTTAAAAAAATCTAAAAACATAATAAAAGAAGCAGTTGAGAACATCATAAAACAAACTTTTAAAAATCAGAAACTCATATCAAGTCAAAAAAAAAAGTTATTGAAAACAAGTCTTAAGAATTAGGACTGAAAATGGAGTAGAGCCACATCTGGAAATTCGTTCCCTAGTCTAGCAAGCAGCTTGATATCTTTAGGATTAACCTTCGAATTCTTTACATGAGAGGACTTAGGTTAGTGACACTTCATCATTAGTGATATTTAAACTTATTGTTTTGCACACGTGCTATTCATCTAAACTTGCTTGTATAAAAAATATATATCTCCACCAATTATGCATATAATTTAATCCATATATTTAAACCCTCAAACTCCATCTCATTTTTGCCCCAATACCCCGTGGAACTATCCTCTCATCTATCATCTTACTTGGAAAATACACCTCTCGGCTAAGGGTGAGATCCAATAAGTAAATCAATAATTCGAAAACTTTAAATGGGTTGTTCTAATTTTTTTTTACAAAATTTTTGACCAAATTTGATTTCTATTTTAATAATACTGATTTGAGTTTAGTTCCAAATTCAAGTTGGTAATTCAATATTTGAATTCGAAATCTTGAAAAAAAAAGCAGAAAAAAGGCCAATGCAAGCTACAGATTAGAGAAAATCAACAACATACAAAACAAACGCAAAAAAACAACAAAAAATATATAACAACACAATAATAATAACATAATAATAGATACATCATGTATACATTTTTATATAAAAAATAAATAATGAATTTAATAACAATGCATTTCTAATAATAAATTTATTGAATGTATACAAACACAGGATATATGAAAGTGTATCATGCACATATAATCAAATTAGTTAATGAATTAATGAATTTTTAATTGTGTACAAATTTATGCCATGCACGTATACTCAAATCAATTTTTTAATTATGTATATTAATTGTGTAAATAACAATAACGTAATAGTGAATACATCATAGAAACCTTTATCTATAAATGAAGAACAAAATCTGATAACAATAAAGGTTAATTACATCTAACTCCCCTATGATTTGGTCAAATTACCAAATCAATCCTGTGATTTCCATAAATTACAGTGTAACTCTTTGAATCATCAAACGTTTATCAAATGACCTCTTAAAATCACAAACATTTATCAAATGTCCTCCTCCCATTAAATCTGACAGAAAATATGCTTCCATCATCAAAATATTTGACTGAAATTTTCAAAATACCCTTTTTTCAATTTGGTTTAATTACATTTACCACCCTCAAGGTTTGTCCAAATTACAAAACAACCCTATGATGTTATTTTTAATTAAATAATGCCAATGGTAACTTTATAAAATTCTCAATATGCTCATTAATAACTGATCCTTTCTTATTACTCTTCTTACAAGTTACAATCATAGTAATAAAAATTTTAGTTATATAGTGTTATCAGCAATATAATTCTGGCCATTATTAATACATACAAGAAATGAACAACAATTTTTAAGTGTATTTGCATGTCACCCAAATCTATTTCTTAAATACAATAAATTTCTAATAAAGCAATTGTTAAAGACCAAAAGTAAAATTTTATGGAAGAATTTTAGAGATCAAAACAAAATCTCAACTTTAAATTCATGATAAAGTTTTACTTAATTGAAATACAATTTCTTTTTTTATACCTTCTTTTAGAGATTAAAACAAAATCTCAACTCTAAAATTCATGATAAAGTTTTTTCTTAATTTGAAATATAATTTTTAGTATATAAATCAAATTAAATCTCCTTACTCTATATCCAATACTATCTGGATTTTGTTGATTTTTTTTTTGTTTTCTTTTAGCATTTTTAGTGGTTGCAACTAGTTATTTTTATAATTTATTGATTTATCTTTTAGATGATTATATAAGGTTTTTGATAAGTATATAATTAATTTTTAGGATTGGACTAATTGGCCAAAATTCATGGGTCATTTTTTAATTTGAACAAATCTCAAGGGAGGTAAATGTATTTAAGCCGTGTCTATTCTTCTCATTTGACCACTTTCATTAGGTAGTTGTTGGTAAGGTTAATGGCTGACTAGCCAAAGGAGTATACTTTAATTTGGTCAAATCACAATGTTGGTTTGGTAATTTGGCCAAACTATAGGGGAGGTAAATCTAATTAACCTTAACATTAAATTCAATGAATGTATATATACACACAATATACGAAAGTATACAAATCGATCAATGAATTAATAAATATCTAGTTATATATAAACACACACTATATAAAAATATTGTGCAAATAACAATAGCATAAAAATAGATACATCATACATACATTTATAGACGAATAAATGAACAATGAATTTAATAACAAATAATTTAATGAATTTAATAACAAGGATAATTATATGAAATATATAAAATTTGTATAATTTCTTGCTAAATTCAGTAATACAAATTTGGTATTTGAATACTGAATTCGAATTATCGAATTCAAGTTGAAATCAATGATACCAATTTCAAAAAATGGCATTTCTAAATACCAACCGAATTCGATTTTATTTTTTCAAAATTTTCAAATACCAACTAAATTATCAAATTATTGGATTCAATTTTCCAATCTGAATTCGAATTTGATCAGTATTTCGATATTTTTTTAATGTACTTACTGTGACAGCCCCACCTTACCCAGAGGCGCACCAAAGGGCTAAGCGGACTGTCTGCCTAGCTCTCGCCAGGACTCGAATCACACACGCACTCAAACGTCCAAGCGCACTTAACCCAAAATAAAATGCATCCATAAAGAATAGATTCATAAAATTCACTTGAAAGTATAAATATCACAAGAGTTTTTACAACCCAAAATATAAATAATATTTACAATAAAAGCCTACACATTTAGGCTGTCCAAATATATTAAACAAAACATGTACTAGATCCAAAATCAGCTTTTCCAACTTTAGTATTTTGGAAAACCTGGTTAAAGAAAACAAATGAACGGGATGAGCTATAATAGCCCAGTGAGTGTTCAAGTCATGCAGTATACCTGTCGCGCCCCATTTTTCGAAAGAAGAAAATAATAAATGATAATAATAATAAAGTATGATAGATGTGTTGAGGTCGAAAAAAGGAAAAGGAAGAATTAAATGTGGTTGTGTTTATTGGAAAAAGAAACGTGTAAATTTTTGTAAAAAATCATTTTTTAGAAAATGCTTTGTAAAAGATGATTCGATAAAATATGACAAACAAATGCTTTATTTTTAAAAATAAAAGAAAAAGGCCTAAAATGGGACTTTGAAAATGCGACGATTTTTGGGCCTAAAAATAGAGTCTGAAAAGGGTTTTTAGTAAAAAAATGGAGTCGCCACTTGGTATTGAGTTTTGGTGTACCAAGTCACCAAAAAATATTAAAATATGAAAAAATCAAGAATGATTTATTTAGAAGAGGATTTTTGAGAAAAAATGTAAGAAAACAACAAAAAACCCTTTTAGACAACTCCAAGTCTTTGAAAACAAGAGAAAAAGGTTCGGGAGTCACAGTTGAAGAAAGGGAAGGCAAAGGCTCGCGCCTAAGGCACCCTTTCAACCTAGCCGAAACTAGTTGCGAGGTTTAGTCTGAAATTTTCCTAATATAACCCTAAGATTTTATCGCATTTGGATGCAACTATATGAATGCAAATCTAGTCCTAAAAATGAATATCGTTAAGGGACAAAATGTTCCATTGAGATTTAGTCGGAATTACCGCATTAATTGCGAAACCCGAATGTAGACCTCGACGGAGTCACGAGTTTAGGTGCAAAATAGAATGCAAAAGAAAAGGAAATATAGTAGTATAGATAGTAAGTGAACAAAGAAAGTAGGGATGCAACATAACTGGTACGGGGGACGAATGGACTCGTGACTAACTGTTCCTACTCACGGAGGGGGGAACGACATGTACGCCATCGCTTCTCACGTGAGTAGATGACTATTTCTAGTCAAATCACACAAATGACTTAAGGTTCTATGTGTGGTGGAATCTAAATATTATGCACTAAAATAAATGTTAAAATAGATGATAAATGATAAAATATATATAGAAAATTATGTAAAAATGGAAAAGGCCTAAAAAGAGTAAATGTGTATGTAATGATCATGAAATGCACACAAGAAATGATTCTATCACTAAAATGACCTAAAGGTCTAGTATTGGACTAACCTATTTTCTAAAAATTCTCCGCTAGCATTGGACTGGCGAAGAAACCGAAATTAACCTACAACTAGCGTTGGACTAGTGTGGCGACGATACACATATAGAATAATAAAGCAAGTAAGTAATTAAAGCACATATTAAAGCAATAAATCACATAAAAGCAAATAATAGCACATAGGAGCACATAGCACATAATCATAATATTCTAGATGCAAAATCCTAAGAAAAGCGAATAAAACACATAAACACATAGCCCACATAGCACACAAAACCTAACTATTACACCGGAGAAAGCCTAATTACGATCTAAAAATAAAATAAAAGGTAACCTATCTAGCCTGCCTATTACATTTTTCTATCTAAATACATAAGATTTTTATTAAATAGATAACACATAAACTATCTATTACATTAACTATCTAAATACAAAATTTTGCTCAATAGAATATTACCTATCTATTACATTTCTTTGAATAATCAAAAATTAATTTCAAATAAATAACATGGCATAACTAAATAAACACTCACATATGGATAAAAATTATAAGCACAAAAATACATGAAAACACACAGAAAAAACACATTAGGAGCACGTAGGAAGCACATAAAAGAAATAAAAAGGGTAATCGAGGTACCTCCCATTCGAGGACTCGGTACAAATTGCTACTAAATGAGCAAACATGTTAAAAATACCACTATTTAATAAATAAACTACTAATTAAATAATTCCATACCAATCACCATGAACATGCTATGATAATTCAAACAACTATAGCAATAATAGACAAAATTAAAATAATAATAATTAAATATTTAGAAAAGAATGAAAATTGTTTAAGTAGAAATAAATAAGTGCATAAATAAACTAAAGTAAAACAAGGAAAATGAATAAGTAGAAAAATAGTAGAAGATAAAACACAATAATACATACTTAAACTTTTAACACCCAAATGAAAATTATCAAAATAACTAAAAGGGAAAGAGAGAAACTAATTTGAACATTAATTAGACTAACAAGACCCAATTTTAGAATATTAATTATAGATTTGATAAAATAAATAAATAAAAAATGTGAAAAGAAATAATTTAAAAGCTTTGAGGACTTAACTAATTTTAATTAATATTTTTTTTTGTAAAAAATATAAGATTTGGACTAAAAGTGGAAATTTAGGCAATATTCTAGAGTGAAAAATGTAATTTGCAACAAGCAAAAAGGTAAAATTATAATTTTAAACCCTACTTAAGGTAATGACATAGTTTACAACGAATTTAAAGGCTAAAACATAATTTTCAGCAACTATAATGCCCAAAAATAAAAATTTCCAGCAACATTTAAGGCCAAGAATATAATTTCAGCAAGGTCATTAAATAATACATAATTTACAGCAATGTATAGGGTCAAATTGCAATTTTCAGCTATATAAAAGAGCTAAAATAAAAATTCCAGCAACTATAAGTATTAAAATACAAATTCCAGCAACAAATAAAAGACTAAAATACAATTTCTAACAATTAATGGAGGTATTAAAACAAATTCCAGCAACATAAAGGACCAAAATATAAATTCCAGCAACAATAGGGGGCCAAAAATAAAATTCCAGCAATATGAGGGATCAAATTGCAAATTCCAGCCACATTCAAAAGACTAAAATAGAATTCCAGCAACATTTTATGGCAAAAATGCAATTCCAAGCAAGGTTTGGGGGCAAAAATGCAAAATTCCAGGCAATATTCTAGGGCAAAATAGAATTTCCAAGCAATTTATAAGGGCAAAGATGCAATTTTCAGCAACATTTAAAGCCTAAAGTACAATAACAGCAAGCTTGGGAGGTAAAATTGCAATATCCATAAATATCAGAGGGTAAAAATGTAATTCCAAAAAAATTTAGGGGTCAAAATGTAATTACCGAAAAATATAGGGTTAGAAACGAGAAATTTAAAAATGCAGGGGTCAAAATTATAATTATATAAAAGTTGGGGGACCTAAATGCAATTAATTAGGACCTAATTGAAAAGAAAATAAAATTATAGGGGTCAATCTACAATAAACAGAAACTTAAATGCACAAATTATAAATGCCCAGAGGCCATAGCTGACTTAATGAAAGTATAAGGACTATAAAATAAATATCTATTATTAATTTAAAATAAATTAAAAAACTAACTAATCAAAACGACGTAGTTTTGAGTGAAACTACGTCAAAACGACGTAGTTTCACTAAAACATTTTTTTTTTACCGGTTTTCTCTTTTTTTTTTTTTTTCTTTCCTGCTTTCCAGATTTCTTTTTTTTTCTCTCTTTTCTTTCTTTTTCTCTCTTTCTTTTTCTTTCTTCTCTTTCTTTTCTCTCTTTTTTTCCTTTCTTCTTTTTTTCCCTGATTCTTCTTCCCGATCTGTTCTCCCTCCCCCCCGGTTCCATTCTCTCGGCTCGTCCAGGCTCTCTCTCTCCGTCCGGCCCTTTCTCTCTCACCACAAGGTCTCTCTCACTACAGTCTCTCTCTCTCTCTCTCTCTCTCTCTCTCTCTCTCTCTCTCTCGGCCGGATTTCTTTTTCGGTTTTCCCCCTCTTCTTTTTTTTTTTATATATACCCAAACCAATTTCCCTTTCATAAATCATTCTTCTTCAACCTAAATCTATACAAAGCAAACATAAACCTTATCTATGTACAAAAATTGAAAGGAGAGCCATGAACATTACCAGGACTCAGGCAGCAGAGACGAGGATTTTGGTGAAATTTTGGGCAGGCGCCACTGGTGGACAAGTCCGGCCAGGTTGGTGATGCTCCGGGTGGGATTTTGTTTGCTGGTGTTGTTAAATTTTTTATTTTTTATTATATTTTTTTTCAGGTTTTCTTGCAAGTGTGTGTGTGCAGGTGTATGTGTTGTGCGTGAATTTTGCTGATGTATGTGTGTGAATTTGTGTTTGCAGGAATGCAAGCGTGTAATGTGTGTAATTGTGTTGTGTGTGTTTGTGAATGCAGGGTGCGTGTGTGCTTCTGTGTGTTGTCTGTGTGCTGTGTTGTCTTGCAGGATGCGTGTGTAATGTGTGTGGTGTGTGGTTTGTGAGTTTGATGCTGGTGAAGGGAAGGCCAAGAGTGAAGAGAGTTGTGAGTATGTGATGTGTGTGTTTGTGATTGGTCTTTGCAGGGGAAGGGGTCGAGTGTGCGTTGTGTGAGTTTGATGCTTTTGTTTCTGTGAGTGTGTGCAAGGTGTGTTATGGTGCGTGAGAATGCAGGTGTAGTTTCTGGTTGTGTGTGAGCCGAGAGGAGTGATGTGAAGTGCAGGAGTGTGAGCTGTGAGAGACTAGAAGGAGGGAGGAATGTGCAGGGGAAGGGGGCAGAAGGGAGTGAGGGAAGTGAATTGCCTGTGTGCAGGTGAGTGTCCTGTGTCTGAGTGAATGAGTGAGTTGAGAAGGAGAGAAGTGAGGATGAGTGTCTGTGTAATGTGTTTCTTGGTGTGTGAGTGAGTGAGTACCGTGTGAGCTTGTGTGAGTTGCAGGTGAAGGAAATTGTGAGAAAGGTGGGGTGAAGTGAGTGAACTGTCTGCAGGGGAAAAGGATTGAGAGAAAAGAGAGTGAAATGGTAAGTGAAAAAGCAAGCCAAAATCCCTAAAAATCTGTTGAATTAGGTGTGAGTTGGAGGGTGATGATGAGAGGAGGTATGGCTTTGGGCTGTTCTGATGGATTTAGTGGTTGTTTTCTGCTTTGGTGTGGCGTTCAGCAGCTGCAGTAGCAAACTACTGCAGCTGCTGTAGCAACAGCTAGCTTCTTTTTTTTTTTTTTTGGAAATAAAGAAGAAAGAAAAAATGAAATGAAATAAAATAAAATAAAATAAAAGATATTTGGATTCCCTAAAATCAATAAGAAAATGCTAAAATTTAGAGTTATAAAAATAAGTAAATAAAAATTACCGCAAAAATTCAAAAAATAATATAATATTAAAAATGTGCGATTAATAGAAAAAGTAAAGTATTAAAATAGATATTAAACGATTTCTAAAGATCATGAAATTTATACAGAAAATTAATGAATATATGAAATATGCATAAAAAAATTTTCACTTGCAAAATTCTCATAAAAAGAATGCATTGGAAAATGTGTCATTTAAGTAAAAAAATATTAAAATTTTAAATAAATACTAGATGACTTCAAAAAATTATTAAAATTAGAAACAATGATAAAAATAGTAAAATTATGTATTTAGGAAATAAAATAATATATAATAATATTTACGTGGTGAAATTATCATTTTGCCCCCCTAATACGACGAATTAGATATAATACGCGAAAATTGTACTCGACCCCCGAAAAATGAAAAATACCCCCTAAAATAAAGTAACACACATATTTTTACCAAAGATGTGTCAAAAATTTGATGTCTACAATACCAATAACAAATAAACCTTTAAGGATAATAATTAACAAATTTAATAAATGATGAACACGCAATGTGAAGTGTAGTAAAATCAAGGGCGGATACAGGCTCACTACGGGAGCAAGCTCAACCGCAGGAGTATCGATCATGATCAAGATAACAAGGATATCGGGACCGAGGTAAAAGCTCAGGTCCGAGATACTTGAAAAATTCAATCCAGAGTTACCTTCTTCGAGGAATGAAACTCATATAGGAAAGAATATCATGCACCTATAACCCACAGCACCTTATATCACCCCAAACTCAACAAGTTGACTAACCGTGGAGTAACGGTGAAGTTAGCCACGGAAGTCCAAGGTCATGCATAAAATTCAAGCATGAGTTAGCCATTTTTCAGGACTTTACTCAGATATAAAAATTAACACGCACCGAATAACGCCCATCAACTTATATCTCTCCCATACTCAACCACGGAAGTCACATGCACAAATAACACGTTGGATAGTGAAAGCATGTAACACATTGCGGAATAGATGCGATAAAGTACACATCTTTCCTCAAGTAGCATATTTTATTAGATAATCATGTCAAGTATAACATCTCATCTCAAGCATCAAAATAACAATGTCAAGTATTACATGGCATTTCATGCATCATGCACACATAAGAACACTCACCTGAAGCCTAAGAAAATATCTCGTGATAAGGTTGGGTCTCACTTGCGGATTCTGAAATTCACGAAGAAATAATCGTATAAAAACCTGATTAAAATCTAAGAAATTTCATAAGGAAATTCAAGAAATACCCCACGTCTCTCTAGGGTTTATTTTCTAGGGTTTTGGAGTATAGGGTTTTACCCTAGGGTTTAGGGTTTTCTAACTTTCTAAGGTTTTGCTCGGAAAGGTTCAATTCACTAATGGTTCATCTACGAAAATTTCTGCACGCTCAAATCACTAAATTACAGCTTATAAAGCTTTAAATCATGGCCTAATTACTTTTATTTCTTAGGTTTTACCAAAATTTCATCAACACTTCCCTTATAATCGGACTAACCCAAAATTTTTAACCTGCAAGAAAAACATCCAAACAACCCAATCTCAAGTAGTTCTACCAATTTCACATCAAATTCCTTTCAATTTCACCCAAATTCATCACAAAACACATAAACTACTCCAAGTTCTTCAACCTAATCAAACCTAAATCATGCCATTTCAAGTTTAATTTACTATCTACAAGTCATACAAGTTCATAAATCTCATATTCATGGAAGAAAACTTCATATTTCATGGCTAAAATAAATCATACTTAACATTAAAGACATGGTTTAAAAGCTACAAAACTATGAATTTATACTTAAAATAAGAAGAGAAGTTCTTGGGAAATACCTTGAATAAGGCAAGATTTGTGCTTAGGAGGAAGATCAACTTAATTTCTATAGGATGAAAAGTGATCAAATGGAAGTAAAAGCTCCAAGAAAATGAAAGAAAATGGAGAGAAAAGAGAGAAGAGAGGGCCTGGATTTTTGAGAAGAAGAAAAGAGAGAAAATGCCTAAGTAAGGAAGAAAAGAAATGAAAAGAATTGGGGAAAAGTTTGACCAATCAAAGCAAGACAAGAACAAAGTAAATCTTGACTTTCTTACCATGGAAGACTACACTTGGCTAATGTTTATTAGAAGGGATTTTTATTATTTAATCCTATACTTAAATCTTGCAAGATATTCTAGGTACAACTCTTAAAGGAAAGGGTACAACATACTAGTAAAAATAGAAAATCAATTCCCTAGTTTTTCTTGAATAATTTCGGCCCTTTTTTTTTTTTTTCCTAATGGACATGATACAAAATAAATGGTTTTGCATGAATTTCTAGGGTGTTACACTTACCCCCATTCTTGGCGCTCAACTTAGATACTTAACTTCCCATCTCCCAGCCATCTTTGCTAGCATTCCTTACATGGTCCTGTTATATGCAAACTTTCAAAATCATTTGCATTTAAATATTGATCAAAAGTTTTACATTTTTATGTAAATAAATATTAGATAAAAACGTTCAACCAAAGTATTAGAAATTAATAAAATATTATGCAAATTGTAATATAAAATTAATACCACAACAAGAAGTTACAAAGTTTAACACAAACACATAAATTTGAAACGACATAAATTATAGGGTTGCTAACACTTTACGCCATAAATTATGGTGCTAGGACCGTTTTATCCCTACCAACCAAAATAAGATACTTTTTGCCCCCTTTCCCCTCCCCTCTCTCCCCCCAATTTAATGATGTTTATGCTTTTAAGCAAGGTTGAAAAATATAATTATCAAAATGCAAATCTTACCCTCACAATTAGTAACACTTTATCCCCATGAACCTTAGGGCTAATAACACTTTATCTCTTCAACCAAAATACTAATATGCACTTCAACCAAGAGAACAAGTTACTTGGCCTTTTATTTTTAGTAGTTTACATTTGATTTGTCATACAACAAATGATAATTTAGTTTAAATAATTCAATATTGTATAATTGAATTTGTACTTATTTTTGCTGAGTACAAAAGGATATTTAATAATTCTTGCATAATAATGATCTCAAACTCACTTTTTTTTTTTTAGTTTCTAAGATTGTGAGCAATCTCGATTAGGGTTTATATGATATATAAAGCATTACTCTAATGATTTGACATTAAAATTTAAGAAGCTCCGAATTAATCTAGAACAATATTAGATACAGTTGCATTTATATCCTTTTATTAATTTTCAAAAAAAAAAAACAAAGGCACATTTTGAGAGTTGATTTCCTGCTAAAAGGTAGCTAAAAATGTGGGATACAATGTGATTTTTATCCAATGGCTTTATATTTTTAGTTTTCTTTTTACTCTTTTTTTCTTTTTTTCAAGCAACAAAAACAAGTTGAAAATTTTTCACATCTTAAAGGCAATTTGGTCATTACATTTACTTTTTGGTGAAACTTAAACATTTAACAGTGTGACTTTCCTGAGAAAAGCAATTTTATATTATTTTTGTTTGATAGATTAAAGCTGTAACTACGCTTGTTAACTATAAATCAAACAAGTATACCTTCATAATTTAGTAAGTAATCTAATGACTACCTGTACTTCTAAGCTATATTTAGTTTCATCTGTCACCCATTCTGATGAAGTGATTGATTACAGCCTATATATGTTATTCATCAGTTAAAATATGTACAACAGTTTTGCACTTTGTTATAGCATTTGAAATTTTAGTAGATATTATTCATTGTAACATGTTGCTTTTTCACGTATGCTTCAAACTTGATAATCAATTGCCTAATTTTCTCAACAACAATAATCTCTAACATTTCTTTTTCTAAGCATAAGTTAAGGTTCTTGAGCATTTTTCTATTTTACATACTCAATCAAACATAATTTTGCATACTACTCAATAATGTGATGCAAATTATATTCCATGTTTTTATATTGAGGTGCGTTACCTAGCTCAAATCCAATCATAGTACGAAATTTTCACCATTTAGTTTTTCTTTTTTATTAAATTTAGCTATAATATTTTGTGCTGTTATGAGCAAATATTTGAGTTTTAATCTAAACTATGCCACTAGCATGCTGGATTGTTATTTTATCCTCACGGATTTAGGAAAATAATTGGAGTCTTCCGTAAAAAAAAAAAAAAGGAATAACCTTGTAAGTTAGATTATATATTGAGATTATTTCAATTGAATTAAGAGAGTGCGAATTTATATAGTGAGATTATTTCAGTTGAATTGAGAAAGTCCAAATTTATATATCAACATATTCACTTCTAATTTGGCCTATTTGATGAAAACAGTTACATTATTAGAATTTATGGTTATTGTCTATCTTTTCCACAATCTGAAAATATCTTTTCAAAGCTATAAAATGGGAGAACATTTCTACTATAAAAACATTAAAAAAATGGTTTTAGGAGGATGATAACTATACAGGAAAGAAAAAATGGTTTTTCAATTTAAAAATTATTAGAAAAGAAAAAAGGTTTTTTCAATTATAAAAGAATATTAAAAATAAAAAACAAATATGTATTATTCATTTATAAAAAGCTTGATAGTAGTGATGTTTAGGATTACAACAAATCTCGAAGTTTGCTAGTGGATTTTTCGTGTTTAAAATTTTTGAGTATTGTGTCTACTAGACATTAATTTCATACATATAATCCTTGCTCAAGTTGACACTTTTAATAATTTGTTTCAATATTATTCTACACAATCATTTGACAGACCATATTAGCTTCCTTTTTATATCAAAATTATAATATTTTTTAGTTCGATTTTCAATCAAGATTTTGATGGTATTTGATAAATTTATTAATTATTTTAAGTTAATCTTGTAAGTGTATTTTATACATGTTTGAAAACAAAATTTGCCTACCACTAAATCTATTAAGTGCCACTTATTTTTATACAAAATTTTAAGTAAAAAATTATTACTTAATTTTTTTAATTCTTAATCAAGTTTACTAAAAGAGTGTTTGATAATTCAACTGAATATTGAAAATTAATAGATTAAGAATTTTTTTGAATTCAGTGTATTTAATAACAAAATTCTTTTATCACTTAATATAGTAAGCACCACTTAATTTGTGCACCAACTTTTATGTAAAAAAATTTCACTTACTTTGCTAAATTTTAAACATATGTAGTATTCTGTCTCACACGTAGATATATTTACATACCTTTGCACGCGCACCACACATATAACCACTCTTTATCTCAACATAGACACAGTAGCTCACATTTAAAGCGCACATACACACAGTTTTTTCTCTCTCGCGCATGTAAATATATTTCCTTCTATTATACATGTACTCTCTAGCATGCCCACTTTCTCACTCATACAAACGCACACACTATTTCACACATATACACACATTACTCTTCACACATATGCATACATTCTCTTTGTGTGTGTGTGTGTGTGTGTCTCTCTCTCTCTCTCTGTCTCTCTCTCACACACACTACACACAATCTGTTTTACACAGACACACAGTTTCTCGTATTCACTTATACACATAAATACACTAAGCATATATTTTTTAACTTATATATATATAACTATATATATATATATATATATATATATAGACACACACACATAATACACATGTGCAAGTATAATATTTCTTCTTTTCCAGCATAGTAGCACGCTAATTTCTTTTTCATACATACATTTTTACACATATACACATATTTTCTCTTATATGTTCTCATATACAAATACACTTGCGCTCTTTTCACACACAAATACATACGCCCTTTTTTCTCTCTCACGCGCACATGCACTATCTCAAATTGTTTCATATTTTCAAGATTAAATTATTATATTTACGAGGTGAAAATTTTAAATTTAGTACTCAAATTCAGACATTTATCAAACAATAAAACTTTGTCCATTCAATAACTTAATACTTTCAGTACTAAATTTTATATTTCAAAATTCAAATTTCACACTTACAGTTTATTAAATAGGCCCTAGCATCCCATCAATTTTATTTATTTCTCTTATTTACACATGCATCCCATCAATTTTATTTATTTCTCTTATTTACACACACACACTCTCTATCTCTTTCTTACACAAACGCATATGTACTCAGATACATTTTTTCTTCTCTCACACATACTTGTACTACATTAATTCTCAACTCTTTTTTGCACACTCTTTTTCTTTCGTTTCTCTCAAACACAAGCATACACACACATATTCCTCTCTCTCTCTCTCACACACACACACAATACACACAATTACTCTCTCTCTCTCTCTCTCTCTCTCCATCAAATTATTCTTTAACACACAATTTGTTAATGTATCACATATAAATTTACTCTCTCTCTCTCTCTCTCTCTCTCTCTCTCTCACACACACACACACACAACATACACACACGAAAGGATGTCTACATACATTCTCTTTGCCTCTCTCTCATGTATACATACACCCATACTGCCACATAGTCTATATTAGGCATAATTGATCAAAATTAGAAGTGACATTTTGAAATCAATAATTTGATATTTTGAAGAAACCTATTATGGAATAGATTTTTTATATTGAGTGCCAACACATATAAACTGAAATATTTCAATTTATTATTCACATGCAGTTGATTATCAAATATTTATGACTTTATCAACCTTTAGCGCTTATGATTCAAATGTTCAATTTTAGATACCCCAATCGAGCTATTAAGCCAACATTGCTTGCATCCAGATTAAGTGAAATTTGATAAATTTGTTCTTTGCTAAGGTTATATATGAAATATTTTTTAAAAGGAATGGTTTCTTTCTTGTAATCTCAACCGTGCAAAAAAAAAAAAAAAAGTTCATCACTATTACCAATTCGTAGTTTATTCCCTAAACAAACAGTTGTTGCACTTTATCATTGTTCACTGTCAATTAGTAATATACTCATCAAATCACATTTAATGAATTTTGTTAGCTTTTCGTAGATCAATCGGACTTTAATAGTCGTGTTTCATGAGTTGTTGAAACATTTTGGGCATGACAATACCATTTTAAAGTAAGCAAAAATGTGTTAAAGAACAAAATGTACAATAAACTTAAAATGTCAATAAATTTATACCTTACAATGTAACGGTAGAATCATCTTTCAAAGTCTACAATATTGCAGTTGAAATCCTCAATGAATCCAATTTTTGATAAACTTTTCTAAATTTCATTCATTTTCCTACTTTTTTTGTAATTTATCTTGGATTACATGGGTGGTTTTGCATATTTATATCTTGTTTAGGGTTTACCTCATTATTGTATTATTCCATTTTAATTACTGACATTTCATTATTAATTGTGCTCAAGTTTTTGCTTGATTTCTGGCAAACTAGTTCGAAGAATATTACTCATCTTGTTTTATTTGTCTAACACCATCAAATAGCTCTAAAAAACATTAATTTGCCAAAAATATTTTTATTTATTTATGATTATGATGTATTTTCTTTCAAAAATAACTAGCCGAAATGATTAATTGTGATCTATTAGACAATGTGCAATAAATTAGTAATATCAGGTATCAAATATGATAAGCGAATATTTATATTAGAGAGCAAAATATAAGTCAACGATAAATTTGGTGGGCATATTTCAATTCGCCCATGTACTGTATATTGAGCGGGTCAATTTTTTTTTTTTTTTCAATTTTGATAAAAACTTTATATCATGCAAGGAGAGAGAGAGAGAGAATAGAGAAGGATTTGAAAGTCCAATGGAAAACTTCACAATTGTTTAATGTACTGAACAACTGAGTTTGTAATGTATCTAAAGAAAAAAAAAAAAAAAGAAAGGGAAAAAAGCTCATCCAAATCCAAATCAAATCGCCAAGAGAAAAAAAAAAATTCCCAAACAATTTCCTCTCAATCAGACAAAAACCCCAAGAAAAATCATCTCTCTATTTTCCTCCCCAACTTCTTCTTATTCCTTTCTTTTTACGGAAGAAAAGACAAACACATATTAAGGAGGGAGAGAGGGGTTTTATTTAAGGGTTCCCCCAACAACGGGAAGAAGCAAACTCCTCTTTTCTAGTCTCTTACCCTCTTCTACTCCAACGGCATCGTTTTGTTCGCTTCCAGTAGTCAGCCATGGCGGCACTGCAGTATCTGGAGACTCTCCGGACAACCCACCCGGAGCTTTCCGATTGGTACAACACCCTTGCAGATCTGTACCAGCGCAAGCTCTGGCATCAGCTCACTCAGAAGCTCGAGCAATTCGTCGCTCTTGCCGTATTTCAGGTGGGTTCTTTCTGCCTAATTTTTAAGAATTCTCTATTGGCGTTCTGATTGATAACTGTTTTGGGTCTGTTTAATTTGGTTGGACCATTGTGTTTTTGATTGATCGTTGTTTTGATGCATTGGGATGGGGTTGGATTTGGGGAATTAGGGTTTTTTGAGTGTTTGATTAGTGGAATTTGAGGATTTGAGAAAATGGTTCTTTTGGTAGGGGTTGGTTTTTAGGGTTTAAGAAGAAGTTGAGTTTATGGGAATTGAAGGGAAATAGTTAGCCTTTGGGCCATGTGGATTTGCTATGATCCTTTAGACGGGGAGTTTTAGGATTAATTGTGGAATTTGGATTTGTATGATGGAGGGTTTTATGTAATTTGTACAAAGTTTGAACTTTTTGGAGGAATGAAAAAGGAGTTAAATATTGGGTTTATAAAGGATTGGGAAAGATTTGGGTGCTAGCAGAGAGGAGAAAGTGAAGTTTGGGCAGAACGTATTAGCTTATGTGGAGGGTGGGGATTAGCCACTTTAATCTAAATGTGCGTTTTCTCTGTCCAGAAGGTATTAATTTGAGCGGTTTATTTTGAATTAGTTGATTAAGATGGAAAACTTCAGAGAGAAATTTGGCATTTCTTACTTGGCAATTCTTAGGTGTTTCAATTTTTGTATCAGCTTGGTAGAGGACAGAAGTGGGATTATATATTTGTTATTGACATGATGGAATTCTAATCTACAGCTTCGAACCAAAAAGGGAACAAGAACATCAAATTCGGAACTGACTTTAAAAGAATTTCTTTTTGTTAGTAACATATTTGATTGGTAGACTTTAATTGACATCCATATCATGTATATATCTAACTTTCGGCACAGTGGGAAAAATGTTTCTTGAAGGTCCCTCATGTTGGTCAATTTGAGCCTGGAACAATTACTTTTACAAAGTTTGAACTTTTTGGAGGAATGAAAAAGGAGTTAAATGATTGGTGTATAAAGGGTCAGAAAAGACTTGGGTGCTAGCATAAAGGGCAAAGCGAAGTTTCGCGGAACATATTAGCTTACGTGGAGGGTGGGGGTTAGCCGCTCTCATCTAAATGCTCTTTTTCTTTGTTCAGGTGGTATTCATTAGAGCGGTGTATTGTGTATTAGCTGATTATAGATGGAAACTTCGGAGGGGAATTAGGCGTTTCTTACTCGGCAATTGTAAGTTATTTCAATTCTAGTGTCAGCTTGGTGGAGGGAAGAAGTGGGATTATAGATGCAGGGATCTCATGATTTGTGATTGACATGATGGAATTCTAATCTAAAGTTTTGAACTAAAAAGGAAGCAAGAACAGGCAAATTCAGTACTGGCTTTAAAAGAATTTTTCTTCGCTAGGAACATATTTTGATAGGCAGACCATACATTGACATCCAGATCATTTACATATCTAACTTTCGGCACATTGGGAAAATGCTTTGTGAAGGTTCCTCGCGTCGGTTAATTTGAGCCTGGAACAGTTACTTGCGGAGAATATCTTTCCTATTTTGAGAATAATTGAATAATTTGTGACACACCTATAGTATTTTCTCTAGCCCACCACTTATTCTTGATCAATGGATGAAGAACATCACCATTTTTATTCAATAAGACACCAAAGTAGATGATTGACTCCTTCTATACTAGAAATAATCGCTGGAAATGCTTTGATAATATGGATTCCTATTTCTCAACGATAGTCCATGATCAAGACAATTGGCTGAATCTCGTGAAGCCCCAACAAAGATCACACATGGATAATATTTTTTTTTGTTTCTTTTCTCAAGCACCGTGCTTCTAAAGTTTGTTAGAGGAAACAATGACACTACCCCACCACAATAAAGACCTTTCAGGATCAGTAAATGTAGTTCGTTAGAGAAAATAATGACAGTATCTCACCACAATAAAGACCTTTCAGGATTGGTAAATGTTTATCCTCTCATTTTTCCAACTCTGTGTTTGAAAAGTATGTCGTAGAGCTACTAGTTTGCAACTTATTTCTCTCCATTTACCTCTTAGACTTTTTTCTCATGATTCTTTTATTTCCAAGCACAGGCTGGGGATGCTCTGATACAGTTGTATCATAATTTCATCACTGATTTTGAGACGAAAATCAATCTTCTCAAGCTTGCCCATTTTGCTGTCATAGTTTCTAGGAAGTATTCAGAGAGAGAAGCAGCTATTAGTTACCTTGAAGGGGTGATTGAAAAGCTTCGTAACACCAGAGAATTGCGGATAGAGGAGCCTATCCTCTATATTAAGATGCAGATGGCTTTGTTTAAGCTTGATCAAGGGGAACAAAAAGAGAGCAAGAAACTTTTGGATGAAGGAAAGAGTACACTTGATAGCATGACTGACATCGATCCATCTGTGTATGCCAGCTACTATTGGGTTTCCTCTCAATATCATAAAGCACGCCAAGAGTTTGCAGAGTTCTACAAAAGTGCACTGCTGTATCTGGCTTATACATCAGTGGAGTCTTTATCTGAATCATTTAAGCTCGTAAGTTATCATCCTAATTTCTCTGGAAAATTTGACAGATATTGCTCTCTTTGATTCTTAATCTTCCAACTTTCAGTTTTTTTTTTCTTTTTTTGTCAATATTTTTGTTAATGCACTCCCTGTTCCATTTTATTGTCCATATTTCCTTTTTGCTGGTTTTTTCGGGATGTTACAAAATGATTATTATCAAAAATCAATTGTCATATTACTGTCAAAACTCAATGGTCATTTATAGTCTAATTGGAAAAAGTCTCAACGAAAATGTGTAGTCTACAGATCTTCCAATTCCCAGTATCCAAAGTCATGAGCATAGATGCAATAGACAGACTTCTTTTGATCATGTGCCCAGCTGAAGTGGCCCAATAAAAATGGGAAGCAGGAGTATCGTTGTGTAGTTTAAATGAAGTTATGAAGCTTTTGCTTGACATTATTTGTTTTGAAATTTCTTATTATTGGCTCAATTTTCTGCTGATGTTGAGGAATTATTCATTTGGAAAATGTTGATTCATTTTCCAACATAGAAAGTGTATAATGTACTGATACAAATCAAAATAAATTACAATTTTTATTGCACTTGTATTATAATGTGTAAAATAAATATTCTGAATGTAGTCTCAGTTCAAATCTGGGTTGAGCTTCCAGAGGACTCGAGTTGCAGCCGAAAATCTTTAAGCTCGTACTTGAGCTGAATTGCTCTCAGTCTGCTGCTTATACTCTAGCTGAAACTCATCAATAGCCAAGTTTAGCAAAGCATGAATTAGGTGGAGCACCTTGCTGCTCAATTTGTTTTGTGGCCTCGCATGTTCCTACATATATGCACTCCGCTCATGATGTTCACTGTAAAAATAGAAATGTGTTTGTATTCTAAGTTAAGTGTGAAACTTTATTGTTCAGATGATCGATTCTTAAGCAGTTTTTTCTGATGATTCATAATTACAATAAAAGCTAAGAGGTAGAAAATAGTTTTCTTTATCTAACAAGCAAATGGGTATAGCAATGATGTAAAGCTGTTGGCCGTGATGGTTAATAAGGAGATATGTAAAGAGAATGCATGAACCGTTATATAAATCCTTCTGGCCCAGCTGCATTGTCTATGGAAAGTACCATCTGATGGGAGAAGGATGGTATGGTTACATTTTAGGCCTCTTACAGATGGTGATTTTATGCTACCGATTAGGTTTTAAATCTAATGCCATAGTGCTTTTACAGTGGTCTAAATGAGGAAGTTTTGAAGCATTTACTTCTTTTATAGATATTAAATATTATTTATTTGGAAATGTTTCACTGTTGCAGCAGCTGAGGTGACTGCATATCGATGGCTTTAATTCTGATTGATAGATGTTTCTGTCTAGCCAAGAGAATTACTGATAACAATCTTTATGTTTCAAACTTCTGAAATTTTATTGAAAAAATATGCATGCTTGACTTGATAAGTTGCTGTTCTCCTTATGATGGGTGTTATTTCTTTTAGGATTTGGCTTTTGATTTATCTCTATCAGCATTGTTGGGAGAAAACATTTACAATTTTGGGGAGCTGCTTGCACATCCAATTGTAAGTACATTGAATCATATTCTTTTTATCAGTTGCTCCATTTCTTCGTCTCTTGCCATTATTGATTTGTAGGTTTTGGAGGATATCAAATGGAACTTGTGACATTGTTTTTCGTAGATGTATCTCTTTCTAGCTTCTTATATGTTGATGGATGGAATTTATGCTCTTCGTTTTTTGTACATTTCCATACTTCTCATATTGGACTTCAATTTCACTAGTATTTCTTGTTATATGTTTACTGTTTGAAAGTGTTGAACGATAAGGTTATATGAGTTTCTTTGTTAAATCAGTAGTTGGAACTACGGGCATCTGATATTTCTTATGTTTTAGCCACCCAGAATGGATAGTTATCTGATTGTAGTTCTCTTGTTTGTGGTTGATAAGTCAGTTGCTAATTCTTTTCTAACTACTTTTTTTTTACAGTATATAGACCATAGTGTAAAATTATTTATGGAGTTTATTTTTTGTTTGTTTCTTGTGAATACTGGTGTAGGAAGGAGTCAAAGAATTTTCCACTTATTTTCATTGATTAGTCAGCCAAAATGTAATCGATTCAAATTTCAGTACGCTATAGATATATTTTGATGGTCAACATAATGAGGAAACTGGTGATTTTATAGTTTGACTCTGTGAATGTTGGATGCTCTAATTATTTTTATTTGTTATTTTTACTATATTATATAGTTAGATCTCAACTTTCTGTTCCTGGGGTTTTTATTTTTGGGGATTCATGTTGAAATTCTTTTATCATCATTTAGTTATTTAATCTGATATAAGGCTTATGATCATGATCAGTGCTTTTACAATTTTCTTGCTTCATTTAAATGTACTGCTTGCTTTAAGTTGAAACAACCCAACATCATATAGAGAAAGTAAATACTGCTTAGGCTATACTGTTTAAACAACATCATATAGAGAAAGTAAATACTGCTTAGGCTATACTGTTTAAACATTTAAAAGCCCTTGTGTCCTTACCAGGCTGTAATATAATTTTACTTGTACAGATTAAAAGTCTTTTGGGGACCAAGGTTGAGTGGCTTTACTATATCCTAGAAGCATTCAACAGCGGTGATTTAGTACGCTATCAAGAATTGTGCAATGTTCATAGAGCAGCTCTGAGTTCTCAACCAGCATTGGTGCAGAATGAGAAAAAACTTCTGGAGAAGATCAACATTCTCTGTTTGATGGAAATAATCTTCAGGTATGAACGTTAGGCTATATTTAACACAAATTTGGGAATTGACATTAAGATCAAGTAACATTTGTCTTTACCTGCAGTCGACCATCAGAAGACAGAACCATTCCTTTAAGTGTAATTGCTGAGCGCACAAAACTTTCCGTAGAAGATGTGGAGTATCTCCTCATGAAGAGCCTCTCTGTAAGCTTATTATTCTTGCTAAGTATAGTAGGAAATTTATTTTTTCTGAAGATCTTCTTACATTTTTCATCATTTACATAAAATTAATATTGACAATTCATGTTATCTGTTGCTTATATTCTCACCTCTCCTGCCCTTTCCTTTTCTTTTATGTTCATTAAGCGAAGCATGGAAAGTAGTTAATTAGGTTACTTTTTAGGTATTGTTTCCTTCTAGGTTAAAAATTAGTTTATGATAATTGTTTCAGTTATGAGGCTATATTTCCTAGCCACATAAAGGTAGCAAATTGGGGTTACTTGGTCAAATAATTTAATAGCCTATCATTCCTCCTTGTAATTTTTAGATTTCTTTCAAATACAAACACTTGTTGGAGATGGAACAATGGACTAAGTTCATCTTAGTAATAGTCTTGGGCTTTTGCCATGGGCTGATACCATATTTTGGTTGGTGTGAAATTAATGATAAGTGGGTGCAAGTATTCAGTAAAGAATTCCTCCCATTCCCATATTTAATGTCCTATTTCCCTTTTCGCTGGAGGCGCAGGTTGGAAATACAGATGTTCTCAATATTGCAACTCTAAACAAATATTAATATTTGAAGCACAGTTTAGAGTTTTAATGTATTTACCAGAAAGGAACTGTATACCCAGGAATATTTCACTTGTTTGTGGCATTATGCATATTGAATATGTTCTTGATATTGTAGCAGGCTACTTTCGTGTTGTTGAGTTGTGCTTTTTTTCCTCCCCTCTCTCATGTTATATTTGATATATATTTCTGTTGATGATTCTTTGGAGGTTTAAATTTCAACAAATTTTCACCCCATCTCTTTTCTTGTCTTCCTTTTCTTTTTTTTTTTTAAGAGAAAAAGAAGAAAAAAAGAGAGAAGGGGGGGGGGGGGGGTTGGTTTTTGGTCTGCGATTTAATTGGGTCATTGTGAAATTATGGCACTTGGAGTGGCATTATTGGTTATTAATAAATTTGCTGTGTTATTTAAATATCTTCTGCTTCTTGCCATGAGTTATTTGTTTTTCTGAAGTTCTGTGAAAGAGTTTTAAAACGTTGTAATTGATATATAATGCTGTAGGTCCATTTGATTGAGGGAATCATTGATCAAGTCGATGGAACGGTCCATGTTTCCTGGGTGCAACCAAGAGTCCTAGGGATCCCTCAAATCAAATCTTTGCGGGACCGGTTGGATAATTGGGTGGAAAAAGTACGTACTGCTTTGGTATCTGTGGAAGCGGAAACACCTGATTTAGTTGCTTCGTGATTTTAGGTCTTGACCTCAATTTTCTGTAACATAGCGCCCAAAATGAGCTAATGTTCCAACTGGGAAGCGAAAGAAAATGGATCTTTTAGTCGCTTGGGCCTATTTTGTTTGCCCTGGTTTACATTGTTCAATTATTTTGCATTTTGCTGGCAATATGTTGTTTTTCCCCTTCATTTCAGTAGTTTGTTTTGCTTGCTTTGGTTTTCATGTCATTCTCATGACATGAACGGGGGCAAGATGAACCAACTGATGGATACCTCTATCTTAGACTGTTTCATCCAAAAATACTTCTCTGAACATTTTTCATTATTTTAGTCAAATATGATCAACTCTGAATGGTCCCATTCTTAATATTCCTGTTGGCTAAATGTATTACGTTCTTATTGTGGTTCTGTTCGAGCTCCCGAGTAACATTTGGAAGTTAGTTTACTGTTAAGCTTTGCTTAATTCACTTCATTAACTACCTATTTTCTATGGATGTTAGCATATGGAAGATATATAGGCCATGTTGTGTGGCTTACGTGGATGTGTTTTTGCTACGTGGTTTTGAGATGACGCAAAATGCTTTGAAAACAGCATGTTGGTTGATTTTAAACGTATTTGAGTTGGTTGATTTTAAGCGTATTTAGTCAATATACCTCATTGCGTTTGACTTGTCAAGTAGTACATCTGCAGTTTGTTCTGATTTGTCGTAGTCTTTTACTATTTGGTCTGTTTGAGTTTGTTATAGATATTCGAAAGCCATTTAAAGAAGTGTTTTTTAGTAATAGTGTAGGCTTGATCAAAAGTTAGTGTAGGAATGATCATTGCTTTGATATACTATCCGAGCAATTATCACTACCACACAACTTGAACGGCAAAATAAGAATGTTGCAAAACAGTTGGTAGAGAACATATTTTCCCTTCCTATTGTGGGCATGGATATGATTGTCTCTGTAAATTCAGAAACTGCGTGACTGAAATCAAACATGCTTTTGAAATTTCGTTCTTTATCTTCAGGTTTTCAGAAGCAAAATCAAACAACTGAAAACAAACTCACTCTTAATGAAAAGACACTGTTAAAAACAAGCCCATACCAATTAGCTCTCCATGAGCCTATCTGGAATTAATAAGAGAATTTTAGTAATTAGGAGCAATTTATTTATAGTCACCAAAGATCCACAAGCAGCAGCCACAAGCAAGAGAAGACAAGAAGACATTATCGATGGAAGACTCATCAATATCAGTCAGCATTCCATAAAGCCAGAAGACTCCCCAGGAAACTCTCATGTCTGCAGAACTCCCTATCCGACTGTACATCAAAACCATAGCACCAGCATGCGCGTCTCATCCCTTTGCTAGATGCTTGAAGCACATCCTGAGCCAGAAAACAAAAAAATCAACCAGAGCTGCCCAGTGTCACAGTACCTCCAGCAAGTTGCAGGCACATTTCCTCCACGCCTTTGACAATAAACTGCTGAATCTTCAAAGGAGGAAAATTTCTCATCCTGTAATAATCACGCCATCAGGTGGTCTTCTGGGTACGGTTTCGAGAGTCGAGCAAGAAGGCGTGGGGTAGTGTGGTCCAAAAGACATTAAGATGTGGAAATAACATGCCTTTGATAATTAAGGATAAAGGCATGTTTAGTGCCTTGCCTTTTTGGAGTTCTCTTTTAATATGTCTGATTGGTGCCCTTCAAAACTCATGATTATCATGCTTTTTGTAAAGAAAACATTTCACATGTGAAATTAACAAGAAATGATAGAAAATTCAAATGAGATTACATCATTATTAATATTCATACATTTTTTAAAGACAAAAATACCTTAATAATATATTAGAATTTAAAATCCAATCTGTTGAATTAATTATTAAACTAAGTGGTAAAACAGAGCCTTTTTCTTTTTGGTTTGATAAACAGAAAATTTCATTAACTTTCATCAGAAGCGTCTGCCTTTACAGAAGGCAGCATAAAGTCTAGCGCATCAGTCCACCAGCTCATTTCCCTGCTTATACTCCGAGTGGTGAAATGGAGGTCATAAACAGCACCTCCGAAGTTTAACACATTTTAAATGGCAAAAACATACATGATTCTTCCAATATCCACTGAAAATTTTTAATGAACCAGCTCTCTAACTACCAACTGAGCTACCTCAGAAGTAATGAAGCATCTTGGATAACAAATCTGTTATCAGATGCAGACATTTATGATGTGAACTGAACACTCCAAACAATAACTGTATGGAACTGAAAAATGGGCCTTGAAGTAACGATGCAACCATTCATCAGATCCTACATGTATTACAAAAACATGAAGAACTTCAAAATACAAGACATCCTGCTCACTCAATTCATTACATAAAATGGCAGAGGTGGTTACACAGAAATACATGAAGTTGGGATCAAATATTTAGTGAATAACAACAAAAACATCCAAGGTTCTCATCCATCTCAGAACAGTTACAGAAGCTTTAATATACACTTGGGATGGCCAAATCACATGACTTCCAGCACAAATACTCGAACACCATCCTCAAGATTTGCGAACTTTTGATGGTGCAAAATTTTTTTTCAGAAAGAGGGTTTATTTGATAAACATCTCCTCTCCCTTCTGCCTATCTACAGTCCCGATCATATCTAGTTTAGTATTTTATTCCTGCCTGATAAAGGAGCTAACATCTGTTGTACTGTAAAATGAATCCCCTTCACCGTTGTAGAAAGTTTCTTCCCTTTCATCATCCCACTTGACAACCTCTCTTATATACTTAAATGCCTCGTCAATTGTCACTCGGTCTCTCGCCCTAGCTTGCCACACAAATAGCTTCCGAGCTGTAAGGGACGCATAAAGGTCTTTGAACTTCATTGCAACATAGTAGTAAGCTTGGTGTGCCAGTGATTGGTTATTATGGTGGGGTCGCACTGGACTAAAGTCGGTGAACCATTCACAGGTACTCAGAGGCACCCTGTTGACTTTTTCCTCAAAAAGGTCGTATTTGTTTAAAATCAACACGAAGGGGGTGTCTTTGAAACAGGGGTGCCTGATCATTGTTTCAAAGAGTTCTTTGCTTAGCATCATCTTATTCTGGAGGAACACTCCCTTACCACCTTGCTCTGGTGCTAATGACAATTGATCATAATCACTTAGAGCAACGCAGAAGACTACTACACGAACGTCTTCAAACATCTCCACCCATTTGCATCCTTCATTCATCCCCTTGGCATTTACTCTGATGAGCTGGTATCTGGAAGGCAAAACATAAAGTTATATCAAGCATGACAGATAGTCACTGAAGTATAATGCATGAATTTATCGGTCCTATAAAGATTCCTCCCCACAATATTTCGCGATGCAGGTGGTCAAAATCGTTAATGCCAAGATATTATCGTTGTTATTATTTTCACTAATCCCTAATACAAGAGCCTTCTGATCCTTTTCTCCCTGCTTTTAATGAAGATGGGTATGCCCAAATTCTTCACCAAAAATGGTAATTTCTCCGATGATATAAGTGTGAGCTTCTTATTTCTTGATTTCGTGGCCTAACCAACAGTGATTACAGTAAATATGTCAAAGCAAAACCATTCCAGTAATACAGTAGAGTAGGTGTGTGAGCCTCTTATTTCTTGATTTCATGACATAACTAACAGTAATTGCAGTTACTATGTCAAAGTAAAACCAATAGTGATTGCAGTTATTATGTCACAGCTTAAGTGACAATACTTGCAGCTCCGGCTTAACCATAAACAATCTGGCATAGAAATTCCTTCAGTTTAGGATTAACTTCAAAGAGAAGTATAACCAGAAGTTCTATGTTATATGTCCAGCAAATGAAAGCTCCAGAAAGAAAGAACTTCCAAAAGCAAGCGTGGCATACTTATTCTTGGGGAAAAAGAAGAAAAAGAATTTCCCCCCAAAAAAAAAAATGATATTAAATAGCATTTCAGCCCAAGTTGACTTTCAATTATAAGTTGTATCATATCATTTATTACGGTAATACATAACTTCAAAAAACCAGAAAACGCCATCAGCAAAACCTCCAATTTGTTATGTATTATTCAGCTAGTATTAAGTGAATGAGATTTTATGAGAAAGGAAAGATGACCACCTTGTAAGAGGAGGTGGAGGAGCTTCCAGGTTGTCTGCATAGGTTTCAGACATTGGGCTACGATCATCCAGGGAGAACTCCATAAAAGCAAGGCCATTCCCTTGGGTTACACCTTCCGCATAAAGGATGTCTCGCTCTGTGGGTTCATACTCATTGCTAGATATTTCAACAGCCTGATAATGAGCAATCAACTAAGATTAGTAAAAATTCCTACACTGCAAACCATCTTTGAGCTAATTGAGCTAAGCAGTGTTACAATGCAACAAATTTTGTACAATTGGTCCATGTAGTCAACAAAATAATGCAGGAGAAAAGGGATACGAATACATTATTGAACAGTGGAGGCCCATATATGTAAAACTAGTCTGCCACTTTATTGGACTAAGAGTTCACCCTCCACTAAGACCAATCAGTTTTTCTTTTTCAACAAGTGGTGACGACCAAGTTTCTTTAAAGCACAAAAATCCCAGTATATGTTTGTTCAAGCGCTCTGCCTCCACCAAACTGGAAATTTCAAGGAGAAGTTGCTAAAATATTATGCTCGCTTTATGCAACATTCTTAGATATCAGTTGGACCCAGACAGAGAGAGAGAGAGAGAGAGAGATGCACGCATACATGCAAACACGAGCAGGGCAATTAGATCATGATGTATAACACCTCATTAATAGAAGAATAACAGATGGAAACACTAGTTGAGGGAACGATGGATTCGTGGCGAGATTTACTCCTCAAATAAAAAAAACGATACACTTATCATAGAAGACATAAAATCGATACCTTTTGGGACGCTACCTACATAACATAGTTATGGACAATATAGTTCACCAATAGGACAATAAGATAATAATAATAATAAAAAAAAAGATATACACTTAGCTAACTAGTAAAGCAAATATGGAAGATTACCAAATACACAAAAAAGGATATATACATAGCTAACAGGAAAATAAGATAGTAAAGTTAACCAAATATGGCTAACTAGTAAAGCAGCGTTAGATAAGAGATTCCATACCCTACTTAAAAAGTACTCTGCCACGTCTGGAAGGAAGTGAAGTTCATCTTTTCTTCTGTATGACTCCTGTATAGCAGGATCTCGCCACACCTCCTCAACCAGTGGAGCATATTCACGTGTTGCCGCAGGAAAAAATGCATCCAAATCTCCAGTTGCAATTATATCTAGGAGCCAGTCAGAGAAGTGCTTCAACCGTGGGTTCAGGGAATAGATGCATTGATCATTGTCACTGGAATCAACGTCCCCAACTGAATTAAAAATAAACTCTAACATCAGAAACAAGAGGGAGGACAGGAAAGCTGAATAGTATTTAAGATGGCTGTTAATGGGTTTTATCTTCATAAAGTGGCCAAAGGATAATGGACTGATAAAGATTTCTAAATAGAAAGTATTGGTCCCATATTCAAGAAGAAAAAGAGAAGATGGACAGAAGGTGCAAACTTCTTTTCCAGAAATTTATAAGGTAACACATTTCCTTTTAGCAGTCTCTCATATAGAAAACTTGTCGATCAACTGTGGTATGGCAGTATGACAGATAGAGATGTTCTCAGACCATTTGAACAAGGCAACTAACCTTAATTGCGTTTAATGGAAAAAAATTTCCTTGAGAATCTCTATCTTTTATAACTTGACCATCTACCGATGTGTATCACTGGTATTATAATGTAGAACACAATAAAAACATTTAAATCCAAAGCCAAAGCACATTGCACATAATCTAACACCCTGCATTTAAATTTGTAAGTCCAACAACCACCAATATATTATAAATGTCCTGTATTTCAAAGTTCACTTGAATAGGGTAGAGATTATCTATTTATAGATCCTGTATCTGCAAATGATTTTCACCCAAAATCGAACACAATGTCCAATTATCTACAGGAAAAAACACTGAAGTATACTTGGTTAAAAATTTGTCCATAGGGGAGATAAAAAAAGAGAACATCAATTGCCATAGCTCTCGACTCACCACCTGCTTCAGTGGTCTGTTCATTCAAAGTTGGTGCTGCTGTCCTCGACAAGGTCTCCTCCTCAAAGCGCTCTCGCCCATCAAGTAGAATGCTAAGATATTTGTACATGTTGCTCTGGATCATGAGCTTAATGTCCTGCAGTTCTTCAGCAGTGAACTTGTTGCCGTATAGAAATTTAGCCTGTTCAATCAAATATTGGAATCACAAAAAAGTCAGCATACTGTACAAAAATATGCTCTGTGAGAGAGGTAGTCGAGCAATTATTATTGGACATAATCATCCAGGTACATTGTGAACAAAAATCCAAAAGAGATTAACACTTAATGAGAACATTACATTCTTTTTGTGTCCAACAAAATGGTACTAGTTCAATAATGGCAAGCAAATGTCATATTCCCTCGTATGTCAAGAAAGAGGAAGAGTACTTAATAGGGCATCTTCCAATTCACTGACTTTATTTACATTAATGAGATTGTCTTGTTGATCAGAAACATTTCAGTTTATGGAGAATCAATTTAGTGGTTCATGCTCAATAGAACAATGATTCAGGCATTCTGATTGCAGCAACAGGATTAACTTCTGTATGTCTTTTTTTTTTATCTCATCCTGCATCCCTTTTTTTTTTTTTTTTTGGGAGGGGGCAGTTATTCTTTCAAATTTTGGTTGGGACAAGGAAGATGAAGAACAAAAATCCTGATTCCTAGTGCCAAAGAAAAACGTTGAATATACAGAAAAATCCTGATTCCTATTGCCAAAGAGAAATGTTGAATTACAGATTATAACAGAAGAAAAAGGAAGAAAAGAAATGGAGATAACTTTGTGGAGCAGAACTTTGGCATGCAATATGTATTCTGTCTGAAGATAACAACTTAATTTCTTTAAGGAAGCTTGCTGGAACAAGCAACAATCAACTGATTTGGATGCTGTGTTAGTTTGATAAATTATCCATCTAAAAAATATAAAACTTCAGTAATATGACCTACACAACCATCAGCGTGTAATCATAAATGGAAATACCTGTTTGAAAATGGTGCTGGTTCCAGAGCCTCGAAGTCCAATAAGCAGTAGCTTCTGAATCCTTTTCTGTTCCAGATAATTTGGTACAGTAGTATAATTACTAGGTTCATCTCTTGGTGGATGAGGCTGACCTTGGGGAACAGGCAATGAGAACAACGAGCAGACAAGCCGTGTTGATGCCTGTTTACCAAAGCTAGTTAAAAATTATTCAAACTAATTAATCTAACAGTCCGTTTGGATTGATGGATTTTGATACAAGTAAGGACTTTAAATCAATGAATTTGAAAAATGAATGATTGAAAAGACATGTAATTTGAGTGAATTTGAAATCAACTAATTCTAATACTTCATATCCATTCAACTTGTTGATGGATTTCAAATTCTAATCTCTTGTGAGTAATCCAACCACCAGGGAAGATTTGGGTGGAGCATTTCAAATCCAAATCCATTCAAATCCACCAATCTAAATGGACCCTAGTAGAAATCATCAAATGTGTATAGACTGATAATTACCTTTTCCCAGATATTGCCTCGGATATTATTTTGACCTTCCTCCTCATAGCGACCGTCATCATAAACCCAGAAGTGTGTATCACGAGGACATTGCACATTCGCAAGCTGAAACACAATAAATCTATGTTAAGAGTGAATCAAGATTTCACCCAATAGCTGGCTCAAATATGATTAGACTTGTATAAAAAATGAGTTCAAAATCGTGTTACAATACAAGTTTGAGTTTGTTATCCATTCAAACCAATTGCCAACAAGGAGATGCTCAGCCTAGAAGCTTGCAAGCCAAACTTGAATTTGCATTTTAGATATGTATGCAAGATTGTCTGCATATATCCATGCAGTCTAGTGCAAGAAAAATTAGATGGATAGATCGGCTGGTATATATTGAAATAAAAAAAATAAAAAAAGCTTATGTCATACCATTAACTTTCTTAAAAATAAGTTATAGTTTGTACTTATTATATTTTGAAGAACGAACCTTTTTCGCCATTCCCTTGAGGTTAATGGCAGATGAACTTCTCTAACCTGAGTAAAGTGTCATCAAACCTATCCAATTTATTATAAATGATATATAGTAAAGCAGCCAGAAATTTCATTCCCTTCACAATGTTTCTCTCTCTTGCGAAGAAGCAGACTCGTGTCTTTTTCCAATAGAGATCGGAAAGTAAAGCATCTTAGTATCAGAAGCAGCCTGATTGCATGTGATACATTTCCCCCAGATGCTATTTGGACCGTGGGGGCTAAAACTGATTTTGACTTTCGACATCTACCTAGCATATGCTCATTTACACCAAAAATTTATCAGCTCCTGCATATTAACTTTAAATCTCAGTACACAAATGGAAAAGATTGTAACTTCTGGTTCGTCTATGGTTTCTGTAGGGACTTTTCTGGCTGTTACCCTTTTTTTTTTTTTTCCAGTTTTGTTTGCTACGCTGTAAGATTTTCACATCAAATATTTGACAAATTCAAGAGCATCCAGCACAGAGAAGAATAGAAAAGAGACTTTTCATAAAGTGTTTAATCTATGGTGTGTTAGAAGTCGGGCACACAAGAAAGTCTCATCAATAATAAGTCAATCTTTGAATGGATATTGATCCTCACTTTGAGTTCTCTTAAACTTATGAAATAAATGAATTAAGAAGCTGATAGAAATGAGTACTCCTAGAGTTCTGGACCATGGAAAATCATCTGAAAGGAAATATGTCTTGAACAGATAGTCTAAGCACGGTATACCTGTCATTGAGGAAGATGCAATCAAAAAGAAAAAACTAAATTAATATCGGAGGGTTAAGCTATACAGTGAAGACATATAACAATCTTCCCATTTCAGACAAGTAAAGAGAGTAATGCTAATCTTAAGGCAATTAAACCATTCCAATCTTGAAAAAGAATGGGAAGGGAATTCCAGATGCAACTGAAAAATGGTTCGAGGAAAAGTAAATTGTAATAACTTTTGAGATCTTAATAAAAACCACGGTCTACTGTTCATAAAAGCCTATCTGCCATCCTGGATATCTCTTAATGAGTCTTCCTTTCATGTCGTGAACAGCTACATTACTATCTGGTTATTTTTTTCAATCAATCTCTTAATGAGTCTTCCTTTCATGTCATGAACAGCTGCATTACTATCTTGTTATTTTTTCAATCAATCTAGTCAATTTTATTTTCTTCGTGGGGGTACTTTAATATGCAGTAAACTCAAGAAAGGGGTCATCCTTTGAAGTCCAAGTACTTGAACTCATTAGGCATAGGGATTCAAAGAAATTATTTAAGCTCATGAAAATTATCCTCTTGTTAGTGATTGATTAATAAAAAGGTCTAATTCATGCTTTCAGTGGAATTTAACATGCAATTATAATCCTGCATAGATGCCTAAGGAATTTTAAGTGTTATTATTGAAACAATCATGCTTTTTCTTAATCTCAACCAACACCATAACCAACTTCTCTCAGAGCCTCTAGTTCCTCTATGTAAGCAAGCAGCCTACAATCAGTGATCAGTAACTGGTCCCTTTGAGACTTTATTTATTTTCTACTCCTTTTTCTACCCCCATTACCCATACGTCAACCCCATTCTAATTAATAAGCGCTGCAGCTGTTCTGCATCACTTCTCATCCTAGCAAAGTAAGGATGTAATTAAGGTCAGGACATGGAAATAAGTCATCTGTTATCTTTTTTTGTCTTGGTTCCCAAATGCAACAGCTCAACATGTCTAATTGGCATGTAATGTGACTCTGTATTCATCAGTAATTAAGGTAAGATGAAAATTCATTAACTACTCCTACTAGGATTAATTAACAATCTATCTTCTATCAATCAAAGCCTGTAATACATTTCATGAAAGCTTGAAGTGTGGAATTAAGATAATATGAAGAGGCATCACAAAAAGTATCAATTGCAAGACAAAATCACTACTAATTATGAAAGAAAGAACAAAGGTGGATCATGATCCTTCAACTAACTAATTACAGATTATTCACTTATTCAATATTGATTGTCAGAAACTGACTGTGCATAAAATAAAAAAACCTCACCTTCAAAACTCTCAGCTCAAGCTTTGTAATTTCTCTGCCATTGATGTAAACCTCAGTGTTCCCATTGCTTGCATGAGGACTGAGTTTTCCAGTGAAATTCAGGTTCGAACTTATGATTCTATCTGGTTTTTCTCCCTCCTGCCAAATTAGTAAGTAGAAACAGCATAAGCAATTCTTCTTCCCAGAGAAACAAGAGCAGACACAAAATGTCAGCTGAACATCAATATGGAAAATGAAGTTACCTTTCCCCAGAAACCAGATTCCTTGTCATACCAATATCTACCCGGCTTCAATTTCCAAGGGGGTAAAGGGCACCCAAATAGTTCAGCCATTTCTTCTGGTTTCAGAGGAAATCCATTGACAATCAGCTGTTCTGGACGAAGCTGATTAGCAGCACACTCTTTCTCTGCTCTCATTATATGCTTGACCTCCAAAGGACTAAGCAAACGTGACAAAACACTCGAGTGTTTTCCCAGTTTGTTTCGTTTTGACTCATCAATTGGCTCCCCAATACAGGTAACGCACTTGCGCCCTTCTGGCATTGAACCCATTGCTCTCAGCACACAATTGCTGCAATACTTAGCATCACATACAAGGCAAGATTCCTTGGTTTCCCACTTTCCTTTTCCACATCTGTAACAGACTCTACTATTCTTTCTCTTCTTCTTTTCCTTGGACACACCATCATACTCTGGGAAGACCTGCTTTTCTGATTCAACCACTCTCCTTTCAGATCTATCAATAGTATTAAACGTAACCACAGGGGCTCTCCTTCCTTCATTTGTGGAACTTTTGGGAGCATTATTTGGAGGATTATGCACAGACCCCGGGGATGCTGAGGCTGATGCAGAAGAAAAATCATGGTTCTGCAAAACAGAGTCAACGGACTCTGAACTCACAGATAGTCTTGGACTCTGCTCAGGTGGACTCGTAACATTTGCAATACGAGATACTGGCAAAGGGATTGGTTCTATCACTGGAGGAACATCACGAGTCATTGATCTTCCAGACTCCGAAATCGATTCTGCAACAGATGCAGTTGGAATTGCACCTGAATTTATATCAAGGGGTTCAACTCTAGGGAGTTCATATTGAACAGGAGGGCCCACATACTCCATAGCTATAGAATAATCCAGATTAGCCTCATCTTCAGGGATAGGAGCCCCTGGAGGAAGCATCTTCCTAACCATCTCCCTCCAATCCTCCTTATCCTTGTTCTCCATCCTTCAAATTCAAACCCACCAACTCCCCTAATCTGTCTACCCTGACAGCCCAAAGCCTTCAATCTATGGTTTTAGACACCTAAAAATTTCATGAATCCACTTCAGAGAAACAAGACCCAGACTGCAAGCAAAGTCAAAGTGACTGAACCAATGGGTTGCTACACAACTTTGAACGTAGACACCCTTTAAGTCAAAAACAGAGTAAAGATGTTAGTAGATCTCAATCACCATCATAGCTAAAATTCAACAATCATCATCCCTTCAACTCCTGCTGATTTGCCCCACAACAACGGAGAAAAGTGGCCTTAACCCCAAACCCAATTCTTTAAAGCCTACAAATTTTGAGAAAAAAAAAGAAGAAGAAATGAATACTACCATAAACCAATCAAAGATTGACAGCGAAGAATATGCAACAGTCCAACCACATGATTTTTCTGCTACAACAAATATAAAAACTGCACAAAAAAGGGGATACCCCCAAAATCAAATCTTTACTAAAATTCAAAAATAAAGTTGCAATCTTGAACAGGAAATAAACACACAATTCTCAAAAGCTGAAAGGGTTGAAAGTTTCAGGGTCAAACTTCCACTAAACAAAGCCAACCCCTAAACTACTTATACAATTCAACCCCACATCACAACTACTAACATTAACTGCACCCGCACAGAATTGGACTAATAAATAAAAATAAAAATGGGTTGTTAAAATGTAAGGAAAAAAATATAAAAATAACTAGACATTAAGGCAAATATTGACCGATATAAAAGAAAAGTCAGAGAAAGAGGGATTTTTCTTAGTATAGATACCTGAGAAAGTGACATTCAACAGTGGGATAAAAATTGGTTCCACTTTTTTATTGAGCTGCAAAGTTGTGAAATAGCAAGAAAAGGGATTAAAGCGGATTTCTTGCTTTTTAGGATTCTACTACTAATACACTTTATGAAGAAGAACAAGAAAATATCTTCAGAAAAAGAATCAAAAGACAGGCATAATTTGAATGATAGGGTGTAGTAGCATAGACACAATTAGATATAGGGAGGAGAGAGGAAGAGGATGAAAGGGACAGGTAATTTTGCCTGAATACAAAGAAAGCAGTGGGGCCCACGAGAGTGCACGGTTGGAACTGTGTTATTTTTGCAAGGTAAAAGTAGGTGCTTTGGTCTGAAGATGATGATGATGAGGAAGACAGGTAGAATTATCTGAGGCTTGAGGCGGGCATGAGCGCGTGAAACCCACGCTTTGTGGGCTGAGAATGTGGTGAGATCGGTTAGGGATCCAAAAGAGTTTTCAATTTTTCCAATAAAGTTCTTTATTATAATTGTTTTACCTATTTGTTTTTCAAGTCAAATTTACGCAAATTTAAAAGAGGATCAAATAGTTTGAGTTTTTATAATATACACCTTAAGTTTGATGTTTACTGAGATTGAAATCTTAACTACAAATTTGCTCATATTTGGCTTGATTAATTGGTGTTGAACTAACCTTTATTAACTAACCCTTGTTAATGGTGACTGTGTTAATGGTGACAAATAAAAATACAAATTAAAATTCAAGTACAGCCTTTTCTTTATTTTTCTTGAATGAATTAGGCATTTACCTTTTTGTGTATTCTGCACACATACATATCGATGCACACATAGACATACACACATACATATATATATATATATATATATATATACACATACATAGATACAGATACGTACGTACATATATACATACATACACACACAATGTTTGCCTGGTACTAACTTAGACAACATTCCCTTTGCTTTCCTTTTTTTTCAATTTTTTTATTCAGATCTTTTATTATCATGATAATATAAAAATCTTGTTAAAAATTTTCAGTTATTCTTTGTTTTGATTCACATGTTTTATTATCATGATAATATAAAAATTTTATTAAAATTTCTCACTTATTATTTGTTCATTATTTATTACCTTCTATTGTTTATCTTTTCTTTTCTCCTCCTATTATTTTCACTCCTCTCTTAAAGTTAATCTCAATTATGGACATTTTAATCAATTAAGGGCCAAAATTTAACTCTCAAAATTTTCACTAGTACTTGTAAAGTGAATAAGTATTTATCAGTGGTACAAGGTTTTAGATTATTTACTAATATTTTTCTAAAATTGATCAACATGATTAAATCTATAATCAAGTTCACTAAAAAATTTTAGTCTAAATTTTTCTATAAATTATATAAAAAAAATTAACTTATTTAATTACTTAATTCTCATTTAAAATTATTCTTCAGTAATCACTATTCTAAAAGAAAAACATAACTACCAGGATCATGGCTAGTTAGCTTATAGTAATTTCTTGCACTCATACCATGGAAATTACATAGACAAATCTTAAGTATTGTTGTATTAATTTCTATCAGATTCAGTTCTATTAATAAGGGGATCTATAAATGTAAAAGAATAATGTATCCTGATAATGCTTACTGCATATTTAATTTAACATTCTTCTGACTCAGTAAAAATAATAAATAAATTCCTACTAGGCAATATTTCAATAAGTTGCCTGATCTTTACCATGTCATTCGCATTTTTTTTTCAATAGCGTGGTGATAATATAAAAGGGTGGGCGTGCAAATTTGTAAGTAGTATT